>PVKZ01000188.1:348753-719450 GCA_004027375.1 Macroglossus sobrinus
TTTTTTTTTTTTTTTTTTTTTTTTTTTTTTTTTTTTTTTTTTTTTTTTTTTTTTTTTTTTTTTTTTTTTTTTTTTTTTTTTTTTTTTTTTTTTTTTTTTTTTTTTTTTTTTTTTTTTTTTTTTTTTTTTTTTTTTTTTTTTTACGAAGAGGAATCTATTTTTATAGAGGTAGAATATCGTGAGGCTAATTTTATCCAAAAACACTGGCTTTGCAGGGAAGTCTCTGTCGCCACCTAGTGGACATTTGTAAATGGGAAACACCAAAGAAGGCTCACATAGGTGTTAGGCGCCACCAACTTCTTTTCTCCAATGACATACATGTGACAGGCAACTAACAATTAAGTGACATTTCCGATTAGAAACACATTGCATTTAAAAGATCTTGAAAAATTGCTTATAGTATTTGAAGTGAAGCATCACAAACTGAAGAGGAGCTTTCACCTGATCTGTGTGTCATGCTCCTCTTCTGCTCTCCAATTTCTCTTAACCACATTTCACATTTTCTCTTAACCACAGTACTACTTTGTCAACTTAAATTGCATATCCAGTGTATGGATCATTAGAGTTGACCATACTCTACGTCCAAACCTCACTTACTTGATTCTTCCAGCCTATAAACCTTGCTTTTACCCTTCTTCTTCTCCAGTTACTACAGCCTATCATTTCTGCTTTCAAAATATTTTTTAACTAACCCTTTCCTCCTACTGTCACATCCCAATCCTAGCCTTTATCCCCGAATTCTGAAATTATTCATTTATTCAACATCTTTTGACTGGGTGCCAAATGCTGGTACATGCAGATACAGCACTGGGCACAGGGTAGAGAGATGAGGGCATGACCACCTACAGACCCAGAGAAGGTGTTTATACAGAAGATTTCAGGTGAAACTAGGCAGCCCGGGTCAAGAAGGATAAGTAGCTTCCTTGCTGGGCTTCCTGCTATGAACTCTTTCGAATTCGATCTACCATACTGCCACTTCAGCCTAATTTCTCCTCTTCATTCCCAACTCGGAAGCTTTTAAAATTCCTCCTTCATCCATATAGCTCATCCCTAGAGTCTATATTGCTTTGTGCTCAGAGATACAGATGGGGTGAGATCTAGTCTAGGCCTCAAGGAACTCGTCAGGAGGAAGACGACCAGCAGACCCATAAGAATGGAGAGAGCTGCCCAAGGCAGGGATAACAGGTGCTCTGAGGGCCCAGAAAGGGCATGAGCAATTCTGCTGGGCAGTGAGGAGAAATGGCCAGGGAATATTTCTAAGAGAAAGTGACACTCACATTGGACCCTGAAAGATGAGTAGGAAGTATATAAGCTGGAGGTGGGGGAAGGTGAGGCAGAGAGCATCCAGACAGAGGGAGCTGCAGGTGGAAAGGCACAGAGATAAGGAAGAATATAGGGGTCAGGGACAGTGGTTCTTCTGCATGGAGGGAGAGAAGGTACGTGACTAGTGTGACAATGACCCAGATTCTGACTGCTTCACTGGATATGATGGTCTTATGTTCACCCCATGTGGATTTATCATCCCTAAAGTTTCCTGAGGCAATAAGAACTAATAATAAGGTTTCAAATGAATGAAATCTCAGGCAGCCACTTCTGACTGTCATCTCACATGCTGCTGCACTGATATGGCTGTGGTTGTCTGGGACCCAGCAGTCATTGTGAATCAGGCTCTGGGAGCAAGGCCTATATTCACAAGTCACAGTGTGGACTGAAATGGCATACCTTGTAGGACTGAGGCGTTGATTGCCCAAGCTGCAGGAGTGTTGGCAGCTGATGGCTCAGACCAGTTTTCCCAAGACTTACTCTCAGTTAAGAGAGTTGCCTCAACCAGTCACGACCCTTTCCACAGATAACCTACATCCAGAACAAATCTAAGAAACCATTTCAGCTCCAAGGCCCCTGACTGAATTGACTGAGACCTTTGTCACATCTGCATCACAATTCAACTACGTCACCCCAATCCTTCTTCTTTAAGTCCACCATAGATGTTGATCACAAGAATACTGCCCAATAAAGCTCCCTGCACAGAAGTCTCTCAGAGTCTGCTTTCCAGAGAACCTAACCAGCAACAGATAGCTTAGGGAGCCTGGGTCCCATTCAAATAAGACCAGATAGCATTACATAGTTTAAGAAAGACAGTGTCAATCAGAAGGAAGTTGGTCAGCCATGGAAGCCCTGTGGAGGAAGTCACCAGTAGTGCTCACCGAAGCCTTGTGCTGGGAGGAGACTTGTCAGAGCCTTACAAACCTTGTTCCACCTGGCAGTACTCTTCCCTCCTGAGGAGATGATGTGTGTGGCTGTTGGACTATGATGCCACTAAATGATACTCACCTTGATCAAGCTCATCAAGAGACATTTTGATTCTCATTTGCCTTTGTACCTCATTTGCAAAGAAAGAGTGCCTGAATGGGCAGTCCATCTGGTAGTTATAATTTCCTATTTTCGATCAGCACATGGACATTCAGGCTTGGAGTCAGCCTCTTGCAAACTCTGTCAGCCTGCATGGACTGATCGGTGCTGAGACATTGAGAAAGACATATGTCTAAGCCCACAAGGCAGAATCCAAAACTTGGACGATGGCCAATTCACCATGGCAATGCCCTTCTGGGGGCCTCTTGGTGGACAGTCCACTGCTTCTTATAATATCTCAGCCTTGACTTTCAATATCTATTGACTTAATTCAGAGGGAACAGAGAAACAGCTCTGCTTCTCCCAATGGCGCCCCTTCTCAATCCAAACTCTCTAGAAAATGGACCTCTTTTGCCCCCGAGGTCAGGGCAGATGACTGTTTGAGAAGTTGAAAGAGCTTTTTCAGAAGCAAAGGAAACTAAAAAATTGAAAACCATGCCCTACTCCCCCCGGAATGAACCATGACCAAGGGCCTAAGGTGAGGGGATATACTTAAAAGCAAGAATTTTCATAAATAATACCTTCGGAATAAAGATGATTTTGTGGGTAAGTGCTTTCTGACTTCACTTTAAAACTTCCAACAGCAAAGCAATTGATAGTATTAGTAAACAATCAATCAAAACCATGTCTGCCCAGCTTGCTTAGTGCCACTAAGGAACATCCACTCAACTGCTAGTTCCTGAGAGCAGGAGGCTGGGCTGTCACCTTCCAGATCCCATCTTTGAAAGATGGAATTTTAAGAACTTGCTCTCCTCTCTCTCTACTGTACATTTATATCCTCCCCAACCCCCTCCTCAAGCTCTATATCCTTGCTCCCTCTCTGAAGTGTGGGTCCCCAGAGGTCGACAGGAGCATGAGAACATGTGTGGCCTCTGTCATTTGGTAAGTTGAGGTGACTTTCTTCAGAATAGGCATATGTATCAGCCGGATATAATGGCATTAACTTAGAGGTGCCAGCAAGGCCTGTCTCAGAATGGCAGTGCTAAAAGAGAGCTCCAAATATCTGCCCAAGCCCCTCTCTTGCTCCTTAGGAAGAGGAGGCTTGGGGAAGTGACGTGAACAGAGTCCAGATCTGATTCTTAGACCAGTGCCCCTTCCACCCAGACATTTGCCATGCTTCTTTCACTCATGCAGTGGTCAATCACATATTTAGTCAATTACTTAGTTGACAGATGTTTGCTAAGCCCCTCCATGGGTAAGCACAGAGCTGGGTTCACTAAAAGGAGCAGAAACAAATGTTGGTGTTGAGTGGGGTGGAGCCACAGACAGGCCCATGCAGGAGGACATGATAAGCCCCAGAGAAGCACCCAGTGTATGCAGGAGGCCTTAGCTCCAAGATGACAAGAGGCCTTGGAAAGGCTGGATGAAAAAGCCAGGGGCAAATGTCCCTACCTCACAATGTGGCCAAGAGCTGGCATTCACTCATAGACCCTAAGATCAGAGGGCTGGCACTGCCAGCCAGGAGCAGCTACACAATCTGTGGCACCCAGTGCAAAATTAAAATGTAAGACTCTTTATCTAAAAAATGTTATGAATTTGAAGACAGTGACAGCAGAGCACTAAACCATGCATTGGGTTCTTCTATGTACAGGGCCCATATGACTATACAGACCATATGCCCACAGAACCAGCCTCGCTGCTACTCAACTTTACCATTTCATTCACAAAGCCAGAGACTGCCAGACCTCCCACCACCTAATCCAGATCCCTCCTCAGCAGACGAGGAAGCCAAGGCCCAAAAAAATAAAATGACTTGTCCACAGTCTCACAGCTGGTCAGGGGCAGCCAAGTCTCCTTAGAAAACAGCTATGCCCAGCTTTTGCCAATCAGGATTGTCACAGATTTGTCTATTTGCTGTCTGCTTGTTTACCTTCTACTGTAAAGCTGGCTATGTATAAGATAAAAAGAAAAAAAAATATGCCAGTGTCAGTCCATAAACTGTATGTGCCCATATTCCTGGCAGTTCTTCCTTCTCCACACCATGGAAAGGTGAGTAGAGAAAGAAGAAAAGAAGATGTGAGGGAAGGAGCTTTTGAGCCAGATGGACCCATCCAGTTCTGCACCTTCCCAGTTGTGCAAACTTTGCTGTATTGTGGAAACCTTTGAGCCTTCGTTTCCCCATCTAAACAATGAGTATAGTAATATCTACAACAAGAGTCAGATTAAATGAGATGAATAGCCTAAGCTGCTCAGGAGAGTCCTGCCATTATAGCAGGTGCTCAACAAGTATGTCCTGCTCATCTTCCCTCCATTTCTTCCTCTGTGTCAAGAGTTCCAGCTGGGGCAGCACTCAGGTTTGGCTCCCTCTCGTGTGTGGTGTTAGGTGAAGCAGCTAAGCATCTAGTTTATTTCCCAATATACATGAGACTGAAAAGCTTTATGAGAAAACTTTTACCATGTACATAATTGGGGTCCCAACTCATTGGGCAAACTAGAGATCAGTGGAAAGAGAACGGGAAAAGTGGAGGATTCTCATTCGGAGCAGTAGAGACTTAAGACCATTTCAGACACCCCCAAAATGACTATAAAATCCTTGAGGGAAGAGGGAAGCTTGAAAGAATTGCCAAGACCCTGTGGGCTAACCAGGGGTAAGGCTAATAAGGTAGTAAAATCCAGCAGTTCCCATTAATGGGGTCTCATAGGTCTCTCAGGTTGCTGAGGCCTATAATTGTCCCCCGCTACACACTGTCATGAGGAAGCCTGTAAGAGGGCACTCAGAGGAGAGGCAGTCGGCTCCACTGTCACCAAAGCTGCTCCCTCCTGGCTCTGGCACCTGGCCTTCTGCCCTGAATATGGCCGAAGCCTCTCCACCCCTGCTCTCTCACCTGCTCACGGTGCCTTTCAATGACAAGGCACATCTGTTGGCAGTTACCAAACACGAGGCTCCCCTTTGGGGTCAGCCAGGATCCCCCAGAGAGCAGATTCCAGCTGGCTGCTTCTCAGGTGCCTTTCTTCAGAACTCTCATCTGCCTGCCCACACCCAGCCATTCCCAACCCTGCCCCAGGCTCCCACTTTGTCAATATACTTATGGATGACATTTTCTGTAATGATGACAAAGACGACTTGAGGGAATGCATAACCACACAGTTCCCTAATGGTGGGCTTTAATGACCTTGTTGACCCTTTAGGAGACCAGGGAATGTTCCTTCTTCGGTGATTGCTGGAATCTTAGTAGGAATAAGGTTGGCTTGCATCAGAGTGGCAGAGAAGTTCAGAACAGGTGTGATGTCAGACATAACTGCCTTTGCTTTCCGTTTCTGGCACTTACTTGTTTGGTCTCCTAGGCAGGTGACTATACCTCTTAAGCCTCAGTTTCCTCATCTGTAAAATGGTTAGACCAGAAATCCCTTCTATGAAGAAGTAAATGAAAAAATGTGAGCAAAGAACTCAATGCCATGCCTGGTACACAATCAGCCCCTGGTGGACATGTAAAGTGGCTGCTGCTGCTCCAGGTAATTCCCAATGTTCTCCTGTCCAGTCCCTCATTGCAACTGACCTGGAAATTTGCAGTGCTTCTTCATCTGACTCCTCCATTCTTGGTTATCTTTTAAAAGCTTTTTTAATCACATGACTTCAGAAATCCTCAGTGTCTCCCAACTGCCCACAGGGGACATCCATGCTTCTTTAGCACGCTATTCAAGCCCCGTGACCCCATTCCCTTTCCAGGTCATCTTCCTATGCCCTCCTCTATGTGCATTTCCCCTCCTGTCCTCGCTCCTGCCAACCCTGAGCTTAAAAGCCCCTTTGTACCCAGAGCTGTCTCTCTTCTTTCAGTAACTCTCCTCCAGGAAGCACTTCCCTTCACCCATCCAGGGGAACCTTGTGCATTTTTGTGCTCCTCCAGCACTAGCCCAGATCTCTTTCCCATAGCAGGCCTCTCACAGGCCTGTGACCCCAGAGTCTGTGCCCCTTAGAATAAGGAAAGTTGAGCGGGTCATCTTCTGCACACTCCACAGTGCCTGATACAATGTTGGGTGAGTGTCATTGGAGGAGTGAAATGGAAAAATTAGGTAACTGTCTAATCATTCCATGTATGTGCAAGTCTCCACCCCTTACATTTCAGTGCCAGAATTTTAGAAAAACAGAAGAGTGAGAGAGACCAGACACACACATTCCTGTGCTTGGACTGGCAATTCGGGAGTAACCAGAGCAGGTGGTGCCCCTTCCCACCCCCTGCACCACCCACCCCAGCATATGCACACTGCAGAGCTTTCCCTGGGTTCTGTGCATTCCGCTACCTTTGCAGTTTTTCTGATGGCTTATGGGGTCACAGGGAGCGGTCACAACGCACAGCTCACAGCACTTCCCTGGGAAAATCCGCCCTTGCAGACCCCACCACCTGCAGATCTGCCCTTTGTTTCCTCATTTCCCTAGGCACTCCTGGAGCTCCCACAGAGCTTCCCACCCTTCCCTGTCCTAAGCAACCCTCCTCCCCAGAAGCTCCTCCTTCCTTGGAACCTGTGTGTTCAAACTTTCACTCTCTCTATAACGCCAAAGATTCTAACTACAGACACACCCATTGGAGTCCAGCAGAGGATGTAGGGAATGTTTAAAACCATGCACAGAAAGGATGAGCACTGAGTTCTGGAGAATGGGCGCTTCTGGGGAGAGAGGCTGGGGAGGTGGGAGTTGACGTAGCCACACTGTTTTATTTCTCTAAAGTGGGATTTCTCTTTATGTCTCTAAGGCAGGGGATTCTAAAGCCAATGTGGCAAACAGGAAGGCACTCCATATTTGTCTACATGTGTGTATGTGAGTATTTCATTAAAAATTTTTTTAAAATCAAAAGCACTTGGGGATATAATACAAGATGCTTCAGGAACATAAGCCAGCAGCAGATCTCCTCTGGGTCCTCTGTTCATTCCTAAGGGTGGGATCAGCCCTCTGGGAGACCTCCCTCCACTTCTCTTTTCTTTCTTTCAACTTGCAGCTTATGTGTGCTCTTTGCTTCCTGGAGCCCAAATATCCTTTCTTCTAATACCACACCTGGACCAACCAGTTCCCATCTTCCTCCCAATTCCACAAGCACTTGGTTTCTTCATAGTGGCCCTCAGGCTGCTTACTGCTGCCAAAGCACAGAACCCCTAGTAAAGATAACTGAAAAGGAAACACCTACAGAAACCGCAAACATTCCTTCAAATTTCATAGGAAGAGTCACCCCTTAGGCTCCCTGGAATAAAACGTGGGCCAACTGAGCTCTGCCATGGGAATTTCACTTGTACTTCTGGTTTCTGAATTCTGCCTTGCTGGCCTTTATACTTCCTGGGCTGGTGCACCTGGATCACAGCCACACCTGGGAAAGTGGGACAGGAGGGACAAGGAGGAGCCATGGTGGGCACCAGCTCCGCAAAGGCCAGTTGGACCCACTTCTCATGGAGACCCTTGCTATCTGCCTCATTATGAAGGAAGACCCTCCCGAGAGCAGGTTGCAAACCAGGCGTGGGCTTTAGCTTTCTTCTTGGGGCCCTATTCTTTTGGATCCCCTCTTCTGATTCATCTTCCTCTCCTTCTTTTTATAAATTAAGATGATAATCTTCCATTTTTATGGCATCCAAAGGAACTGTAGCCACATAATAGCAGGAAGGGCTTTTTTTCTTTAATAATTTTTTTTAAAAACTTCTCAGTGAAGAATAATCGACACTGAGAAAAATAAATAAATCACATGCGTCCAGTTCAGTGAGCTTTTACAAAGTGAACACACTGTGAAACCAGCTAACAGGTCAAGAAACAACATGACCAGACGTAGGATCCTGCCCATGACCTCTCCTAGGCACTGTCCCTCCACTCAAGGGTGAGAACTGTCCTGACTTCTAACAGCACAGATGGGCTGTGTCTGTTCTCATACTTTCACACAGGACAAACTCTTTTGTATCTGGTTTCTTTTGCCCAGCATTATGCTTTTGAGTTTCACTCATACTATTTCTTGCAATTGTGGTTCTTTCTGTGTTATATAATTTTCCATTGAGAAACAAGGGTACATTTGTCCATCCTTTCACTAACGGGCATTCGGGTAGTTTTAGTTTGGGCTGTTACAAATAGTGGTGTTACATAAGGAGAGCTTTAGTAGTAGTAGTAGTATTGCGGTAAAAAACACATAACATATGTGTATCCTTTTAACAATTTCTAAGTGTACAGTACTGGTAAATGTGTGCACATTGCTGTACCACAGATCCCTAAAACTTTTTATCTTACATGACTGAAATTCTATACTCAAAAGAAATGACATCTCATTTTCTCCTTCTCCTAGCTCCTGGCAACCACCATTCTACCTGTTTTTCTAAGAGTCTGACTACTTTAGATACCTCATCTAAATAGAATCAGGCAGTATTTGTTCTTCTGTAGCCAGTTTATTTCACTATATATGTCATCAACACTGTAAGATTTCCTTCTTAAGATTGAATAATATTCCATTGTATGTATATACCACATTTTCTTTATCCATTCAACTGTCGATGGACATTTAGGTTGGTCCATTTCTTGGCTATGGTGAATAGTGCCACAATGCACATGGGAGTGCTACTATCTCTTTGAGATTCTGTGGATATGTACACAGAAATGGGATTGCTGCATCATATGATAGCTTTATTTTTAGTTTTTTAAGGAATCTTCATACTGTTTTCTATAGTAGTTGCACCATTTTACAATCCCACCAGCAGTGCACAAGGGTTCCAATTTCTCTACATCCTCACCAATACTTGTTGTTTTATGGTTTGTTTGGTTTTTTTTTTTTTTGCTGGTGGCATCCTAATGAATGTGAGGTGACATCTCATTGTTGTTTTGACTTTTTTCCCCTGATGTTTAGTGATGTTGAGCATCTTTTCATGTGCTCGTTGGCCATTTGTATGTCTTTTGGGGGTGTTATTGTTGTTGTTTTGTTAATTTGGAGGAGTTCTTTATATATTTTGGTTATTAACCCCTGATCAGGTATACAGTTCACTAGTATATCCTCTCATTTCCTAGGTTGCTTTTCACTGTGTTAAGTGTAGCCTTTGTTTTGCGTAAGTTTTTAAGTTTGATATAGTCTCATTTGTCTATTTTTGCTTTTGTTACTTACGTTTTCAGTGTCATGTCTAAAAATCATTGACAATTCCAATGTCATGAAGCATACCACCTGTTTTATTCTAGGAGTTTATAATTTCAAGTCTTACATTTAGGTCTTTAATCTAATTTAATTAATTTTTATATATGGCATAAAACAGGGGTCTATCTTTATTCTTTTGCATGTGGATATCCAGTTTCCCAAAATCATTTGTTGAAGACATCATCCTTTCACCATTATGTAGTCTTGGTACCCTTACCAAAGATCATTTGACCATATCTGTGAAGGTTTATTTCTGGGTTCTCTATTCTGTTCCAGCTTCTGTCAGTATCAGACTGTTTTGATAACTGTACCTTTGTAATATGTTTTAAAATCAGAAGTGTAGGCCTCTGGCTTTGTTCTCCTTTCTTAAGATTGTTTTGGCTATTCAGAATCCTCTGAGATTCATATGAAATTTAGGATTCTTTTCTGTTTCTGCAAAAAAAAAAAAAAGGCCTTGTAATTTTGATAGGAATTTTACTGAATCTCTAGATTGCTTTAGATAAGTATGGACATCTTAATACTATCAAGTCTTCCAATCCATGAGCACAGGATATCTTTCCCTTTATTTGTATTCTTTTAATTAGTTTCTTGTCTCCTTTAATTTCTTTCAGCTACATTTTGCATTTTTCAATATACAAGCCTTTACTTTCCTTGGTTTGTTTATTCCTAAGTATTTTATTCTTTTTGAGATAGAGTTGTTTTTTTAATTTCCCTTCAAATTGTTCATTGTTACTGTAAGTGCAACTGATTTTTGAGTGCTGATTTTGTATCCTGCAACTTTGCCAAATTCATTTCGTGAATTCTTTAGGGTAAAATCTTTTGTGTAAAATCTTTAGGGTTTGCTTCACGTAAGTTCATGTCATCTGTGAACAGAGATCACTTTACTTCTTCCTATCCAATTTGAATGCAGTTTATTTCTTTTTCTTGCCTAATTGCTCTAGCTAGGACTCGGGGTGGGGGTGGGGGCAGGCGTTTAAGGCTGTCTTCCTCCCTTCCCCAAATTCCTGGTATGCTAATCTTACTCTTTTGGATTGATTGATTTGCCCAAGGGCACAGCTAATATTTGACCTATCTGATCACCAACTTAGAGTCTCTTTTCACTTTCTCTCTTGAGCTAAAAGAGCTATCATTATTAAAATAATATTATTAAATTAAACAGGTGACACCCATTAACATCCCAACATAGTTTACTTTAGAAGAGGGAGTTCCAAGATTGGGTCAGTATTGATGTGATTAGAGAAGCAGAGTAAGAGCTAGAATTGGGGCAAGGAGAGAAAGGGGCCTCTTGGGAGCAATGAAAAGGCAGTGGAGACCCCTAGGTAAGGTGTAGAGGCAATGTAGAGTTGTGTAAGCTCTGATTGAAAGCTATCTGCTTCCCGAACTCCCTGTCTATCGTGTATCATCAGCATAACTTCTGTTATATTCTAGTACCATCTGCAGTATTATTGACTCTATTTTTTCTAAAAATAAATACACTTTCAAAGGAAACTATACCTCTACTCTAAATCTCTACCAGAATCATTTGCCATAAATAAAATGTAACTAGAAAATAAATATAATGAAAACAATAGTATGTTGTTAAATTATAACTAAATAATTGTCTCCCAAAGGATGCCAGCCTGGGGCCTATTTTCTCTGTTAAAGAGAGAGATTAGCATGAATTAAGGAGGTAAGGGAAACATTACCATCACACTAAAAAATTTCTTTTTGATACAATTAGAAAGGTTAGGAAACAATTAAAAAGGGAATAAATTTCTCATCCTGTGAGTCAATGTTATTTTACATTGGGTTGATGTACCATCTAAAATTACCTCCCACACTTCCAGTGAGACATGTCCTTAAGTAAAGAGCATGAGGTTTTGTTTCATTTTTGTGATAGTAGCCCAAAGCTCTACCTAGAGAAGCCAAGACACAAGGGGGTTGTGACTGAGAAGGGCATATGGAGCATTTCTAGGCAGGTAGCAACATGGAGGGCCATTGGGGTAACAGAGAGTAGAGCCTAAGCAATGCCAACATCTCCCTTCCTTGTGATTAGTCTTCCTAAGAAGATCTGTGGGGAAAGCAAGAGCCATTTAAAGTTTAAAGACAAGAAAATAAGCTAGCAGGTTCTGCTAAGAATTCTTGGCTTTGGTTCTCTTTTCACTCTTCCTTCTTCTTCCCTCCCTCCCCCTTACTTCTTCTTCTCCCACCCCCTCTTCCTCTTTCTCTCTTTCTCTCTCTTCATTCTCCCCTCTTCTGGTTAGAGCCTACCTACTAATATACCTGAAGTAGTTATAGGAAGCACTTGAGCAACTACAAAGAAAGAAGAAGGTTAATGGTTAATCTTGGTGAAAACAGAACCTAGAAGCCAGAAACAGGCTGAAATTCTTGACTCCATAAAATGAAAAGGCTTCTTTCTGTATAGTAAATAAAGCATGATTAAATAACATTTGAAAACCAAAAACAAACAAATGAAAAAAAACTGAAAAATATTTGCAATACAGATACTAATCTAGAGGTTAATATCTCTGCCAGACAAAAAATCTCCTGCAAATCAATATAAACAAACAATTCGACAGAAAAATAGACAAAAGAAAAGAAACTTTTAGAGAAAAAAATGCAAATGGCTAATACATACAATGATAGATGATCAGCCTCCTTAGTTATCAGAGAAATTCAAATGAAAACAAGATGCTATGTTAGACCTATCATACTGAGAACATATAAAGACCTGATAATATTAAAGAAAAGAGCACTTTCATATACTACGCTTTGTTTTAGCACCTTTGGAAGATAATCTAATAAAGTCTACCAACATGTCAAATATCTACACCTTTTGGCTCAGAGATGTACTTTTAGGAATCTATCCTATTCAAGGATATTTGTACAAAGATATTTATTGCAACATTATTAATAATAGTACACAGTCACAGGCAACTTTAATACCTACCAATAGAGAAATGCTTATATTCAGTACAGAATATTCATACTATGGGTACTATGCTTTCTATCAAAAGATTGAGATAAAGCTGTACTATGGATATTGTTGAGTGAAAACAGCAAGTTGCAGGACAATTCTGCATAAATTCATACATATAGATAGATAGATAGATAAATAGATAGATAGATGCCAAATGAGATCAAAGCATTTAAAAATGGTGAACTAAATGCTTTTTACTTAATAATCAATGCTTACATGGTTAATATTTTTCAACTTATTTATGTTTGCATATTCACACTGTTCCAGTAGTTATAGTACTGAAATACTATTTAAACATCCCCTTTGAAATTTCCTTCAAATTGTCTGTTATCTTAGATTTGATGACTTGGATGTTGCCAAATTCTCTCCTTTGGTGGTGTGTCTCAATCTTGAAAATAGCCAGAAGTCCCACAATGACAAGGTGGTCATAAACACAATTTGTTAAGTTTTTATCCCCCAAAACTGCCAAGTGACAAGTGATGTGCTAAGCTGTGTCCAGCTCAAAAGGCAAACTTCTCAAAGAACAGCAACCATATAGGCCAGTACAAATGAAACTCACCATGTCCTGGAATGTGATTGTCATTGAAGACTCTGGATGCTCCTGAGAGAAGGTTCTCATAATAAGCTTGGTCTGCAGACACTCTCCATCCCACACGTCTATCTGTGCTGGCCCCATGCTCCACTCTATTCTAGCTCACCCCAAACATATAGGAAAAGATGGAAGGAAGCACACCAAAATGCCATTAGGGGTTATGCTTGAATATTGAGGGTGGAAAGATTAGGGCTTGATAGGGACTTTATTTCATATGTAAACTTTGTAGCATTTAAAATTTTTCAGCATACATACCAGCTCAATTAAAAACATTTTTATGGATTGGATAACAACAACCAAAAAAGAATGACTCAACAAGCATTATGGTAACTATGCTTTTGCCTAAAGGGAGAGCTGTTTTCTGCTTAGACACAGTATAAAAGCTGGTCTTTTCACCAAAAAAAACAAGTACAATGTCCCACCACCATCTCGCCAGCAGCAGTGTCTAAATTAAAGAGGTGTAGGAGC
The DNA here is from genome assembly GCA_004027375.1 of Macroglossus sobrinus. Lineage (NCBI taxonomy): Eukaryota > Metazoa > Chordata > Mammalia > Chiroptera > Pteropodidae > Macroglossus > Macroglossus sobrinus. Next base: position 362,264 of record PVKZ01000188.1, read on the forward strand.
AAAACTGTAGCATCACGAATAAAGAAAAGGAAACTACTGGAAAGTAATAAATAGCAAGTAGCAAGCAGTTAGCAATCTCTTCTAAATACCAGTGCTGATGATATATTTAAAAATAACTTTGAGTAAGTAAAAGAAAATAATTTTCTAAATGCTTTTGAAAGTAGTTTTCACCGTTATTTTCCATGTTCACTCCTTGATGCTTTTATATGGTTATACCATATAAAATTTCTCACAATTTGATATTGTTTTAATTATTTGTCCATTTACTTTTCATTTGTCTCTCTCCCCCATAGAATATAAGTTCACAGGAGTAGGAACCATGTGATCTGTCAATCACAGTTTCTGGCAAATTCTAGGTGTTCAATTAATTTCTTGGACGAATAAATAAAAATAATAATAAATACCATCATGTAAAGAAATAACAATCTCAGAACAATTTATTATGGGACAAAAAGAGAGTAGAAAAGTTAGAGATCAAAAAGCCTGCAGGACATAACAAGACAAATTTGGCAGATTATAGACAGAATGCTTAGCTAAGGGAGTTCACCAGTTCCTTAGTGAAGAAAGATTACAAAATAATACTTTGGCTTTACTGCCTAAAACTTATAAATTGTTTTCAATTTAAAGCTTATAAATATATATATATTCAAATTAATTTTAATTTTATCATAAGTGTGTAGATTTTTCAATTCATAATGTGAGTTTGGTGTCTGAAAAAAGCATGGTTTGGGGCTTGATCAATCTGGGTATGAATTGCAGCCCGAACACTATGGGGAAGTGTGTGTGGTCTTGATTAGAGTAAACTGTGGGGAAATATTTACAAGGCAATTGGGAAGATTTGAATGCTAGTATAAAGTAGATGATGTTAGGGAGTTGTTCATTTGGATGGATGGTGCCAACAGTATTGCGGTTACATCTTTAAAGGGTCCTTGCCTAAAAAAAAAAACATGCACTGTGAATGAAATGGTATGATGTTTGGGATTTGCTTTAAAATAATTGGGGTGAGAGCTGGACAAAACAAGATTGACTGTGAATTGATGGTTATTGAAGCTGGATGTTGCTATACAGGAAGGACTTCATCATTCTATTCTCTTTATTTTTGCATAAATTTGAATTTTTTATAAACAGAAGTTTAAAAACAAACCAATATGTATGCAAAGGTTAGAATAACATACTTGTTCAATGAGTGTAGGTAAATTTCAAACCTTTTTGTGCTCCAGTTTCCTCATCTGTAAAATTGAATAACAACAACTATCTTATAGATTGCTATGAGGCTTAAATAACAATACATATATAAAACAGAACAATAACTGGCACATAATAAGGATTCATCGATATTATCAATTGTTGCTATTAATATTATTAGGGAAAGAGAGAATATAAAGTCAGGACATTTACGTACTAAAATGTTAGCTTAGGCAGAAGGACTATGGATGATTTTAATGTTCTTTCTTTTGTTTAACTGTATTTTCTGATACTTAAAAAAAGTGAATATTGTATAATAAAAATTAAGGCAGAATGCTGCCTCAAATCCTTATACGGATAAAAGGAAACCAGCTAATAAAAGCTTAATGAACATGAAATTGAATTAATCATTAATTGAAAGCTATCAATAATCAAGGGAAGAACAAGTCACAAGAAGGGAGATTGGGCCAGGTGCAGGGGTGTGGGTAAGGCTGGAAGTGTCACCAACCCCTTTGGAGAGGAAAGAGGCCTCTAAAACTCTCCATGGAGAGCCTGCCTTGCACTGTAGTCAGCTTACTCATTCTTTTCCTCTATTACAAAGATTCAGTCCTTATCTGGCCTTTTTACTTTTAATAAATTCCTCCTTAGAAGAAAGTAGACTCTAACAACCTCATTTATCACTCTCGAGGACAGCTCCCAAACCTGCATCTCCAGCCCCCTCTGCCTTCCAGCTGCCTGCCAACTAATTTCAACTTGGCATGCTTGTTTTCACCTTAAATCTCAACAGATCCATAAAGGCACGAATCCTCTCCCACCCCCACAATAACACTTACTATGGCCTTTCCACTTCTACTAGGCCTCTACTGTCCAGAGCAAAAATCTCCCTCTTTCTGTCCTCAAAATTGATACAATTTGACAACATCTATATAATAGCTTATTCTGTGTCTGGGGTGGGCTCTGCTCTCAGGAGTCAGTGCTTATGCCAATGTCCCTGCTTGGAGTGTCCTTTGATCATTTTCACTCAATGGACTCCTACTCATCCTTTAATACCCAGTCCACTGTTATTTCGTTTGCAACACCTTTTCTAACTTCTTCCTCTGAGGCCGCAGCTTGGCACCTGTTGCCTTGTATTGTGATTACTTGCTGTGGAAGAGGCTGATAATTGTCCCTCAATATTTAGCATCCTTGTTTCTCTCATAGTAATAGACTTCCTAAATTTTAGACCAAGAAGTGACCTCCCAGAAGAAAGAATACATTTCTCAGCCTCCTTTGTGGTTAGTTGTGGCCACATGACCAAATTCCAGTAGATGGAATGTAAGAGAACGTGAGATGGACAATTTTCAAGGAGAAACTTTGAAGGGAGAGGTTATGGTCTTCTTTCTCACTTCCTCCATCCTTCTGATTGGAGCAGAGATGTACTATAAGCCATCTTGGTTCGGGCAGAAGAGGGGGCTTCTCAAAGAAACACAGCAACCATACCAAACCTGGGATACTTCCTTCCCTCCTGTCATGTAAAAGAGAACTAAATCATTTTATTTAAGCTACTTCTGTCCTGTGTCTCTACAACAGGCAGCTTAACCAATTTCTTAAATAATATACTTGCCTACCTCTGATCCCTCCACCAAAATTGTGTGATACTCAAAGGTAGCACATACACGTAATTAGAGTCTCTGAATTAAAGGAGAATAAGCATGCAGCAGAAGGAATATTTAAAGATGTATGAATTCTGGGAGAGTAAATGCAAAGAAAACCATTCCTACATACATATTAATAACACTGCTAAAAACAAAGACAAAGAGAAAATCTTGAAGGCAGTCAGAAAAAAAAATTAATTGCCCATGCTTTACACAGAGCAGGGCTTTGAAAAACATGTGTTGAATGAATAAATGAATGTTTGGGTGAGTGTTTGATAGGCTCAGATCACTCTGTTGCTCAGCTTGTTGTGGGAGAAACGACACTGGAGTAGGTACCAGGACACCCGAGTTCTAATTCCAGCGCTAGGATTTCAAAGGATTGAAATCCTACAGAGTATGTTCTCTGACCACAGTGGAATTAAGCTAGACTCAATAACAAAACAATAACAACAAAATTCCCAACTCTTTGGAAATTAAGAACACACTTCAAAAATGAGGAGGCCAGACAGTTGCTCTCAGGGGTCCCTTCAAGGTCTGACGGTCTCTGAGTCTGAGTGCCTCATCTGCCAAGTTTCCACTTCATACTGAGCAGTGTAGGCTTTATGGCAGTTTTTCCTCATGTCTTCAGAGGCTAATGGGATTGTCAGCCTTCGCCTCATTCATTTTAAGAGAAAGAAATTCTCTGGGCAGAACAGGACGAGCTTCTACTTGCTCTCCTTCTTCCCTCTGCCTCTCGGGGTTCTGCAAGCAACATTTATGCACCTCTATAACCATTTTTCTCAACTTGGGAACTATGTTACATCACCAGTGAAAGTTCCACAGACCTTCCAGATCCCCGTGAGGCTCTACCAGCCCAATGACAGCAGCCACTCTATTTCTGAGGTTGCTCACAGGAAGGGCAGCATCAGTGACCTAGAAAAGTCATGCCTGGACTATGTACAGACTCCTCAGACAGAACCTATGGAGACTGACACATTGACAGCTTGTGGGCATCAGTCTGCTCTGAACTCTCAGAACTGGGCCACTTGTGGTCACCTTGTATGAGGTCCTGAAGGTGGCTGAAAGAAGTCATATAAAACTGGCATCCCCTGATTGGAGGGATAAATAAGGTCTGGTATAGCAACTCTCAAACTGCCAAGAGCTCTCTTCTGTCACCATGTCCAGCCTCACTAAATGCTTATTTACTGAGAAAGATCAAACACTTCTTTACACTGGGCAAACATGACTGATACCATTTAACAGGCATCTAAACCTCATTCATTCAAAATACACCTACTAAGCTCCTACTATGTGCCAGGTATTCTGTTAGACACTAGTGTTACAAAGAAGGGTCGTACAGATGTATAACTAAGAGCATTAAGCTTTAAAGCATTGGGGAAAGTATTTTCAGGGGTATCCACTGGGGCTATTCCACTGGGTCTGAAGTTCATCATCTTCGTGAAATCAGAGCCTGGGCTATGGTCAATCTTGGAGCTTAGAGAGGTTTAGGTCTTATAGTCCCACAATAAAATCCAAGGAGTGGCTTTGCCCCAACTCTGCCGCCAGCACCAAGATCCTTGCATCCTGAATTATAGAATGCAGACATTTCTGGACCCTCTCAAAGCAGACATATGGATGTGGGGCACATGCACTTAGTAACGATAGGCAAAGCCACTATTGCCCACAAACTCGTATGATTGGTATTGTAACAGAGGCTCTGGGGCCCAGGGATTGTGCTGAGGCCTGGAAAGGGCACACACGGCATTCTCAAGGAGCACTGTACTTGCATTTTTACAAATAGACAAAATGAGCAGAAGACATGTCATTGTGGAAGAATGAGGGGGAGAGCTGGTGCTCAGAGAGATAGATATAGAAACTAGGATGGGGAGAGGGTACAAAGGTACCCAGATGGCTGAGATAGGCAGAAAGGGACAAGCAGCCCTTCATGAAGGTCTGCTGGACCAGCTCTGGGCTTCCTTGTAGATAACTGATGCCTGAAGCACCTCACCCAGCTGCCCTTCAATAATTCCCCAACCACTGCCTCTCTAGTCCCTGGTAGCTCTGTGCTCAAAAACTGGGGCCAGCACAGATCACTATCAGGCTGACCCCCTTGGCTCTGGAGCCAGGCTTCCCTCCAGTCCACAAAGCTAACCTGCAGCCTTGCTTCCCAAATGAAGTGACTGGCAGCCAAGTGACAGCAAGAAGAAGAGGTCATTTGGTCAACCCCCCAAGGCTGGGTGAGGGGGTAGAGGTAGAGGACTCCTGGCTCCCCAGACCTGGAACAAATCCTCCCTCCATCCTTCCTTGCCATCCACCTGGCAGGTTCCCATGGAGTTGTAAGGAAACATACATGCACACACATACATGCACATATGTATAGGTGGGTCCATACACGCACACATGCAGGTGCATACAAAAGATGCTGAATTGAGCCCTGACCCCTGGTTGGTGATTCCGGGTATGGCTCACGTAAGAGTTCTCACTTCCTGTTTGGCTTCCTTGGGACCTGGGATAGAGAGCACATGGCATTGGGGTCCAGAGAGGGGCCACAAACATCCCCTCCCACAGGGTGGGGCAGAGGCTCTCCCAGAGACCAGCAGTCAGTCCCCACAGGCAGAGACAGATGTCCAGCTCTTTCCCAGTGCCCCCAATCTCTGTGGAGTCCCTCAACACTACTCCACACCATGACAAAGTGGGCCAAACCTGGCTTCTCAGTGTCTACCTCCACTCCTAGCATAAAGGGTGAATGATGACATTCTAAAACAGAAAAAAGAGATGGATGCTCCCTTCTATGAGAAGAAATCCTTTTAGGGTAGCTAGAGGGGAAGGAGATTAACATTTAGTACATACTTGCCATGCATTTTCACATATGGTCTCAGCACCCAATGAGATGAGTAATAGTTTCCAGTTTTACAGAAAGGGAAACTGAGGCCCACAAATGCTCATTATGTAACTTGCCCAAAGTCACAGCACTACTGAGGAGTGGGGCTGGAATCCAAACTCAGGTCTCATTAATGGGCAGAAAATGAAGGCTTGAAGGCCACGGTAGTGATTTAGGAAAGAAACCATAGGTGAAAAGAGCAGATTCAAATAGAAAAGCAAGACATGAGGCATTTATTTTTAAAAGCTTGAATTTCTAAAAGAAAGGAGTGTATATATGGGATAAGTGTCATTTCTGATAAGTTTTCAAAACATAATAGATCCTTCCCCCTCTAAGTGACTCCATCTCCAGTCTGAGTCCAAAGATTTGAGCCCATGCTGGAATTGCCATGTAATCTTGGATGAGCCACTTAATCCTCTGGAACAGGCAGATTGGAGACTGCCCAGAAATGAGTTGGCAGAGGGAGAAAACTGGAGGCTGCCCATGTGAATGACAAATGCTAGGAACATGGATGTGGAAGCTCAGAGAGAAACAAGCAGACATCTGGAAGCGGGGTAAGAGCTGATGGCAGTGGGTAGCAGAGCAACTAGGGGGTCTGGGGACATGGGAGGCCACTCAGTTATAATCTCCATGTTGCTAAGACCTCATCTGATTCCACCACTGCCCCTAACAGGGCCTGGGTCCCAGTGGTATTCAATGATGGGTTAGGAAAGGAGCAAAGAAGATATTGAATCTTGTGTTCAAACAGAGAAGATAGTATTCTCAGAGATGCCTGAAAGGTTCATGTCTGGGGGCCCAGAACAGTGCTGGCACAGAGGAAATGTTCAATATCCATTTATCAGATGAATTAATAAATCAAGTTCTATTTTCTGACCCAGCTCTGCTTCTCCGTGAATCTAAACAAATCAATTGAGCTTCTCAGAATCTTATTTTCATCATCTATAAATTGAAGATCTTGGACTGGACAAACCCTAACTCAGGTGTATGACCCCAAGGCAGAGCCCCACTCACTCTCCCTCCCGCCGGCCAGAGCAAAACCTCTCACAGAGGAGAGTGAGATCAACACCAACAGACCAGGGAGTTTGTGGATACCAGCCCAGGGGTTGGTTGAGAATCCCTTTTGAGGAAGAGGCAGTGAGTGACCTCTGGGCTGGAACATAGGAGATAGTGCATAAAATGTATCCAATCTCTCTCTCTCTCTCTCTCTCTCTCTCTCTCTCTCTCTCTCTCTCTCTCTCTCTCTCTCTCTCTTCTCTCTTCTCTCTTCTCTCTTCTCTCTCTCTCTCCCCTTTCCTTCTCTCCCTCTCTCCCTCCCATACACTACTTCCTTTCATCTCCCAGGTTATCCTTAACAGTCTAGCAAAGATTTCAGCCTAACTTGTCAGTCAGGAAGGTCTAATCTCTGACCACCAACACCTCCTCCAAGATCTCGAGTATGTGCATGTGTTACATCAAATGTGAAATCCATTTTCCATCTTTTTCTCTAGCATCCCATCCTTCATCCATGCTTACCACTCATGAGGCCCGCACAGTGCCAAAGGAATTGGGCACGAGCTTCAGCCTCAAGCCCACTCCCCAGCACTAACAAGCTGGTTGATTTGGGGCAGTCATTTAACCATCTGACTCCAGTTCCTCATCTGTGAAATTAGGTAACAGTGTCTATCCACAGGCTTTTGGCAAAAATTATGGCAAAATAAACGAGAGAGTGAAGAAGAACCCTGTACATTGCAACAGGGACATTACAATAGGAGAGAGAGATCTGACTCAGTTCTCAATACAACAAAGATGTGAGGATTTACAGCTAAGGAGCAGAATGAGTGGTCAGTGGATAGACAAGTACTAAGAGGAGACATCAACGGTAGGGGGATTCTTGCTAAATGGACTAACCAGGATTCTTGCGGAAGGCAGGCCAGAGGAATCTGATACCAAAGGTGGGGGTGAGGGGTGGGGGAGGAATTTGTTCATGTATTGAGGGTGATCAGATATCAAGTTTGGGGGATTCTCTCTAAGCTGACTTAGCAGGATTCTCACTAAAACTGGAGTTGGCAAGAATAGATATAGAAGCACAAGGTTGAGGCCTAATTAAAAAGAGGACTAAAAGAAGCCCAACTAAAATCTGGTCAAGGAGAGAATTTTGGTTACCTGCCATGCAGGACCAACTAACACTTATCAAGCCAGACACTAGGCCTTAGTGTCCTCAAAATAACCTTGGAAGATAGGGACCAGAATGATCATTCATTCTTGTTTCATTGAGAAAAAAACAAAGGCACCAAAGTTGAGTATCTTGTGCAAAGTCAGACTGTTAGGCAGTGACAAAGCAGGGGTTTGAACCCAGGAATGTTGGTTCCAAAGCCCATAGCCTGATGACACAGCTTCTCATCTTGTTCATTCTTTGATGGAATTCATGTTTAATTACTGTCTCCATCACCAATTTGGGGGTACAGAGACCCAAAGAGATAGGGTTCTCATACAATCCTGCTTCATAATGGACTATCCCTTTACATCCTTAATAACTACTTTTGGGTCTACAAAGATAAGCCTTTGTAATGAACAATCCATAATGTGATTTGACCAACAAAAACATTGGTACACAAAAGAAGAAATTGGAGCAGATTTCTGCATTAGTATCTATTTTTGTTGTGTTCTGCTTTTGTTTAATGATAAGGGGGAGGAGATTGAGCCTGAGCACTCATCTGCAGTAAGAATTACCACGGCCTAAAAAACAAAATGAGTTTTAATTTCTTCCAATTTTATTTCATCTTTGCCAGTGGACATCTGTGCTCATGGGCTTGGAAGCCACAATACACGGCTAACACTTTCCAATGATTTTCTTTTGATAATTCCTCTGACAGTGTGAAGAAAAGGTCCTGAACATGGATTAAACATCACATGACAAAACTTTCTCAATTCTATGTGGCAAACTGATACTTTTCTTTATCTACTAAGATTATAAGGCAGGGGAAAAACAACTTAAAAGTGAAAATGCAGCAGACTAGGCATCAGGGAAGTTGGGCTCTGCTACCTACTCTCTAGCTGTGTGACCTGGGACGGTCAGCTTCACCTCTCTGAGTTTCTGCTTCCAAATTGGACAATGAGATGCTCAGACTACCTGATCCCCAAAGTTCCCCCAGCTCTGGAATTTCCTGAGTCTTTGATACAATATGATGCCAGGCGACCTTTGTAATGACAACATTTTGACTTTGGACCTAGTTTGAGTTAACCTGACTCACTGGCTAATGGGAGCGGGGACAATCTGCAATTAATTACACACATTTATGAGCATAAAAAAGATTACGTTTGTGTCAGGGATCCCACATGACATGTGACAATAAGTGACGTCAATGGCTGAGCAAGTAAGCAATAAGGAGCAGTGAGGACAGTGGTAAACAGTGTCTCTGAAGGTGGCAGCTATGGAAACACAGGACCAATGTAACCAGAGTTTGATTTTCAAGAAAAGATAGAAATTCGGATTTTTATGTGAGATTTTCCAATTTTTAAAACACAACTGGGGCCAAAGAAAACATAGTTTTGGGCCCCAGTTCACAAATTCTGTGTCATGTGCCCTGAGTCTCTGGCCTTCTCTTTACTCCCTGTGCATCCTCTGTAAGGCAGAGCATTCATTCTGTTTACTCATCTCTCTCTTCCCTGGGCTCAGAACATTCTGAGAGTTATGGGTTTATGTCAGTCTTGAGCAGTACTTTGTCAAGTCATTGGAATAAAAGAATCTTACTATTTACAAAAAAAAGCCTCATAAAATACCACTGACTGCATGGCTTAAACAGCAGAAAATTATTTTTTCACAGTTCTGGAGGATGGAAAATCCAATATCAAGTTCCAGCATGGTTTCTTTTCTTGTGAGGCCTCTCTTCCTGGCTTGCAGATAGCTGCCTGCCACAATGAAAGTGATTCTGGGGATAATGACTGGTCTTATCATTCATTGATGTCTCAGAGAATAAGTTTATCTTGAAGTACATTCCTACAGGCATCTGGAGACAGTTTAACCTGCAGCTATTTATTAGCTTATTAGTGAGGTCTTAAGTTCAAATCCTGACTTCTCCACTTGATAATGTGTGCCTTTGAGCACATAACTTCTATGGGCCTCTTTTCTCCTTCCCTACAAAATGTGGTGTTTGTTAGTCCTACTTTGTGACGTGAGTACCAACTTAACTTAGGGTCAAGGCGAAGATAAAGATACACATAAAAATATTTAATCCTAAACCTGGCACATAGGAACAGCCAAAATTAATTTGGTTAGAGAGACACCTTACCTGCGTATAGTTCTGCTGAACTATCTTTAGGTAAAGGCCTTTCAGTTAAAGAAATGCAAATTAGAAACATCCATTTTTTGTATGTATATTTATGTATGCATATTTGTATATATAATAAATATACATAAATAATTACAGAGCAGTTAGTTTTATAAGCATAGAAATATTCCAGAAATTCTCTGACTCTCTCAAAGCTTGATTAGTTCTATGAGTAATATAACAGCATTATTTGTACACGTGCATGCGTTTGTGAGGTATAGTGTATTGGTGTATTTGTTTGTGTTTGTGCAAAAAGCCTTAGGTTCAGTATAAGGATTGCAAGCTCTTTAGAAAAAAATTTGGATGCTGTGATAATGATTCATGAATAACTGCTCAGGGCAATTCCTGACTAAATCTGCAGAAAAACAACTACCGACATTAGGGAACTCGAATCTATTGGGGGCCTGCCCTGTGCCAGACCACATGCTAAGGATGTTATTTGCTGTCTCATTCACCCTTTAAACAAACCTAGAAAGTTATGTTATTGTTCCTTTATAAGATGAGGAAACTGGGGTGGGGCTCAGAGAGGCTAAGTAGATTGCTCACGGGTATGCAGCTATCACAGGGTGGCGTCAGATGTGCACCAGGTACAAGTTTCTCGTGGAGATGATGAAAATGTTCCAAAATTATATCACAGTGCTGCTTGCACAACTCTTTGAATATATGGAAAATTGCTGGACTATACACTTCAAACAGATAAACTTTATGGTATATAAATTATATCTCACTAGAGTTGTTACAAGTTAAAAAAAAAAAAGAAAAAGTACCCCCAAGTCTGCCTCTAAAACCAAACTTGTGTCAAATGCTTTTTGGTTTAAAAAATGCTTTCATGTATATCATCTTGTTGATGTTCAAATCTCCTCCATTCCCACTCCCCATATCACGCCTCTCCACAGGCTGACGGAGAGGAGAGGGATGGATAAACAAAGCCAAAACTCTTGAATGGCATCTCAGGCCAGGTGCTCAGTCAAATCACAGGGGCCAGGAATCATAGTTAGAATGCATGGGACAGCGGGGTAGCCTGGGCACTGGACTTCCAAACCCACCAAAACCCCCACAAAAATCTCTTCAGTCAATTTACAATGCAGGCTAGCTAGTCTTCATTTAAAACTCAAATCTGGCCTTGTGGATCCTACTAGAAGCCCTGAGCAGCTTGTCGTTGCCTTAGGATTACATGAGAAGACTTTGGCACAAAACCCGAATCCTGCACATTTCCTCCACTCTAGCCACACCGGAGACAGCATGGTCAGCCCCCGGCTGCAGATGGGCACTTATATCTTCATGCTTCTGCCCACATTGCTCGTTGTCTACTTGGAAGGGTCATACTCAGCATCAGATTCACTTAACATCTCTGTGGACCCCTTCTGCCTTCCTACTTGCACAGTTTCTACCTTGTAGTTCTCCTTTTACATTTCCTTTATACATTTTTCACACTCTATTGTCATCATTTGTTTCTTGCCATTGTGAAAATTAATAAACAGAAACTTCATTTAAAATGGAGTCAGGAAGCCAGAAGAGAGAACTCACAGAGGTATCACCCAAGGCACACTGCTGTCCCAACAGGAAGAGACTTTGCATGTCTACTTTGAAAGTGCTACTACAGTACTACCTCAGCAAGAAGAAGAAAATATCCCTCCTTCCCAGTAACAGCTCAGCCAGTGGGAGATGGCCATAGCTCAGCCAATGAAAAGTCACTATACTCTGACCTTTCAGTTTCTTCCAATAAACTTTTCCTTTACAACAGCCCCTCCCAAGTCCATAAAAAAGCATTCCTCTCTTTTGTTCTCTAGACCTATGTGGTTTGCCATTAGACTGCATGTCCCTAATGTAAATCTGTTGTTCTTCAACAAATGCATTTTGCTGGAGGAATATCTGGCTGTTAAAAGCTCAACACCATATTCCTCTCTCGCCACAGCCCTATCCCTTGTGGAGCCACTCAACCCGCTGCCCAGTTAGTCACTCCACTTGGAGCACAGACACTTTTGGGTTGAATTACGTCCCTCCAAAAGATACAATGAAGTAGTTGTGAGTATGAGTTTATTTGGAAATAAGAGTTAAAAATATCAATATATGTTTGATTAAACCTCTGACAATCAGCAAAATTAAGACTGTAAGAAACTTTATAGGTTAAATAGATAGGTTTTTCAAAAGATAAATTGTAAGAAGAAAGGGATGGAGAAAATTTGCAATTTAAAAGAGATTTTAAAAGACATTGTATTTTTTTTTAAATCAAAATTAAACTTTAGTGTTTAGGAATGTATAATGGGGGTAATAAACTGTAAAGATATTCAAGCAAGTGATTACCAAAAAAGATCAGGATTATAATTACTTTTGGAGGGATGGAGGAGGCTGTCATTGAGACAGGGCATGTGAAAAACTTCTGGGGTACCTGGGTGGTAATCAGAAGAATGTTTGCCTTATAACAGTCCACTAAGCTATCATTTGTTTTGTGTGTTTTTTTCTATTTGTGTTTTGTTTTACAATGAAAGAGTTAAAATGACCCAAAGAAATGTTATTCATTAAAAGGTATTGCAGCCTTCAATTAAGAAGGATGCCAGAAGAAAATTTAAAATAAGAGCAGCAACCTACTCACTATAATCAAAGAAACAATTAAAGAAATTTTTCCTAATCTGAAGACGCTCTCAACAAGGCTATGGAAAGGAGGTATAAGCAGATACACAAGAGTAATCCCTACAGAAAACAGTTTCTAGAAGGCCTTTTGACAAAGAAGGCTGAACGCTTAAGCCATTGCCAAGGAGTTGCTCTGGGCAACCTCATCTGGAATCAGGAAAGGCTGTGTGGCCTCGTGGTGTGGATGGTCACCCTGTGAGTCAGGGGACCTGTGTTCCCATTTTAGCTCAGCCACTGCCTCCCTGTGTGACCTTGGATGAGTCACCTAAACTTGGTGTCTCTATCAGCAAATTAGGAATTGAGTGCTGAATGAGGTAATCTAGATTCCCTTCCAGCTCTAGCTTCATATAATTATATGATTCTAATGCAGGATCTCTCAGAGGGTGGTCTGTATTAGACCATCTGTATTAGAATTACTGGTTATTAAAAAGGCTAATTCCTTGGCCCCACCCCATATTTAATGAGTCAGATTCTCTGGGGATAGGACCCTGGACTCTGGTTTTTCAAGGATACCATGTATTTCTAATACACTCTAGTTATAGAGCCACTATTCTAAGGTATTGTTTAGGTAGCAAGTGGGCAGAAAGGACCTTACATCTCTTAAATTTCTTCTATATGCTAAGCACATACTAGGGCACTTTAATATTTTATATATATATATACATTTATATTTATATATTTATATTTATACACATATATAATATTATAATTTTATAACTCATTTACTCTTCAGAGCTATCAAGTGAAGAAGGTGGTATCCCTGTCCTACAGATGAGGAAAAGGAGGCTCAGAGAGTTTCAGTCACAGAGCTAGTAAGTAAAATATCTGTCCAAATTGAAGAGCTTCCTCTTGAGAAGTTAGAAAGGGAGGGAGGGAACTAAATTTGCTGAGAAAGTATCCTAGGATTGGAAAGTTTCTAGTTGGATGGCCCTGTTATGTTTTCAACACAGACACAGGCTATATAAAACTTTCTATCTTTTCTTTACTATGATAAAGAGAAGAGGATGGGGTGTGACAGGAGGAGGGGTGATGTGGAAAGAGAAGGACAAAGTAAAATCTTTCCTTTTGAGTAACTTGGAAACTATCAGAAGGTACTTCAACACTTGAAGTTTCTGGTGCAGAAAAATAAGTAGCTAGAAAAATCTTTAAGCCAAATAGCTTAACTATGGAGACCAAAACAGCCAGGAATAGCTTTTGATTCCTGGAGATGAAGAAGGAACTTAGAATAAAACAAATACTCATTGATTCTTTAAAAGTTGCTGTAAAATATAATCTTTAATTACAGTAGGTCCTCAAATAATGTTGCTTCATTCAATGTTTCATTACAAGGTTTATGAGATGCCATAGGAACTTTTGTTTATACCAATTAACCAATGGTAAAACTGGCTACAAATTTTATAATAAAAATTTGTTATACATCATTTTGCTGCAGTTTCAAGAACTGTTGACAATGTTATGTGAGGATTTACTGTATAGGGATTATTTAATATATTTTAAATGTCTTAATAAAGAAAAATTGTTGTAAAAGAAAGACTGAAGATTTCATGACTGGAAGAAGATCTCAAACAGACTTTGCCTTATAGTACAGCTCATGTGTTTGAGGCCCCACTGCCTGCGGTCACCATACTCAATATTATGGAGAGAAAAGATAACCCTCTTAAAGGTGAAATCTGCAAACATAAAATAAGCAAAGTCCTAGCCAATGGCACAACCATGGGGGAAGGAAATGTAATATCTATTAAAATTTTTTAAAGTAAATCAAAGGCTATAAGGGGCTGTAGTGTAGGTACTTCCCCTCTCTCTGAACAGGGGGAGCTCAAGCGCAAACAGCCAAAATCAGGGTGTGGGAAATGTGGCAAAGGGGGCAGCTACTAAGATCACGGGAGGGTTTAGACAAAAAGTGTCAGCCACTGAGCTAGACACTGTGGGGGAGGCACTTCTGCCCAGGAAGTTTGTCAAGACAGTGGGAAAGCAGTGGCACACAGGATAAAGTTACTAACAAGAAGTGATGGGAGAATGAGCACTTTAGAGCAAGAGGAGACCAGAAGTGCTACAGGTATACAGAGTAAAGAGATACCCCATGACCCCGGTCTTCCGGGGAAGTGAGTTTTCAAGAAGAGAGGCTTGTCAGCCAGACTACAAATGGGGAAAGGTGAGCAAGGGTACAGAATATGCATACCACAGGCAGAGTTGGAGGACAGTGAGTCAGACAGTTTAGTTGGAGAGAAGGGTTCTCACAGGGGATATAAAGGGACAATGTTAATTGACATTGTTAAGGAGTGTGTAAGTCATCTTACAGGCAAGAGGGATCTACTGAAAGACTATAATATAACCCTTATAAATAAATCCCAGATCCATGTGTTCACTCTATACAGAATTACCATTAAAGAAAAAAAAAAAAAAGCACAGTCCAAACAGTCAAAATTAACAACAAAAAGGATTGCAGTCTTTTACTTCCATCTCTCCAACTCATAACTCCCAGCAACATATGTTGAATCCTTTTTTCATTCCCTCTCTTCCTCCAAAATACTACTCCAGAGCTTCCTATTTGCTACATGCCTATTTGTCCCCACACTTCCCTTCCTTCTTTGCCTCTTCTCTCTCTGAACTTTATTAAACCAATCGACTTCAATTTTCTGGCTAAGCTCTTCCCCTCCAGTCTCTCTGCTCTAATCTTTCTCCATCACAAAAGTCCTAGAATTCCTCTGACAAAAAGGAACTCTTCTAATCACAGAAGGAGGGACAGAAGGGTAGGGATAGGGTATGGAGAGCAATAGTAGAGTGTAAAGATGCATTCTCCTAACCAAGAGGAGATACAAGAATATTCAAGTCCAAATAGATTTTATCCCATCTCTGTAAGAAGGGGTGATGAGGAGAAGGTGGAGTTTTAGGAAAATGTCTACAATTATCGATCTGACCTTGAAATTTTACAGATACACATAGAACCATGGTCAGGTAGATAGGATACAATGCAGTGCTTTGATATTTGGGAATCAGTGGATGGATGGACAGATTCAATGAGAGAAGGGCAAGCGTAGGAGAGAATGGTGAGCTGATAATAGATTGTGTGTCATCAGGACCAGGCAGAAAAGATGGTGAGTGATCACCAATACTGACAAAGAAAGCTGAATATCTGTGATTTTTCTGAAGGTTAATGAGTCATGAGTCAACCATTTCTAAGGAAACATTTCAAGCTGCTTATCTAGTTTATTGGCAGTAATAAAAATGAAGGAATTTACACTTGTATTTTCATTCAAATTTATTATTTTATTTTAGATAATTTCAGATTCACAGAAAAGTTGCAAAAAATAACTAGTTATTTTGTGGAATATCCACAATTTGGGTTTGTCTGACATTTTGTCATCATTAGATTCAGATTATGCCCTTTTGGTAGGAATGCCACATAAGTGATGTTGAGTTCTTCCCAATGTCTCATATCAGGAGGCAGTATATTTTTATGTGAAAATTAGATATATTATATGGACTAATTGCTCTGAGGGTGATTCTGCAGAAATTTTATATGACTATAAAAATGAGAACAAACAGCTCTTCAAGGAACCATAGTAGGAATAACTGTAAGAAATGGTCCCAGACACCAGAGCCTGGGACCAACCGTGTTCTGTCTTCAGAAATTTTTCCATGTCTGTCTAGACCTGAGGACATATAACCTCACTTGGTCTTTAAAACTTTTTATATCATATAATTTAAGGAAAAAAAAGTCTTTATGATACATTCAGTAAATGGAATGTTATGAAATCATTAAAATGATGAAATGATAGGAGTCATACAAATAGATCTGAAAAAAAAAAGTCTAGGGTGCAAAGCACTGGGCATAATCCCTTTTTCGTAAGAAAACCAGGAGAGAGAGAGAAGGAGAGAGAGAGAAGGGTGGGGGGAGTGAAGGAGAGAGAGAAAATGGGTTTAAAAAACAGTCATATAACAGTGGTTATATCTAGAATGTCAAACTATGGACAAATTGCAAATTTCACTGTTGTCTGTATGTATTTCTGAATATTTACTTTTTTATAAATATTGTTATTCTTGTGATTAACAGAAAACATAAAAATACTTACATTTTGCAAAAAAAAAATTTTTGCTTGTAAAATGAGTCTTGGCAGGTTGGCGGGGTCTCCTTAGAAACACCACTTACACATCCCTCCACCCTCTTCTGTCTGTTCTCAAATGCCCTCACTGTCTACATCCCTCAAAAGAAAGGGAACTCTATCCATTCTCCTGCCTTGCACCTCACAGTTTCTCTGCACTACTCATTACTCTCAGCATCACACACTGCCCTTCTCTCAAAGATAGGAGCCTCCTTTACCCCTTCCCAGATCTCCTGTTCTCTTGTATCTTTTATCTCCCACTTACCCCTGACTTCCTTCCCTACAGAGAGGTTCAGAACTCTCCTGAAAACCCTTCTCCATTTCCTCACACCCAGCCAAACTTTCCAGAGAGGTATCTGTCCTTGTTAGCTGCATTACCTCTCCAAGCCTTGAGGAAGTTTCCACTCCTTCACCCTAAAACATTGTGCTCTTAAACCCAGGTCAGATCCAATGCTACCTCTTCTTTTCCTTTCCCTGCAACAATCTTCTTGAAACACACTCTTCCGTGGCTTCTGGGCCAGGCTTCAGCTCCAGCCCTCCTCTCTACTGCTCATCTCCAACCCCTTCTGATTGAGTGGTTCTCTAAGACTTTGCCCTCAGCCTTCCGCTCTGCTCTTAGATACATTTCCCCTGGATGATCTCACCTACGTTACAGACTCATCAGCTTCCCTCCAAACCTCTAAGGGCTCTTTCAGCTTTTAGCCTTTAGTCTTTTCTTTCACATGAGATAGACAATACTGACATTTTCATTTCCACAGTAGTCACTGACCTGCTATGTTCAAGTGATTCTACTGCTGAAATGTCTTAATTATGGACTGAATGCTTATAGCTACCTCCCCAGTTTTATATATTGAAACCCTAACCCCCACTATGATGGTTATTTGGAGGTGAGGCCTTTGGGAGGTGATTAGGTTCAGATGAGGTCATGAGGGTGGAGCCCCCATAATGGGATTAGTGTCCCTACAAGAAGAGGAAGAGAAACCAGAGTCCTCTCTTTGCCATGTGAGAGCATATCAAGAAGGTGGCCATCCACAAGCCAGGAAGACCCCCAGAACCAAACCTGCCAGCATCTTTATCTTGGACTTCCCAGCCTCTAGAATTGTAAAAATAAATGTCTGCTGTTTAAGCCACCCAGTCTGTGTTTCTTTATGGCAGCCCTAGCAAACTAAGACATGTCTATTAAGTCTCTAGTCCCTCTTCTCCTACCTAACTGCCACCACTCTGGTTCAGGTCCTAGTCATTGCCCTGCATTGTGACAAAAGCCTTCTTCTTGAGTCTAATCGTTTACTTTTACAAACTATACCTCAAGCTGAGACTGAAATTCCCTTCCTGAAACATGGACCTGACCATGTCATTCTTCTGCTCAAAACCAAAATTCAGATTTCCCAAAGGCCATTCCACAGGACACTGTTACCATAGGATAGTAACAGATGAATGGGAAAAATTTTTGAAAAAGGAGAGGGCAAGGTACAAAGAAAGACTTTGACTTGTTGAGATTTATTTGACTTACTGGGAAATGTAGTTCAACTGGTTTCTTTACTGTAGAACTCACCAGTCTTTCAAATGCTAATGGACACATTGAATCTCCAAGAAAGAAGTTATAAGTACATGATTCCTCAAATTTATTTGACCCCAGAATTTTTTTTTTTTTTCCACAGAACATTTACATTCAGGAAAGATCCTTGTGGAGAGGCCACACAAAGGAAGAACCCTAGATCCCTGAGTCACTGCTTGGAGCTACCCAGGAGAACACTCCTACCAGAAACACCCATGATAGACTACTGGATGGGTGAGTAATATACTCCAATTGTGTTCAGCCACTTAAACTTTAGGGCTTTTTGTTAGAGCAGTCAACCTATGCTGCCTAATGCAGAATGTATGCAGGTGTTTAAGTTATTTAGATAATCTTTTCATTATGGGAAGTTATTGTCACAAACAATAATAAGCCATATGGATCGCAGACATTGTCAGGTACTGTGATAAACACTTCACACACATTATTACATTTAATCCTCTTGATCACCCAGTAGGGTAAAAACTTTCATTGCCCCATTTCACAGATGAAGAAAACTAAAGCTTAGAAGTTAATAACTTGGAGTTAGGAGGCCCAGGATTTGAATCTAGGTCATTTGGCTTCTGGATCCTTGATCTTAATCTCACTGAGGTCCTACCACCTAAGCCCAGGTTACGAGGTCAGAAATTTCAGAATCAGTGTGTAAGTTACCTAGGCCAACTCAACATCTTGATGACGGACTTACTTCCAAACTTTTTATTTAAACAAGTGGTTCTCAACCAGGTGTGATTTCGTTCCTCCAAGGAACACTTGACAATATTTAGAAATATTTTTGGTTGTCACAACAGGTGCCACTGGAATCTAATTGGTAGAAGCCAAGGAGGCTGCTAAAACATCATATAATACACAGGACAGCCCTCCACAATAAAGAACTATCTGGCCCAAAATGTCAGTGTCAAGGTTGAGAAACCCTGAACTAGACATCTTATATATTTTATTGACACAGTCCCAAATGTCCAGAATAAATCCATATTCTTGGTTGGAATAAGAAGAATGCTTGAAACTTCTATTTTCTGTTTTAATACCTAAAAGAGCAAGAAAGGCAGTAGCCAACAAGTGACTTTTGGTGTTCAGTGGTCAAGGTTCACTATGGGAGGGAGTCTAGCCCAAAGGAGATTGGCCACAGATAAAGAATTCGGTTTGGCAAGACCTCAGGAACAATACATGGTGGCAGAAGAGAAATTCTCTTGAAAAAATGCCAAACCTTTTTGGTTTCCTAGTAACGTAATTTTCTTGAGATTTTTCTTATATTTGAATTTGCAGCATCTCTACACCTATTTTAAATCAAGGCAACAATAGAAATTTTTTTTTTTTATAAAAGATGACATTATAGAATCGGAACTTCTTGGGGAGGGAGGGAAGGAAGGAAACCTAAAAGACATCTGGTCCACCCCCTGCCCACATCTCTGGTGTATGCTACCCTGGTTTCAGTATCTATGCCTGCAAGGCATGGATGTCTCTATCACAAAGATCTCCTTCCATTTTCCAAACTATTCTTTTAGGAAGTTCTCCACCCCAGGGGCAGAAACCTGCTTCTCAGAACTGTTGCCTCTAACTCAGTCAGAGGTTGGGGTTGGGGGTGAATGAGTAGAAAGAGGACAGGAGAGGATGGAAAATGTCCTTCAATAAAAGCTTACTGGGTCTCAGGTCCTATGCTCAGTGCTTTACACACGTTGTTCCTGGTCTTCTAACTATTTCTCATAGCTGCCTCAGGCTGATGATCATACACAGCCTCCAACCCTTTCCTATTTTCTCTTTTCCAGATGAAACAATGTGAGATCTATTTTCACATGGAAACATCCTTTGGCGCCCTGTTCCTTTATTCATGCATTTATTCAGCTCGTATTTACTGAGCACTTTCAATGTGACAGGCTTGTGCCACATATTGGGGATATAATTATGGGTGGGTTTGCCTCTCTGGATAGCAGAACTGCCACATATTGTCGGCAAAAGAAACCCCCAATCTGAGTGGCTATCATTGTTATCCTCAGCAAAAACTTCCCAAGCCAGTACTCTGTAAGGCAGCCTATGACATCAGGGACCTATCCTAGCAGTGATGCGTACCTGTGTGGTAAGCTGAGACCGAGAGGACTTCCCTGAGTGATGGGGATGAAAAGTATAACAGGTGGGTGGGGTTGCCTGTGTGAAAATCACAAGGGCATTCAGGGCACTGAAAACAGGTCCACCTGGCTGGCATGAAGAGCAAAGATTTGGGAGCGGCAATAGCAATGCTAGAGAGGTGGGCTCAGACTATGGCGGACCCTGCAGATTATGTGAAGGATTTGGGTCTCTAGCTGAAGGGCAGTGAAGACCATTGAAACTGGAGAACAACAGGTCAGATGCAATGTTCAGAAAGTCAGTCTTGAAGGCTGTGTAGAGAATGGGTTAGAAGGAGCAGAGAAGCCAGGGAGTCCAGGTAGGAGGCCGTGCCATCATCCTGTGTCCATTGGTGGGGACAGCAGAAGTGGGGATGGAGAGAAGTAACTATGGTGGTGGAGGGGTTCGAGAACCTTAGCCATTGCTCATAATTTCCCTCAACTCACCTCCCAAGTCACCTCAAGTAAACAGATAACTCAATTTAAAACAGGGCATTAGTGCAGGAAATAAGCTCCCAGCCTCTCCCCACCGCCGCCCCCCACCAGCAGATTATTTCTTAATCCTGGCCCCCACCCCAGTGAAGTCTGTTCATTCTGGGAAAATGGGGTTATTTAGGGTAGAGAGGACTTGGTATTTGGACATGGAATGCAGAGAGGGAGGGTGAGCAAGGATGACTCTGATATGCAGCTTAAGCAGGAGGAAGATGGAGTCTTTCAGTAGTCAGCAGAAGGAGCATGTTCAGTGGGGAGAAGGGGAACTTCTCCCCACTGGGTCCAAGCAGAGCTGGGGGCACTGGCTAGCAGTTCAAGTGCAAGAAGAAGAATTTGGATCCCAGGAGAATTAGGATGTGAGAGAAGACAGAGGACAAAGGGGTAAGCCTGACAGTGGAGTGGACTCTCTTTTGATCCTCACAATATCTTCAGGAACATTTTTCAAAACTCACAAAACGCTTGCCATAATGGGTGTCCTGTGAAAACTGGAGTGTGGCTGAGCTCTGCATCAGAGTAGATGCAAGAGAAAATGGTGTAAGGAGCCAGAAGCCATGGGGACCACAGGGCTGACACACCTTAGGGCTTCATTAGGCTGTGGAAACAGGTAAGATGGCAAAGAGGAGGAGATGTCTAGGGAATTTCACCTATAATGCAAGGAACGATCCCTTATTCACATCAAGTTATGTACATCTGAGCCTTTGGTACAAGAGTTTATTTGCAGAAAAAGCTCCATTGCATTACCATTAACCCCTCAGAAAAAGTTTGAAAACAACATCATCAAAGGGAATAAACCCTTAATGGTGGAACTGTGGGTACAGTGAAAGTTACTGGGCCATACTTGGTGGTAGAGAAAACGTTTGGCATCTTCCAAATCAGACTCCCTGCTAGCAGCTGATTCCTTCCTTGTGCCCCACAGGTGACATCTGAAGGAATGATACCCCTGCAAAGCCATCTGGGGAAGGCCTGCCCCTCTCCCAGCTAGTCAGGAGCCTTCCTAGCAAGTGGGGAGACCCAAATGAAACAGCAGCAAAAAACAAACTATATTAAGATGTCTCTCAATGACCCGAGGGAAATTGTGTACAAGTCTATGTTTTTGCCATTACTCCTAGAAATAAACTTTCCCTATGAGTTTTACATCTGGAGATTGAACATAACCAAACTTAAACAATTGCATAGAAGCTTCATAATCTCCTGGAAATCTCTTTAAAAACCCTGTGAGGTAAATGTAATTAAAAAAATTACTGAAAAATAATATGCAGTTTGAATGTTTTATGAAAAATGTTTTATATCACATACATTTTCATTGCAGGCTCATCTTGTTGAAACAGCATTGCCTTTATTTAATTATTGTTTTGTTTTTAAGCATATAGCTAAGCAGCAAGGCCTATGTTCTGTCTGCTAGCAGTTTTTTGGGTACTTGTCTTGCACACACTTCGCCTCCCTCCCACTACCCCAATCTAGCTAACTGACTCTGTAAGACTGAGCAGGTCCCATTTCTCTCTGCATCTTCGGCAGGCCTAAGACCACACTTCACAGGTAATAGGTGCTTATTAAGAACCTGCAGATTTAAAGGGAACTGTGTAGGAAGTGGGGCGGGCAGCAATGTGGCCTTTTCCTTGGGAAAACAGGGTTGTGGTGCAGCCATCTCAAGAGGTCACTTGGTGCTCTGTTCTAGGTGCCCTGTGACAGCAGGGACCAGGCCATAATTAGCTTTGTGTTCCCAGTTCTTGGTACCCAGAAGGCATTTAGTGAAAGTTTGATATAAAAAGCCAGGCATTAAGGCCAGGAAAAAGAACATTTATACATGAGGGCAAATACTGCAAATGCAGGCTTCTTTCTCTTTGCGATCAGGGAGCCCCAGGCCAGAGGAGCAGCTTTGTTTTAGGTGCTGGCATAGCAGAGCCAGCTCTGGTGAGGGATGGCACCAGAGTTCCTAGGATCTCCATTCCTGGTGGGCAAACAATGTGGGCAAGATGTGCAGATTAACTTATCCATACCTGAAGCTGCAGAGCTGTCCCTTTACAGTTCTCATTTTTGAACCTCTTTCTGAATACATTCCACTGTTAACTTTTTCCTGGGAGGGGCTCTAAGGGCAGATTTGGGTTTCGACCAGAACTTTACCACTTGCCAGCCATGTGACCTTGGGTGAATGACTTAGCCTTTCTGAGCCTCCATTGCCTCATCTATAAAATAGGGATAAAATTTAGAAATATCTATCTCACCAGGAAATCTTGACACGTGCAAAGCACAGTGCTTAGCATACACCAGCACTCAATGACTCTCCCAAGGCAGGAGAGGCTTATCCGGGTGAGCCCTGACCAAAATTTTGAGGTGGAAAGTGTTGTCTACAAGCCTCCTTTCCTTTGCACTGATTCTATGCCAATAGGTCCAACCTTAGGAATGGGGTATAAGGATTGACTGGAGGCATAAGGGGTGGCATAGAAGCTGGGATAGGGCAGGGCTGGGGCTGAGGGGGCCAACCTAAAAGATGCCCTGCTTTCCCTCTAATGTTGGGGGTAGGAAATGGGGTGTGGCCAATCAAAGGCTATAGGGGACCTCCCAGGAAAGGTCCCAGGACAAGAGCCTACAGAGGGATGGTACTTGCTGATGCAGATGGGAAGGATGGGGTTACAGCCCCAGGAGAATTGGCAAGGAGTTTCCAGGGCCTTGTCCAGGTAAGCTGGGGCTCTGGATGGAGCTCCCTGACCCTCTGGGAGAAAGGCTACATTATGCTGAGTGCTCGTCTACCAGGGTGTAAGCCAAGCCTTCCAGACACTCAGGTTGGAAATCAGTAGTAACTACTCCTGCCCAACCACTCCCTCTCTGTCCTCCTCACTGACCACCCTTCTCAGGCCTCTTCCCAGCTCCCATGCCCTTTGCTGGTCCTCCAGCACACCACACGTGCTCCCCGCTCAGGCCCTTTGCCCCAGCTGCCCCCTCTGCCTGGGATCAGTGAATCACCGATGGTGAAACGTCAGGCACTATTGCCAACAGGGGAGAAGGTGTCAAGCTGTTTGGCTCACCAAAATCATACCTTTTGAGTCATTTCATGCCTACTTATAAGACTAATCCCAATAGCAACCAAAAGGTCATTTATGCAGACAAGTCATTAGAGAAATTTGAGAATTTAAGTCATCGTTTTGGTGGCATTATCCAGATAAATGACAGCTTATGGCTAGAGCTTGGATGAAGTTCTTGCCCACAGATCAGGGTTTCTTCTTCTTGGTACTTAAAATCACCGCCTGGTAAAGGACAGAGCAAGCAGGGTATCATTACCTTGCACAATTCATGACACGAAATGCAAGAATGTCCAAGCCCCACCCAGAAGCCCATGGTCACGATGCTTGCCCCATCTGCTCATGGCTAAACCCACTGAGAGAAATTACTTCAGCAGCAAAAACACATTTCTCCAGTTCCCATCCATATGTGAGGAGAAATGGCAAACGCCTCTCATGTGACAGTGTCCAGAACAAGCAGGCTCTCACCCTGGTGAGTGTGACAGAAACCTCACCCATATCTGCTGCTGACATCTGAGAAGTTTTTCAGAGAGCTTCCTTGAAGGAGGAGGGTGGGGCACAGTGGTGCTAACATGGAAGGGGAAAAGAAAAACCAAACACCCCATTCTGAAAGTGTGAGCTCAGCAAGTGGTGGTTGTGTAAGAGGCTGTCCCTTGTGGGCGTGTCACTGTTGCCTCTCCTGCATCTCAGCCTTCCCTGCCTACTGCACCCCAGGGCACAGAATTTCTCCTCAGTCATGACTAGTTATAACAAAACCCCATTCCCACAAAAGAGATGCATCTGCACAGTGCTCACTAGAACAGGATTTGATCTATGCCTGGGGAAGTATTCTAACTTATGTGGGCTTTAAAGGTGTCATCAACACCCACCATAACTGGAAAGGGAATGGGGTTTGAATTTCAGCCCTCTCACTTAGCTGTGTGACCCTGGACATGCTTATTAACCTCTTTGAGCCTCGGTTTCTTCATTTGCAAAATAAAATAACTTTAAGCCCATCAGGTTGTTTTATCAGAATAAATATGATTAAACAAAACTGTGCATATAAAGGATTTAGAAAATGCCTGAGAATGTTCTATAAATATTACTTTCTTGTCTATATGCCACATTGTGTTGCCTACTAAATGATATTATATTATTTTATAGTGGATTATTATTTCTTTTAACTTCTGGCTTAGACTGCCCCTTTTAGCTTCTTCTATTTTCATTATAGAGAGTGTAGAATATGTTTGGTGTTCAATTATTGTAGAGTTATATGTTGCAGCTAGTTCAATCTAATAATACTCTTAAATACTAGAGTGATTGAAGGGACATTCATTCTCCCATTAATTCATTTATACTCCCACCTTATTCATAAAGTGTTTTGAGAAATTTATAAAAATAAATACAACAGGATACAAAGAGATAATATTAGTTATTACAAGTTGGTCCTGAGCTTCCCAGAAGCCAAAGCAAAAATGGAAAGCTAAGCAATGGTAAGATTCACAGTGTTTGCAAGAGATCAGTTGCTTCCAGGAAAAACAATTTTTACTGCAGTAAGCTCTAAGTGATGTCTGTCCCATCCTCAGCAGTATCTCTACAGAATAGCAGTCTCTGATCCTGGCTATTGGTACAAAACAAGACACCACACCTGAGCGCTACTCAAGAAAGATCCAAACAAGGAGGGTTTCTGTTGGTCTGGCTTGCCAAGAGTGGATTTCATTCACAGAAGAATCAATAAAATGTACATCTGTTCCAGTTACTATAGGTGCACAACGAATTACCCCCAAATTTAGTGACTTATAATTACCTTTTGTTTTGTTTTGTTTTGTTCCAGTTGTGTGGTCCAGGATCTGGAGAGGCTAAAACATGAATAGCGTTTTTCTGCTTCACAATGTTGGGGGCTCACCTAGGGGCCACTCAAAAGCTGGCATATGGAGCCATTTTTACTTACGAGTCTGGTGGTTGATCTGGCTGTTGGCTGGGGCAGGAGTGCTCACACTTGGCTTTGCCATGTGGCCTGCGCTTCTTTACTGCATAGAGGCCTCAGGGCAGTCAGAATTCTCATATGGCAGCTCAGGGCTCCAAAAGTGAGAGTCCCAGAGAACCAGCCAGAAACTGTATAGTCTTTTCTGGCCTAGCCTCCAAAATTATGCAAAGTTTCTTTCACTGTATCTGGTTGGTTATAAGCAAGTCACAAACCCACCTAGATTGTGGGGAGAGAACAGAGAACCCACTTCTTGATAAGAGGCCTGTCAAGGTCACATTTCAGAAAAGCATGTGGATGGGAGATGTTGTTGCTATCTTTGGAAAACGCAGTCTGCTACAATATTCTTTATGCACTCACACCTAAGTACTATATCCTGCAACCAAGCTTTTGATAAGAATTGGGTCTATCTAAAGGGTTAAAGGGTGTCTGTCTGGTGCCAATCACCAGGTGAGGAAGTCTTGTCTTTGTCTAAATGGTTTGAGAGTCACACTAGCCATATGCTAAGTGGATCAACAGTGTATTATTCTGCTTAGACAGCCAAAACCTAATACCATAGACTGGGTGGTTTAAACAACAGAAATTAAAACAAATTTCTCACAGTTATGAAGGCTAGAGATCAAGGTACAAGCATGGTCAAATTCTGGTGGGGCCTCTCCCCTTGGGTTGAAAATGGCCATCTTCTCACTGTGCTTGCTCTCTGAGGTCTCTCATGAGGACACTAATCCCATCAAAACAACCCCACCCTAAAGACCTCATCTAACCCTAATAACCCCCAACATGCCCATCTTCAAATACCATCACCTCGGGGGTTAGGGCTACGATATATGAATTTGAAGGGGACACAAACATTCAGTCCATAACACCATAGTTATGGTGTTACAGACAAGCCAGCATTCAGTGGAAAAATGATGTCAATTCCCAACTGTTTCCAAATATCTGGAGACTTTAATCAAGTGGACAAATTACCCACACACGTGAGTTTTCACTTTCTTTCTAACTTAGTCCTATAGCTAAAACTCAAGCCAGAGACTATGACATAGATATAAATAGACCTAGAGCACTATTATATATAATTTGGAAAAGATTTCACTGCTGTACATCTGTAAGCAGTTCAGGAACACTCTCAAGCTGTGTTTACATGATATCAAACATCTGGATGAAAACTGAAAAAATAATCAATTTGGATGGGAAACAAAACAGAAGTACAAATCTCAGTGCACTGGTCCTGAATGCAGAGCCAATCCTCATACCCCAAGAATGAGAAAATGGTGCACAAGAAGGACTGCTGAGGTGGCCAAGGGGAAAGGGGGCTTCTGTGGGAAGATGGACTTTTTTTAAAAAAAGCTTCATTATGCAAATAGGGGGAGAGAAGGGATAAAATCAAAAGACTGAGAAAAAACATGAAGAATACAAATCTTAAAGAACTAAGCTGCTGGAACCAGGAGTTTTGAAGCTTGAAGGCAATGATTTTAGTTCATCTGAAAACCTAGTAAACCCTGGCTCTCAGGAAAAGGGGCATCCAGGAAACTCAAGCTTCTAGTTAGCCAAGGAATTATTTATTTAAGCATCACAACCTATTTTCACTCTTTCAGGCAAAAACCTTTCTAAATATGGTACTTATTCCCCAAGCCTCCTAGAGAATACACCAAGCCCAGATCACTACTATAGCCCTTATTGTATACAGTAAATATGTCACCTACCCTTGAGGTCTAATAGACCTTGCTAAATGACTCCAGAGTCCCAAATACTTTAGTTTTTGCCTCTGCTTTTTCAGAGTTCTATTTTCTCTTTCCATCATTTCTCAGCTTTTTGTTCTTGCACCATCATTTAAGATAAGTTCCCCAGACATCCCTCCAAGATAAGAATTTGAGGCCACGTTGCTTGTTTGGGAGGTGATTCCAAAAAGCAACCTAAGGGGCTGGGAGTGCAACAAGAAAAGGAAGGCAGCCAATACAGGTACATTGCTTACAGGAACAAGTTACTTACCCCTGGGTGCATGTGGGCTTCGGTGGCATTGGGACCTCTACAAAACTGTACAGAGCTGTCCCAAATGTGGAGCGGGAACCTAGATTTTATCCTCAAATCCTGTTCATCATTCTTTGAGGGCTGCTCACCTTAGCTCTCTGGCATTTCCAGAAGCCTGCAGGTATTGCAGTAGGAAGTCAGCAAGAAATGAGAGAAGGTGAGTGCCAAGAAAATATGGACATCTGCTCCACTCTTCCCTCTTGTTCTCACACCTAACAAAATCTGGGGGTAAAAAAAGAAAACTAGACTATGAGTGAGAGCCTAAGGGACTCTCCTCTGAATCAAAGATACTTTTCATGGTAGCTCAGGGGCATTTACATTCTGATTTCTCCTGATTTTTGCTTATAGTTTTTATAAAGGTGTTGTAAGACAACAGGTAGATAAAAAAAAAAATATCCAATGAAATTAATTTTTAAAGCAAAGTAAGGATCCACAAACAACAGGTTGTATTAGGCAAACTCTCCAAATCCGAAAACTGTTTGTGTTACCTCAAGGAATAGGAAATGGCCAGATCTCAGAAAGAGTCACTCTCCAGGGTGAGGCTAGTGGAAAAACTGAGGCACAACCCAAGCACACTGGTTTACACACTCTGTGAGATAGAACCAAAGGGGAAACTGTTAAGTCAGTGGATATGCAGAGTCCCAGGGTTCTCTGGATGCCGGGTTACGACAAGACTCATCCCTTCCCCCTCCTTGTAGTGGGGGAGGGACTTGGTCAGTACAGGTTGAAGCATTAGCAGGGAAGTGTGGGGCATGTTCAAGCCACGTGAGATGGCAAGCTGCAGGTCCTCAGAACCGGCATCTGAAAAGGTCTGGAACAGGCAGCACTGACATATTAAGTTCATAAACAAACAGGACAAAAATCCAGGTGTCTTCAATCCACCACAGCAGAACTTACCCAACACTTAGTGGTCCAGAGGCAAAGCCAAGAAAAGGATGTGGGTTCCAGGGACACTGGGGCACACTGGCCCAAAGTTCCCATGAGGATAATTCCAGGGAGAAGTGCCCAAAGCCAATCCAAAGAGTCAAAACCTCCAGCCATCACAGCAAAGCACCCTGATTGGCAGGCAGGGGAGAGTGGTGGAGAGAAAGGGTGAGGAGCTTGCACACCAGGGATGGGCTGCCGCAAACAGAAAGCCAGAGAAATTAAATGTGGGGCAAGGCAGAAAGCAAGGAGAGTCTGGAATGGGGTGGATGCGTGACAAACCCATCACTACTTAGACTCTGGCTAGTCTTTTGTTTGGAACCATATTCAGAGCTCTCCTATACATGCAGAACAGAGCAGGATGGTAAAGATACAAGCTCTCAGATGAAAAGAGGGACCTTGAGCTCTGGCTTGGGGACTTGGGCAAGCATGGAGAAAGTGGTGTTGCAGCCACCAAAACACAGGTGAAAAGCCAAGAGGAGGGAGACTGCAGATTTGGAAAGAAAGGGAAAAATAAAGAGACTTGTGGAAGAAATACCATTAGAATTCTATAGGAATGTGGATGCCAAAATGGAAGTAAGACAAAATTCAGGGAACTAATTTGAAGACTACCAGCCTGGAGAATGGATAAACTGTTGGCACCTTGGTTGACTACAGAGACTTTAGAAAGATGTGATTATTTGGAACTGAGTGTCAGTGTTGCTCTGACCCCACCCTCCACTCTGTATCTAGTAGAGGAGGGCATGATGGGGTGAGGATCTGGTGTCTGGGGCTATCCTTTTTCCTGTGAGTCACTCCCCATTCGTGTTAACTCTTGCCGCAATATCACTGTACTAAGGAAGGAAACAGGTGTCTCCTACACTTGTTTCTGAGACAGAAACCCAATACTTGATCCTTAAGCTTATCAACTTCATCAAGAGAAATTAAAGTATGAGTTACAGGAATGTGAAGGGTGAAATGAGTTCCTGGATTCTTGATAATTACGTGACTTGACAAAACCCACATTGGAAGAAATTAAGACAGAATTTGGAAGAATAAAATAATTTAATTAAGCCAAGTGGAAATATGGTGTCTGTCTTGGGGGAGGATTTGTTCACTTGATTAAGATTACTGTGACTCAAATATTATATTGTAATAATGTTATCTGAAAAAGCTTCAATAAATGTAACTGCTCATGAATAGATAAGACAGATTTGGAAAGATCTAAAAAACCAGCTAAGATTGATACTGACAGCCAAAGGAGAAAGTCGTTGAAACACTGGAAACTTCCATAGAATGATATGTATTAATGTTTTGAACTAAAATAAATTTGATGTTCTTGGCTATGGGAGGATTCTCCATCTATATGATACTGTCCGATATGTTAAATGCTTACATCCACAGTGGAAAAACTAGGAAAGTAACAGAGATTTGGCCCAGGGGTCCTGCCAAGGGATGACATTAATTTATGGCTTTCCTCAGAGAATGATCAAAGGTTTACAGCAACCAGAAATCAGATCCAGTACATGAAAGATCCTCCCTTAGACGTGTTGATGGCTTCAACTAGGCATATTGGCTTCGAACACAGAAGGGAGGAGGGATCAATTAAAGAACAATGCCAATGGAAGACAGTGAGAAAGAAAATGTCAGCTAGAAAGGAGAAAGGAATGGAAAGTTTGAGAATCCCAAAGAGAAGGAGAGGGGTGGGGAGGGAACAGAAGGAAGTTGTTGATGAGATGAAGAAATTGAAAAGAAGGGGTTACTCAAGTCCTGCTTTTGATAATTCCATTCCAGGTGGAGTTGGGCTACTGAAACAATGATGATGTGCAGGAGGTAAAAGAGGGGAAAGATCAATATTAGAAAAAGAGACTTGGGAGCAGAAGGCAGAAGCAGATTGAAAACTGGATGCAGTGAAAGAGAGTGAAGGGCCTACAGAGGAGCATGGTGGTACAATGGCGTCCTGACCTAGGGATGGAAACCTGGGTTCCAGTTTCACTATTGCCCCTAACTTTGGGCAAGCAATTCCATCTTTCCAAATTTGTTTCTTTTTATCTGAAGTGATGGGGTTAGATATTGAACATTCCCTCCCTCTTCTGCTCTTGATTAAACATAGATGTTATGAAATCAGAGACTTATATAAATGGAACCTTCCAGATTAGAACATGTATTTAGCTTTTCTAAGTAGAAAATGATTTGAAAGGAAGAAAAAAAAAGGTTCCACTCAACACTTGGCGAGCAGTATTTGTTCTGTAAAATAATTAGCGAGTAAGCGTCATTGAACTGGGTTGTCACATAATTACAAGAGAATTAAAACAAAAAAAAGAATTC
The DNA here is from genome assembly GCA_004027375.1 of Macroglossus sobrinus. Classification (NCBI taxonomy): domain Eukaryota; kingdom Metazoa; phylum Chordata; class Mammalia; order Chiroptera; family Pteropodidae; genus Macroglossus; species Macroglossus sobrinus. The sequence continues at coordinate 393,384 of PVKZ01000188.1, forward strand.
AGGAGACTCAATTTTCCCTCCCATAGACCAGAAGGTTGATTAGCATAAACCACGGGTGGCTGGTTAATAAAGATTCACGCAGGAAGAGAGAGTTAACATCAAATGAAAAGAGTGCTGAGTTAGGGGTCAGGAGCCTTGAGTTCTAGTCCCAACTCTGCCACTTTCAGGATCTGGGCATGCCATTGGCCTTCTGTGCCCCAACTTTCAAAGGAATCCTAAAGATCATGGGCTCCAGCCTCCTACAATATGGTCATCCACCTGTAATTATTAAAGTACTCTCTCCCTTCTGTGTGTCTGTATTAATAAGGTCCAACTAAGAAAGCAGAAACTATGCTATATTTTTTTCTAAAGAGTAACGCAGGGAACTGGCTTATAGAGATGATGGAAGAGCTGAGAAGCCCAACAGAGGACAGTGTAGAAACTTATTATTAGCAACAGCAGGAGGCCACTGCCACCTTGGGCTTCAGGGACAAAAGAGAAGAGGTACTGTGTGACCAGAACCCAAAGGCTGTGGTCACCGGCTGGAAGCTGGGACCACAGTGGACCCACCTGGTGGGAGCTGAAGCCACAGAGGAGATTGTGAGAGGTGCCCAGATCTGAGAGACTGGATTGGAGAGAATTATCCTGGCTTTTACGTCTCTTGCCCTTTGGTCCTTTGTCAGTACCTCACATTGGCTGGATCCAACTAGGAAATGGCTTACAGGAGCCTGGCCAACACAGCCTGCATAGGTCAGCCCATCTCCCCCACTAGCAAGGAAAAGGCAAGGAATGGATCTGAGGACATGCAGGCCAGGGCTGGCACTAGGCCCAGATTCTACTTTCTTACAACGTATATCCATTAGTCCTAAATTAGCTAGAGTCTAGGTCTTCACACATTTGAAGACATCTATCCTGTTATGCCTTGTTTTCTTTCTTCCCCAGCCTAACGCTCAAACTTCCCCACACAGAGTGGTTTCCATACCTTCTTCATTGTTCTGGTTCCACTCCCTTGGGAGCTCCCTGATATGGCTCCTTAATTAAAATGCGGCACCAGATGTTCATAAGACCCCTGGTGTCCATAATAATATCTCAAATATAGGACTATTCCTGCCTTTCATGTAGCAATGCAACTGTTATCCCACTGTTGACTCGTGTTGAGTTTATGGACAACTAAGACCCACATGTCTTTCCCATGTGAGTCCATGGATGGGTATAGGTCCACAGCTTGAGGTTTGGGGACCTCTGCTCTAGATCATGTATTTTTTTAAGCAGAATAGATCAGAGCTAAGGACAGAGCTCTGTGTCACTCCACTGGAGACCTCTCTCCAAGTTATCTCGGAACAATGAATCAAGGCTCACTGGTTAGGGTTGCTCCAGATCCACCTAACAGCAAAGTAATTATGTAAGACTTCATCAAGTTCTTAACAACATATGGTATCTGTGACAATCAGTTCCTTTTATTTTGCACCTGAAGCACAGAGGGTGCTCAACTATATTTACCGCATTGAAGTTGAATAAAATTATCTTGATTTATACATCTAAAGACCCTGCTTAAAGAAAGTTAACATGGCCATTTTACAGGATATGATAATGAACCCATCTTGGCTGCTGGTGATCACCATTTTCCCTTTTAAATGTTTATAAACCTATTTGTCCCATACTTTTGCTAGAGAATGACAAAAATGCCACCAATGTTATTCCTAGAATCCACTCCTTTCTTTCTTTTACAAACTGGGGCACTATTGCCCCATACAGTCGTTAGGTACTCCCCCATCTTTCTAGAAACTTTAAGGACTGCTTTCTAGAAACTCTAGTGACTGCTTAAGCATCGTGGGTCTTGACTTCCTCTTCTCCCCAGTGGAAATAATATTGATCCTTTCCATGCCACAGAGCTGTGTAAGGACCCAAGGGAATGGGTAGACACTGGGTACAGCTAAAAGAGTCACTTAGGGTGCCCACATAGCAGTAAGAACAGGCCCAATACAGCACAGTCACATCCTGCAGCCCCCAAAGTGAATGCCACAAGCGGAACTAGACATCATATGTGATCGGGAAGACCCCCAGCAGGGCTGAACCTGTGATCCTGATCCTGCTGTTTAAGAGGCTTACAACCAACCCCACAGGAAGCTGAGCCAGAGCACAACAGAGATTGGGCCCATAGTGTTTTCTTCTCTCTCCCTCTTCCTTTTTCTCCTCCCTCTTTGTCAATTTCCCTCTCTCTGAATCAGTGCTTTAGAGTAACTGTAACTACATTAGCTGCTCAGGAAGCTGTCCTGCAGGCAGCTCAGGAGGGCAGAAGAACCAGAGAACAACCTGATGCCCAAGTTACCAGCCTCATCCCCCCACCCCGCTGCCTGCCACAAGGTGTCTAGACTTGGATGAGCTACTCAGAGGACACACTGCCCACAATAAAAATGTGACAGGAAATTTTCCACTCCTCTCTTCAACCTAGAGGAGTCCCCTCTGGGCTAAATCAATGCTTAAAAAATGCAAGAGTGAACTCAAATAACCTACCCTCTGCCAAGAGGGGCTTATGTCCACAAAAATTCTTGATAACCTTAAAGTCTCAAAATATATACAACAATTATTTTGTTAGCTACAATTTTCTGACTTGTTTCTCTCTCCCAAGAGCAAACGAGGCTGCTAAAGTTTCACAGACTGGTTAAAGATGTGTGCAAAAATTTAGACATGACGATGTTCACTGATACTATTATAGCAGAAGACTGGAAACAACCTATATGTCCAACAATAGAGGGTTTAAATACATTTTGGGACACCCATACAACAGAACACTGTATAGCTATTAAAAATCAGATTGTCAGTGAGTGGATAGAATGGTGTTTACAGCATATTATTAAAAGGAAAAAGCAAGTTACAAAAGCATTAATGCTATACACACAGAGGGAAAATTTTCAAAAGATATGTTAACAGTCATTACAACTGGTGGAATTATAAATGAATTTAAAATTTTTCTTCTTTATTGCTTATATGCATTTTCCAATTTTTCTACAGTGATGTGCATTGCTTTTGAAATAAGGGCGGGGGGGGGTCAATAAAACTTATTTTTGCTAGCTAGAAAGAAATAGGAAAAGCCCTCTCTTTCAAGGCTGTCTTCCAGAACCTTGTTCTGCCAGATGGATATGAAGCCACATCAGTTCCCACTATCCAGCTTGCATAGAGCCCCATGGAGGCCACCTTGGCTCTGGGCAGAGGCTTCCTTGGTGCCAGCACCCACCTTCAGACAAGTTATTAAAAATGGAGCTATCCTGGCCAGTCTTTCATCCCGAAGTACCAAAAGCCACTTCAGCCTAAATAACCAGCAGTTCCAGAGCCCTGTGGGTTACTGAAGCAGAGCAGCAGCCCTAGCTTGTGAGAGGAACCTCCCTCCCTCCTCCCGGCTGCCTGCCGAAGGTTTGCAGACAGCTCCCTTTCCATCCCACAAGAGACAGGCAGATGAGTCATAGCACTGGCTCAGATTAAAGAAGTATTATTATGTTAGCAGAAATGATTCTATTTTATTATCTGTTTTTTGACACCTTGCAAATAGATATGCCTTTCCCACCAGACAGGCAAGTTCCTTAAAAAGCCAATGATTTCGTTAAGCTGAAGCTAAGAAATGACCAATAAGAATTAGAAACTCATGTGTCTGAAGAGCAGCCAGATTGAAAAAATGTAGTGGAAACACTGAGGAAAGTGGTTTATAACCCTCAGACTCTAGATTCAAGTCTGCAAAGTGATGCCATTCTTCTAAAAATATACAGAGGATCTATGGAAATCCTTTCCTCTTCTCTAAAAGCTTTTTTTTCCCCTTTTTTTAAAGAACTATACCGGGATTGGTTTGTAAAGGAGATTCACCACCTCAGATTTCACTGTTTTCGTAGGGTTGATGGTCATGGGATACTATTTTAAGGACTTCCTTCTCTTAATACAGATTTTTCCACATTGGGAAGACAGATAAGGTATATTCCACTAATGTTCCTCATTAAACACACATGCGTGCCAGCAGTCATTTCCCTTTGTCTTGCTATCCCATGACAACAGATTGCATGTCATCGGAAATTGGAATGAAGACCTTATTTAGTTTGGATCTCTCTTCTCCATTGTTTAATCCCACATTCAATTTTCCTGAATATAGGAACAGATAATTCCTATTGTTCGTTAAAGATTCACATCATAGACTTTTCAGAATCATTTGACCAGCACCCTATCTCACCCCAAGCATTTATGCTGCTGCATAAATTTCTGAGCTGAAATGTACTAGGTACTCAGTAAAGATCTGATGACTGATGGGCATATATGTGTTGTAAATATGCACTCCCAGTACTTTGTTTACTGTTGATCAAGTTCCAGTATTGGAACAGAAGCATCCCTGTTCCCTTCATTGCTATGATGCATAGATGTCTTAGTGGTGTTCTTGTCTCATTCACCCTTCAACCTAGACCACCTGTCTATTAAAATAAACAAACAAACAAAAACAAAAAAGGCTCCCACCAAGTGCCAGGAAAGGAGGGCTAAGGGAACAGAGAAAGTTCCACATTTCCTGTTGCTGAATCTAGGCATGGCCTTTAGAGGAAGCTGGATGCCTTCTCAATCCAATATGCAGTTCTCTGACGCTATCATCGTTGTTTTTCTTTAAGACTGCAAAGCTATGATGGCAAAATTTTTAAATGATCCCAGCTTTTTGGTTTTTGAGTATCAACTTTTATCCAAATGTTGCGAAGACTTTTTTCTTTTCATTTAAAAATGTAATTTTAAATATTTTGTTTTTCTAAATGAGATCTATTAGATCTAAGAACAAATGTTCTTTTCAGTTATTAAACATTAACTGTGTGCCAGGTATTGGGTAATAGCTTCCATGCTCATTATTTTTTTTTATTCCCTTACAACCACCCTGTGAAGGAGATGCTGACATAGGAGGAAACTGAGGGAGGTTAAGTAAGCCATTTGCCCAAGACCACACACTTAGTGTGGGGTTCTTTCTACCACTCCATCCAAACCCATCCAACTTTTATCAAAGTCCATGAATTAGGCCATCCAGAAAACATTATCTAAGAACACAAGGTAGAAACTGTATTTGCACTCTGTGAAGCCCATACCTCACTAACGGAAACAGCCCTTAGGTAGCAAAGAGGCCAAACTTACTTAAGACACTATAACCTAGCTGTTAGGAGCAGGTCTGGATGCCACATAGCCCTGCTCACTCACTCACTGGACCTGAGATCACTGGAAAGTTATCTATTCTCTTTGAGACTCAGTTTCCACATCTATAAAATGGCGATAACAATATATGTTGAAGTCTACAAAACTGCCAACTTGCAACCATTTTTTACTTCCAACAAAGCATTTTCAAATGGCTCTACCGAAATTCTTCACCGCATCGTTGTAGGAGTGAACATAGGAAACAATAAATGGCGTTTTAGTATACTTTCTCTTCCTGATTTCATTTTGCTCAGGTCAGTGAGGTTAGTCCATAATCTCTGCCTACATTTCTATGCGGAGAAGCCAGACTGAGGATATGTAGGTGTTGCAGCTTAAAATTCAGGGAGACCATACGACTGTGTGGCTAGTCAAGAATTATCAAAGGATCTTCTGAGGCCTTACTGCTCTGCGTAATTTCCCCCTTAGTCTCTTAATTACTAGACAAGCTTACAAATACTTTTTTTTTTTTTTTTTAGAAAGTGGAGGGAGGGGATATGGAGGAAGTTTAGCACTCTGTGTTAAAGACAAAGAAAATGTTTTAAAACCAATATTCTTGCGTCCCACCCCCACCCCAAGTCTGGCTGGGCGGGCTCTGACTTTGATAGGAACCAGGGCTCCCAGCCATCCGCACTAGCTCCAATGCGACTGGTCCACCCTGCCCCGCCCACGCCGGGAGACGAACAGCCAGAGTTAGCATTACCTGCTGTGCGTTGTTTACTTCCTCGCCGGGTGCCTGACCCTGCTCGTGGCCCCGTACTTGCATTATCTTATTTACTACCCAGAACATTCCGGATAAAAGGGAGCTCTCGTTTTCCCCATTTTCTAAGTGAGGAAACAAGTTGAGTCACTCGTCCAAGGTCTCCAAGCTGTGGAATCGCACTCGAACCCAGGCGGCTCCAGCACTCACACTCAGAACCTCTCCGCTTTTCCTACTTGGGTAGAGGAGGCTTTTCACCTAACCATACTGCAGACTTGGTCACCCGCAAGAGAACTCTGCCTCACGCACCCGCACGACCTTCCCGCGCTCCGCAAGTTCCGGGCTCCGGGCGGCGGGCGTGGAGCGCGAGTAGGAGGAGTGACACCGCCCCCGAGGTATTTAACCCCAGCTCGCAGCCCGCGAGGCGCCGACCGCTCCCGCTCCTCCCTGCTCGCGCCCGCCCCCACTCCTCCCGACTCCCGCCCGGCGCGCTCCACCCTCCTCCCCGCGCTCGCCTCGCGCGCAGGCATCGGCCGGCGGGCGCGGGGAGCCGGGCGCAAGCGGCGCTCGCCTCTGCCAAGCCGCCCCCTGGCCGCGGCTGCACGCACGGTCCCGACCGCGCCACCCGGGTTGCCGCCTCCCGACCGCCGGCACCGAGTGCGCGGGACAGCCCGAGCCGGACCCCTGCCCCGAGCGCCCCGCGGACGCCCGGCCAGCAGCCAACAGGATGGACTCGGATTCCGGCGAGCAGAGCGATGGCGAGCCCGTGACCGTAGGTACGGAGGGGACAGCTGGGGCCGGGAGGAGGGGAAGCGGGGCAGGAAATCGCGAGTATCTCTCGGAGCAGCGGGGAAGGAGGCCGATCCCCAGCAGCCCCGGTGCCGTACAGGCCAGGACTGGGCATTGCTCCGCGCTGTGAGTTTGCTCTGCGGCTCTCTCTCCTCTTGCACTTGGGTGCGCAGGAGGGCGAGGATGTGCGTTTGCGGGTGGCTCTTCGCTTTGCCGGGCTCCTGCGGCGGGCTCGGGGAGCCCTGGCTGGGCAGGGGTAGGGGACGGTTCGAGAAACCCGAGTCCAGTAGTTTGCTGCAGCGAGGATGCCACACATCTGCCTCATGAAATAACTTTTCGAGCTCTGGCCCCGGCCTCGAACCCGGGGTGGCGCGGACGTTGCGGAACAGGTGACAGGTCCGAGGACATGACAGGGGACGCGGGAAGGAAAGGCCCCGCTGGTGGACAGGTTGGAGTCAAACCACAGCTAGCGGCTGCTGTTCCCGAGGCTGCTAGATGAACTTGTAAAGAAGCGTTCGCCCATCGCTGCGGGGCACGGGCGGAGGATATATCCCCGCTGAGGGGTCCGGGGACACAGACACCCGGGCGCGCGGGAGCCGGCCTTCGCCTTTAAGAGGCGCCGCCGGCTTTTCACAATCGATAGGTATTGAAGCAATGGGTGGATGCTTACTTAGGAAAAAATGAATGTCCTCCCCCGCCTCTCCCTGATACTGAGCAACAGGAGGAAGCCACCCACAGCTTTGGGTCGACTTACTGCCGGGCTTTACCCACCTTTACGGGCCGGGTCCGCCCGCTGCCCTCGGGTCCACGCACCAGAAAGCCGAACGCCCGCGCCACGTGCGGGTGGCTCCCCACGTTGCTCTGAAGGCTAGCCCTGGCCAGCAGACCTGTGACCTGAGAGCTGGGATCCACCTGGTACAGATCCGAGGTCCTGGACTAGTCCTCACTCTTCCCAATGTCACACCAGTGTCCTAACGGTGGGGACCAGGAATGGGTGTAGGAAAGGCAGGTTCAGGAACCAGGCAGGACAGCGCCAGGTACTGTGCCAGGGGTCCTACATGTACTATTCCCCCTCATCTTCACAGCATCTTAGCCAGGTGATTACTGTGTCTTGCCTACCTCTCACAGCCAGGGAGTAGCCAAGGGCAGGATGAGTTCCATTCCACTGCATCATACACCTCAGCCCCTCACAGGACGGCTTCAGTCAACACCTTCAGGTGGGTGGGAAGAGGTGAGGTGGAAAGGAAAGCTGTCATCACCCAGACGTGTGTGTGTGTGTGTGAAGATTCCTGAGTGTATGCAAGGGCCACCTGCTTTGTGTAGGTATGTGTGGATATAATTAATAAACATGAGCCTTTTGCCTATCTGTATGTTTCAGTAACTATGAAACACCAAGATTTTGTTTCACAGGTGGCTGTGGATCTCCTTATATTTAAAAGTTCCAGTGAGTGTTTTGTGTGTATCTAAGTATATCTTCAGAACTCAAGGGGCACGGAAGGGTGGGGAGCAGTGACACTGACACTTTACTCTCTCAAAATCCCAGGAACTAACAGGCTCTTGCTGCCCCCTGCCTCAGATCTCTTTCGTGGGTTGATGGAAAGGGGGAGGAGGATAAGGAGGCTTAGAGAAAGAGGAGTAGTAGAGGAGAAGAGGGGAGGGAGGAGATGGTCCAGAAGAGTTGGTACTTGGGTGAAAGGGGAGAGAAGGAGTTCTGAAGGGTATTGTTGCTTCTCTCCTTTTCCCCATCGGGAGTGTCCTGTATGTATTCCTGTCTATGTCAGAAGACCTCTGCATAGCAAACAGTAAACATTACCACTGAAGTGAAAATAGTCCCATGAAGAATAGGGCAGCCAGCTATTGTGAAGTGTCACCATTTGTTTGTGCCTTACTGTTTTCTGCAGTCATTTCTTCTTCCTCTGGGTGCTTGAATCCCACAAGTTGAACATTTATTTGAATGTCACAAGCCATTCTGTTAAATGGCATTCAGTCTCGCTCATTATTTTCAGTCATAAAGTGAAATTGCCTTACTGTGGCTGCATCGTGTCAAATGGAAAACCTGTTGCAGCTTCAGGTACAGGTTAAATGACAGTTATGTTATCCATAGGGCTGACCTTTATTCCTGTAAGAAATGTGTCATTCATCAATGGACCTGTATCTGTGAAAGCTGGATGGGTTTATTACTGAGAAAGCAAAGTGGGACCCCTTGGAGAATTCGTGTGTGTGTGTGTGTGTGTGTGCGCGCGCACATGTGTGTGCGTGTGTGTGTGTGTGTGTGTGTGTGTGTGTGTCTATGTGTCTGAGTGTACCTACTTCATAGGGATTTGAGATATAAGGACTCCTTCCTCCTCAATGCCTTTTCCTTCCTGAATTTGTGATAAAGCTCTGCTCTGAGACTGGCCTTATTAAGGTCAAGAATCTGGACTATGGAATCGGAAAGACCTGGGTTTCAGTCTCTAACTGATGGGTTTGATTAGCCCATTCAAACGTCTGTTTCCCGCTCTGTAAAATGGGGATAATAATAGTACCACAAGAGGATTGCGAGGATTAAATTAAAAAACATGGAAAGTGTTCCTGGTGGTCATTCAGTAAATGGTAGTTGCTATTTTGATTATCACCTGAATGAATTATGCACTGTAAAAATACAGATAAATAATGTACCCCCGTGCTTTGTAAAATATAAATCACTATACGTGTAAAGAATTAGTACTGTTGCCATTATTATCATGTTAATATAATTGCCTAAAGAGATTTGTTTTGAACTTTCTCCGTATACTCTCCCATTCTCTTTCTGGGGTGTGTGTGTGTGTGTGTGTGTGTGTGTGTGTGTGTGTGTGTGTGTGTTTGGGGGAGATTATTTTTAATTTACCTCTTCTCATCCTCATCACCTTCCAGCTAAAGGCTTGAAAATGGGGACTTTCAAACCTATCATTTTCACCACGCTTTTCCTCCAGCTCTCGGAAAAATTGTGAAAAGCAGAGTATCCCTTACCTAATCCACGTGCTAACCTAAGGATTAGCTACTTTCAAATAGAAGAGGTTTTAACTCTCTTCCCCCCACACACACTTTTCTCTTCAAGGTAGCAGGAAGCACAGGAGGTATTCACTATTCTCTTCCATTTTTGCCCATCTCACTGGTCACAAATTGTCAGAAGACTGAGGAAATCTTCTGGGGACCACCTACTCTTTACTGTACCCCTTTCAAGAGACTTTTCCAGAGATCTCCCCAGTGCCTACTGTGCAGATCTCTCATCTGGCAATACCCTGCATAGGAGAGTGAAGTGGAGAGATGAGATTTGTCTCAATTTGTATTTCCTGTTTTTCAGGAAGCAGAGGATGATGCTTCTGTGTCATTATGCTGCCTGCAACTCTCCTCACCTTTTCTCTTATTGTATGGTTCTTTCTATGATTAGGAGAAAGACAGGGTTTATGGAACACTGGATTTATTCCAGAGACCCAACTTGGCATCTCTCCTTTGGCAAACCCACTAGCCATCTCTGAGAAACCCTAGAGCCTGGTGTATTAACTCGGCAATGATTGAGAATCTTTCCAAAGATGCAACAAGCGAGTAAACATTAGTGGTGTCAGCTTTTCCCCTTTCTGGCTTACAAGATCAAGAGAGTCTACCCAGCTGGAGGCAGACAAGCTCCTTCCACTCACAGCCAAATGGTCCAGGGCAGCCAAGTTAATGGGCTAGATAGGTACAGCAGAAAAGCATTTCCATGTGATGGGGTCAGAATGTGGTAGAGGAACTTCAAGATAATAAAGTAAAAAACAAAAAAAAACAGGTTTCTAATATTGCCTTTCCTGTCTTTCCCATCCCCTGTGTCCTAAGCTTGGTCCATGTGAACCAAGTGGTGAGGAGTGGGTAGGATTTGATTGGTGGCCAAGAGGAGAAAAGGATACCAATTGAGCAAAGGCACAAATAAACAAGAAGGCATCTGGAGTAGAGGGTATATACTAGGGAACACTGGGAAATACTATTATATGAGTGTAGGGAGGGCCACTTATAAGAGGGTCTTAATTACTTGGTCCTGACGGTGCTGAAGGAGTCTCTTTGAGCTGATTGTTGAGTAGACTGAGAGCTGGGTTTTCAGAAGCCACATTTAAAGACATGGAGTGTGTGGATTGCCTAGGCTTAGAGCCTCAGCTCCCAGGGTGTGGCCACAGTATCAAGGCAAGGCAAAGAGGAAGGATGCAAATGCCATTTCTGAGAGAAAAATGACAGGAGTTGGTGACAGATTGTACAAAAGCAGCGAAACGAGAGAGAATGGAAAGAGACTGGTATATGGAGTTGGGGTGAGGGCAGGGAAATGTGGGCGATGGGCTCCCCTCCCCACCACTGCTTCCCAGCCCCTCGCTTTCCATCAGGCACGTAGCAGTGATGTTTTGGCTCAGAGATACTTTTCCTCTGTAGACAGTAAATCACGCCAGGGGCATCGTGATCTTCTGGTATTTGTTGATTCTCATCATTAGGTTACTGGTGGGGGCTGTTCAATAACCTCTGTCAACTGAAAGGTTGACAGCTGATTAATTGGCCAACTTAGAGCAGGGACTGCGTGAGGATAATGTACCACTTGGCTATTAGTCCCAGTCCCATGTTTTGTTCCTGTTTGTGGACATTTTCAGGGGCCTCTGCCTTGTCCATGCAGTGGGCTGTAGCTGCTTTGAGGGTCAGGACCTTGTCTTGTGCTTTCATGTTCCAAAGACTGTTATGGACATAATAAATAATGAGCGTCTTAAGGAGCCCCCTGAGAACTTTGCACCAAAAGGCCAGCCAGGCAGAAATCAGTCCAATGAAGCAGAACTGCCAATGCTTTTCTGCAGTGTTTGTTTTTGCTTCAGTGTTTAAAGATTTCTTGCACTGTTTGGGACTCTGAGTTGGAAAGTATGGGAGATGCGAAGAGAGATAAGGCCATGGTTCATCCTGTCCTTCAGAGCTCGAGATGAGATGGGGAGAGAGGATGCATGTGCCAATGGCAACAGCCTAAGCCAATGCATGAAGATTCCTGACCCCCTTGCCGGGGATTGCACCTCAGCCTCATCTCTATTTATATGTTTTCTCTTGACACCAGTCACTTTTCATTGTGTGCTTTATGGTTATTCCTGTACATGTCTCATCTCTTGTCTTGGACTGTTAGCTACCTAAGAGCAAGGGCTGGGTATTTTTCACCTGTATCACCTCCCACCAACACTACCCATGTGCCCTAAACACAGTGGTAGGTTGCTAGCCGGCTGGATGGCTAGATGGATGGCTATCTGGATGGCTGCTTAGATAGATGGATGGATGGTGTTGTAGGTTGGTTTCCCAGGGAGCAGACTCTGAGATGGAGGTTAACATGTAGCAGGTTTATTTGAGACTGCTTTTAGGATCAATACCTGGGGAAGAGATGGGAAAGAGAAGAATGCTAGACTATGTCGAGTAAGAAGCTGAACTGCAATGCAGATGCATAAATAACCTTGAGTTCTGGAGCTGGAATAGCCTTTCAGAACTATTCTAAGTTGAAGTAAAGGGCCAGGCCTTTATATCACTGATATAATGATCACTCATTAAATGAAGGCCATCCCAGGGAATGGGATGTGACTTTGGGCAAAGGCATTCCCTTCAGCTGAGGGCTGTCTGCAGGTAGCACTCCCAGAAGCTTGTGGAATGTTTGGGCCTTCATCCCCAAAGGAGAATCTGGGTAGTACATCGCAGTATCCACCACAGGTGGCCTCATTAGGGATGGCAGCCCTGTCCACTGGCAGAGTTCAAGGGATAGTTGAGCTATCCCTTGATTGCCAGATGAAATTAGCTATTCTAGACCTCATAGCTCTGCACTCAACTGTTTAATCCACACAGTCCAATAGATAATGGCTTATCATCTGCTTTGTGTTCAGAGAGCTGCAGAGTGCTTTGATAGCACACAAAAATGGAATTAGATGTGGCCCTGCCCTCAAGATGCTTGTAGCCATGCTAGGGGGAAAAAACACCCACCCAAAACTGAATCTGCAAGACTGGTGGCATCAGCTACAACTAATATACAACTTGGAGCATGGGGCATGGTGGTTTGGAGTTCTGGTGGAAAGGCTTCATGGAGAGGATGGGTCTTGAGGATGGGCCTAGCCCACTGGGGGCCCCCTTAGACAGCACATGGGAGAAGAGGGTTGTCATACTCAAGATGTTAAACTGGGTGTTGTGGTGGGTTGTCGCCAATATGTAAGTTTCTGAAGACGGAAAGAATGTGTATGAGTATGTAAATATAAAGTACTATTTCATATGTTATTTTTCTTTTTAAAAATATGGCATCTGCTTTTTTATTTGTCAGCAAAACCAAATTATAGTCACACTTTCCATTAGCACTTTTCTTTAAATGGTTCATTTTCCTCCAGAGTTACCATTGGCTCCCACTTGAATTCACATGTAAATCTCTACAAAAATACTTAAGTTTGTTGTGTTTTTCAGTAACTTAGCTTCCAATTCTTTATGAAAATGCCTGTGTAGGTAGACATTTGGGCTGTATTTTGTACAAGTTTAGAAATAAAGGATAGAGAAGAGTTAAAAAAAAAAAAAGTCTCTCCTAAAAACCCAGTCCAAGAAAATATATAGGGAGAGGGCATACCCTTTTCCCCCACATACCAGCTCCCACAAAGTCCCACATATATTAAGGCAAATATATTATATATATATATATATATATATATATATATATATATATAATATATGTTTTATATTTAATATATATTACATATACATTAAGGCATATATATTATATATATTTCATATATATATATGAAATACACACACACGTATATCTTTTTTATGCATCAGAAATACTATTTTTAGGCAGCTATATGGCACAAATTCTGAGACTGCTTCAGAACAATCTTCACATTCATATTGGGTTTCCTAAACATCATTGCCTGGGAATAAATTTGAGCCTGTTCGTGGAAAATCTACTAATGCAGACTATAAAAATGGAAGACTTGGCAGCACAGAAAGTGCTAGACACACCCTAATAGAAACCAGTATTTTGTAACATAGTTCTCCAGGAAAATAAGGAGACACTTTGGTGGTGTCCAAATATTGGCTTAAACTGCTTGAAAAGCCACAGGAGCAGCCACTAGATTCTAGGTTCTTTCTCAAAAGTAAAATATGCTCTATGTAAAACTGTTCTAGTCTTGAAAAGAAGCATTTTGATGATACATAGCTTGGATACTCTCAGTTTATTTTTTATAGTAGAGGCATCTGATTTTACATGTGGGAGGAAATTCTGTAAAAGACGATTCTGGTGAGCACGCACACCCACGTTCCTGATTTGGGGCCTGTGGGTTATGCTGAAAAGGTAAACAGATATTTCAGTGTAAAATATGGGAGGGAGGTGGTAGGGGCCATTTGAAGCTCAAGCCTCTTTCCTACCATGTTTGAGTCTGGTTCCTTTGTTTCTTTGGGATAACAATGAGAAAGTCAGGGAGAGAGACTGGGGTTGGGATTACAGGGTAAGAGAAAGTAGGGTTTAAGAAGTTGTGGCAAATGTCAAAACAAGATGAGAAACTGTAAAGGTGGCCTTTACCAGCCAGAGTCTGGCCCCATAGAGCTAGTACTGAATGTAAAATAATAGTGATGCTTTGAATGTGTACTTACTTATATTAATTAAGCATACACAATGTAATTGAGACTGGGTTAACTATTTATATGGTATTTAACCCTTATACCAGCCTTCTAGTCTAGGTATTATAAATAGCCCCATTTTATAGACCACTGAGGTACAGAGGGGTTAAATAACTTGCTCAGGGATGTTCAACTTGTCAGTGGATATGAAGCTAACTTAACGCCAAAAACAATGTTCTTATACCAGGTAGACCAGGGGTCCTCAATCCCTGGGCCATGGCCTATTAGGAACTGGGCCACACAGCAGGAGGTGAGCGGCGAGTGAGTGAGTGAAGCTTCACCTGTATTTGCAGCCACTCCCCAGTACTAGCATCACGACCTCAGCTCCACCTCAGATCATCAGGCATTAGATTCTCATAGGAGCTCTGGTCTCTGGTGCCAAAAAGCTTGGGGACTGCTGATAAACTACATAGTTAGGTCCATAGATGCCACGGGCTTCTTTGCATATCCTACCAGCTCCCACAAGGCCCAGAATGCTGATCAACACATTCTTTCATTAGGCTCCTTCTGTTATATTAGGACAGTACAGCTCCAAAAAGCCCTGTTTTAAGCTGCAGACATTATCTGCATTAACCCATAATATATGGGCAAGGATTGGCTGACATGGGCTCCAGAACAGGCATTGATGAGGAGTGGTTTGGGAGAAAAGAAGGGGAGAATGGCAAAATCTGCTGCCAGGGTGAGAAGGTCCTGGAAGGACCCTGCAGCCACTCTTATCTCTAGGGTCTTGGAGACCTGATGGGTGGTGAATGTGGCAAACACTGACAGGAGAGAAGGACTGAAAGCATAGTCAAGACAAACTAACTTTCCCTTTATCAGAATGCACCTAAGTTGCATCCTAAGCCACTTTTTTCCACTCCAGCATTTAGAATTTTCTGAGATATAGCATCTCGAGGACATGGTGACCAGTTGGACTTGAGGACAAGAGAAAATTCAAAGCTGAGACTGTAGGGTAGTGACAACCACTTGAGATTCAGAGCTAGACAGCTTAGGTTTAGGCTTCCGGAGCTATCTCTTAGCAATATTATTTTCTGATCAAAGGAATGCAAGTTTTGGTAGAATTATGAAAACAATACCTATTAGATGTATGTATTGTATTGAGCCCTAAGAATAGATGTGCTTTTCCAAAAGAAAAAGTGTAGTCCAAAAGCAATGCTGAACCGATGCAAGAGGGCTTTATTTGGGGATGGAGGAGGCTTTATAAGAGAACAAGAGTCTCCCTTCTGGAATATTTACAACACTGAAAACATCTGGCTACACTGTCGGGCAGTGTCAGCGCCAGAACTGGAGGCCAGACCTGCTGGCTCCTCTTATTCTTCCCACAAAACATATCCAATTTTTAAAAAGGTGCAGAGTTATTCTGGGTGTTGGGATATCAAAAGGATCCCTGCTCTGTTTCCTTCAACACCTTCCACTGTGTTCTTGTTGTCCCCTTCTCCTCCTTTTCCTCTCCCTCCTGGGCACATCTGCCTGGAGATCAGACCACCACAGACCCACACCAGGCCCTTCCTTTATGTCTGGCCCACTTCTCTTTCTCAGTCGGGAGAGTCCTACATGGAGCCCTCAGAATATTTTTACATTTTTAAAAAATACCTAGGAGGTGTTTGGTAGGTTTTACAGATGCCCAGTAACAACTACAAAGGTTAATTTACTTTGAGTTTAATAGCTACCAGCTTCAGGAATAGATTTAATGGCCTCTAGTTCTCCAATCATGTTTTATCTTTGTTTAGATTTATTTTTTATTTTTGTAAGGAAACAGGGAAATTTGTTCATCTGTGATAGCCTCTCTGCCCTTAGTATTTAACCACATAATTCAGTGATTCAGTCTCAGTCAAAAAGGCAGGCAGAGCTAAGTTAACACAGAGTCAACTTTTAGAGAGCCCACAGCAGTGGGAATTAAATCTTAATTTCGTTGACTTTTTTTTTCTTTGACTTCTCAGTGTATAATCCTGGTTTTTTGCCTCCATCCTCAATTGCTCTTCCTGCATCCCTCGTTAATACCTTTTTCCTACCTATGTTTCCCAAGGCTGAGCTCCTGACCTTGTTCTTTTCTGGGAGTACACTCCTCTGGAAGAGACAATCCATACTTACAGCATGAAGCTGAAGATTCCCAAAGTTGTGGTCTAGCCCAGCAGTCTGCAACCTTTTTGGCACCAGGAACCAAGATAAATAAAAATTGACAAAAATGAATAAAATTGACAAATTTTTAGCCAACTTATCAAGAAAAAAAGAAACCAAATAAAAATCATAAATGAAAGAGAAGTTACAATGAACACCACAGAAATACAAAGAATCATTAAAGAATACTACAAACAATTATATGCCAAGGAATTTGACAATCTAGAAGAAATGAGTAAATTTCTAGAAATATGTAAGCTTCTGAGACTGAGCCAGGAAGAAATACAAAATCTAAACAGATCTATTACTAGCAAAGAAATTGAAACAATAATGAAAAAAAAAAAAACCCTCAACAAATAAAAGTCTAAGACCAGACAGCTTCACAGGTGAATTCTTTGGTGAATTCTACCAAACATTCAAAGAAGAATTAATACCTGTCCTTAAACTATTTCAAAAAATTGAATAGGAAGGAATGCTTCCAAACTCATTCTATGATTCCAGCAGTAGCCTGATACAGACAGACAAAGACATCACACAAAAAAAATTACAGGCCAGTATCCTTGATAAAAATAGGTGCAAACAACAACAACAACAAAATGTTAGCAAACTGAATTCAACAATACATTAAAAGGATCATACACCATGACCAAGCAGGGTTCATCCCAGAGATGCAAGGATGGTTAAACATCTATCAATCAATGTGGTACCTCACATCAACAAAATAAAAATAAAATCACTGATCATCTCAATAGATGCAGAAAATCATTTGACAAAACTCAACATCCTTTAATGATAAAAACTCTCAACAAAGTGGGTGTAGAAGGAACATATCTTAACATAATAAAGGCTGTGTATGGCAAACCCACAGCAATTACAATGCTCAGTGGTGAAAATCTGAAAGCTTTCCTTTTAAGATCAAGAACAAGATAAGATTGTCCACTATCACCACTTATCTTATTCAACATAGTATTAGAATTCCTAGCCATAGCAATCAAACAAGAAAAAGAAATAAAAGGCATTCAAATCAGAAAGGATGAAGTAAAACTCTCAGTATTTGCAGATGACATGATACTATGTATAGAAAGCCCTAATGATGCTGCCAAAAAACTATTAGAACTAATAAATGAATTCAGTAAAGTTGCAAAATGCAAAATCAATATACAGAAATATTGCATTTCTATACACCAATAATGAATGCTAAGTAGGATAAATTAAGAAAACAATTCTATTTACAATTAACATCAAAAAGTATAAGATAAACAAGACTACATCAAGCTAAAAAGTTTCTGCACAGCAGAGGAAACTATCAACAAAACAAAAAGACAGCCTACTGAATGGGAGAAGATATCCACAAATGCTTTGTATGATAAGGGATTAATATCCCAAATATATGAGTAACTTGTATAACTTAACATAAAAAAATCCAATTAAAAAATGGGCAGAAGCTTAAATAGACATTTCTCTAAAGAGGACATATAGATGACTAACACACATGAAAAAATGCTCACCATCACTAAATATCAGGGAAATGCAAATTAAAACAATGATAATCACCTCACACCTGTTCAGAATGGCCATCATCAATAAACCAAAAGATAACAAGTGCTGGTGAGGATATGGAAAGAAGGGAACCCTCATGCACTATTGATGGGACTGTAAATTAGTACAGTCACTATGGAAAACAGTATGGAGATTCCTCAAAATATTAAAAATAGAGCTGCCCTACAATCCAGCAATTCCACTTCTGGGTTTTTATCCAAAGAAAACAAAACACTAATTCAAAACATTTATATGCACCCCACTGTTCATGGAAGCATTACTAGTAATAGCCAAGATATGGAAGCAACCTAGATGTCCATTGATAAATTAATGGCCAAAGAATCAGACATATATATATAATGGAATATTATTCAGCAATAAAAAAGAATGAAATCTTGCCATTTGCAACAACATGGATGGACCTAGAAGGTGTTATGCTAAGTGAAATAAGTCCGACAAAGAAAGATAAATACTGCATGATTTCATTCATATGTGGAATCTAAAAAAAAAGTAAATAAAACAGAAACAACCCATTATAGAGAGAACAAGCTGATGGTTGCCAAAGGAAAGGAGGTAGGAGGAGGGGAATACTTTTTTAATTAAAAATAAAAAAGACTTGAATATGGTCCAATGCTTTGGGAAACCAACTCTTGAGAGGATAATATATAAATAATTAAATAATAAATATTCAAATAGTTATTGAATAATTAAATAGATAATGACACATCTGCACAGTGGAATATTACTCAGCTGTTTAAAAAAGTAATTTGAAGAACATGTGGGGAAATATTTGCATTATAATGCATAAAGAAAGCTTGATAATATACGATCCCAATTTTTTATATACATGTATATGCACACATATCATATATATTTATTTATACATACACACACCTATATATACTTATATGTACACCCTTTTTTATATAGAGGAGGGAAGGAAACCCTCACATTCACATACATAAACTTTTTTTTAAAAAAATGCTTAATGTTGGAACAGAACCACTCTTTATGGTAAGTTTATAGGTTATTTTAATTTCCTTCTTTTTATTTTCCTTCTAAATTTTTCCTCAATCAGTATGTTTAACTTTCAGCAGAAAATGTTATTTTTAAAGCAACAATCCAGTAAGATCCTGGGGCCTAGTCCATTACTCATCCTTCTTTCTTGCACTTTTGCCCCAGGTCCCTGCATCTTCTTCCTTGAAACTGGTTCTTCCCTCAGTTGCAGGTAATCCTCCTCTCCCCTACAGACCAGTCCTCTGTAGATCCCTCTCATGGGCTCCTCCTGGTCCCCTGGTGGGGACATATTCCAGGCTTCCTGAGCCCTCATCCTGCTCCTTCCCATTGTCCTGGCTTCAGCTCTCCCCTCTCTCTAGTGCCTCCACACATTACACCCTCTCCTCTGAGCCCACTTGGCCTGAGCCTTGAGGGCCCTCATGCCATGAAGAGGAAGTGCAGACAGGGTAGGTAATGAACTTATAGATTTTATAGACCAGTCAAGGGCATCAGAGCCTCACATGCCAAACAGACCTGCTGGGTGAGCTTGCTGACTCAGCCATTGTGCCTCTTGAACCTGACCTCTCTGTTGCTTGCTGACAAGCAGTGTGTACAGCTGGCATTCCTGTGTCTCACGCCTTCCAGGACCCTTTCTCTGTTCCTGACCCTCATCCCAAATATGAGTGACTTACACTTTCCATTTTTTCATTTACACATTGACTTTGTCTTTTTATTAATTTTACAATTAGAAAATGCAGGGAGGGGAGTTAAAATTCTTTTGTAACAGATTATTAGCTTTTAGGAAGTATTGGTTTGCCACCAACAATGCTGGTCTGCCATTCCAAAGGAATTCTTTATTAAAGAGTTGTGTGATATAAAATATAATGTGTATCTATTTCTGAAGGAATTAGAAATTTAATTGAGGATTTCTTGTGCATCTTGAAACTGAAAATAAGGGATATCATGACCTCAGTATTCTTTACTACCTCTCTGTCTCCACTTTATTCTACTCTAGTCCATCAAATAGGGGAAGCCAGGACATTTGTCTAAAACAGAAGTGCTCACCCTTTAGATTCACATTTATCAGCATTTAAACCTAGTTTTAAATTAGCCTCAACCACCCTTAATATCTGGTATTCGCCATCAGCCAAGATTTCGTCTATTTTTACTTACTTGGTTTATATTATGAAAAATGGTTTTTTATGCTTTTTCATGTATAAAAATATATATTGATTATACACTTTTACCCTTCCAGAAAAGTCTCTCCTTTTATTTAAAAAAAAAATCACTTTTTTAATTCTCAGGTGGAAAGCAAGCAGCTATATCTCCCTATTAATTGCAAGTGAGTGAATATGACCATTGTGATTTTTAAGGAGAGATCAGAGACTATCAAAGACAGAATGATTGCATAGCAGAATTCTTGGAGAAAGCAGGCATTTATGCTGAGGATGGTGGATGGCAGGCCCTGAGACCAGCAAGTGTGGGAAGTACCCAGGTGTTTTCTCTAGAGAACTGTCACCAAACACTCCCACCCCTGGCTTCTTCTTCACCCCAGGAGGAAGGTCAAAGATGCGCCGAGGCTCATGGATGACGTAAAGAAGTCTGGTTCCAGCCATTGTTGTGTTTTTGAAGTTCTATTTGTTTGTTTGTTTTATTTTTGTTAAAAATACAAACATCTCCTCATAAAAATAGTTGTGCTAGATTGTCATCATCCAATGAGAGTGGTTGAGATCCAAGCAAAGTCTAAAGAGGGGTGAAGGTTGGTGGTGATTAGGGGCCAAGAGGCAGGATGGAGGCTGGGTGAGGACTAGGGCCAGCTAGTCAGGTTGTCAGGAAATTGGGTTATGTGTCAGGGAAGTCAGAGGAGCAGGGGGCCACAGGACAGGCCCATTCTCTTGAATCGTGTGGCCTGCAGTAGGTCTATCATTCATGGCTGCTAACCTTCTGGGGACTCTCCACCTTTAGGGTAGCCTTGCCTAACCTTGAAGAGGCCGAAACTTTGAGAAATGCTGGCTCCCCAGCAGGGGCCTACTAACTTCTTACCCCAACCCCAGAAGCAAGTCTTCTTGCTGACTTCTGCCCTTCCACCCTGTCTTCCTGGCCCTAGATCTCTGCCTCATCCTTGATGCTTCCCTTTTTTGCAGCCCCTCAGACTTGGAAGCTCCTCTCCATTTCTTCTACCTTGGACCCCCAACCTGCCCACAAGCCTTCCTGGGCAACAGAGAGACTAACACAATAGAAACTCCAACACTTGTGGCTGTGACTGGAGTTGGTCATGAAGCAAAGGTCTTAAAAGCTTCCAGAGAGCTTTTCTCTCCACACTATTTATCTTATTTCAACACATCCAAATTCTGCCCATCCTTCAAAGCATGGTTTAAAAGTCACTTTTTCCTTTATCCTTCAACTAGAAGTAATCTCTCTCTCCTTTCTCTCAACTCTTGCAGCACTTTATCTTCACCACATATTACTTTCTGCCTTATAATATCTTTGTTTCCTAATTAAATCCCCAACATGAGCATAAAGGCCTCAGGGTCAAGTTCCCAGAGAGAAAAAAACAGATCTTTATCAAAGTACTAGTTTTCAGCAACTCCAAGAGCTAAACAGTGGCACAATAGTTTTGAATTTTCAAGGTGAAGGATTTCCGGCAGGAGTTCAGAATCCATTTAAACCATCAATCAAGTGTGAGGGTGGAATAAAGTCATTGTGAGACATTATATCTCAAAAAAATTACCATGTTCCCTTCTTTAGGGAGCTGCTAAATCAGAAGTCAGACCAAGTCTCGTATGCCACCTGTTTTCATATTACCCACCATCTAAGAACATTTACAATTTTTTTAGTGGTTATATTTTCCTTAGCTATGTAAGTACCTTAATATATTTTGCCTTTTGGCCCTTTATGCTCTAGCTCTTTAAGGAAGTTTGCTGGCACCTGTGCTAGACAGTGTTCCACTGAAACAGAAAGTAAGAAGGAGGAAGCCATGAGACCCAAGAAATAGGAGATGGACATAGGAGAGAAAAGATGAAGGATGAAGGGAGAACTGGGATGACAGCTTGGAGCAGGCTTAGAGGGAGGTACACCTAGGTTTGAGCCAGGGCACAGAGTGTTCCCAGAGGAGTCTCCAAGAGAGTAAACTGAAGTATATTAGCTGATGTGTTTGAACCTATTGAGAAGAACTTTATATTCTGCTAGGAACTTTGGGAGTGCTAGTGATAAATAGATAGAAAACTAATCAAAAGAAAAACAAGGCAGTTTTTAACTCCTGGGAAAGTAAAGAAATGCAGCTGTGGAAGTGATAGAACATACAAGACTCAGCTCTGAATGGTATCTAAATTATAGTAAGTCTGATTTAACCAAATATCAAAATAGAACCAAACTGGAAGGTGGAAGGAGAAATAAATGGAGAAGAAGGTTAAATTCTCGCCTTTCATAATAAGAAGTTAAAAGCAAATAAAATCAGGAACTAACAGTATAAGCATAGTTTAAAGTAAAGTTTAAAGTATTTTGCCTCTAAACAGCCAGCATCAGAACTGGGCCGGAGGGTGCTGCATTTTGTTATAAGCCTTATAGAATGACTTGACTTTTAAAATAATTTCCTCGTATTGCTTTGAAAATCGATTTTGTAAATAATAAGACAAAAAAGAAAAGTGTCTGGTCAGCCCAGGGAGTGCCAAGTGGTGATAGTGCCAAGGTGGGGAAGAGGCACAGCAGGGATGACCTCAGGCCTCCAGACTGAGGTAGCAGACTTGCATGTCCCCGGGTCATGCTAGCTCTGGTTATCATTACTGTTCTTGACTTGAACGTGAATACATTTCAGTAAAATGTCAATACTGATAGCCAATTCATTCATAAAATGAACATTCTCTGGGTTTCAATCTCTGGTGTTAGTGGGATGACTACATCATGATTCCTGCCCTCAAGGAGTTCATAGGCTGGTGAGATATAAAGTCACTCATCCAGCTAATGGATGACTGCTCTACACAGTGATGAGATCATAGTAGAGGAAAAGGTGACTGCAGAGAGAAATGCTCGGAGGTCAGAAATCCTTGGATGGAACCCTGGAGGTTGAATAGGAATTGGGGGAGATGGGGTGAGGGAGAAGCAAATGTCCAAGCACGGGGGAACAATATGCAGTCACAGAAGGAACTCATGCATGACAGAGCCGGGTACAAGTGATAGCTGGGTGTGGCCTGGAGCCCGGAATTCAGAGTTTGTAGAGGATGAAGCTAGAGAGGTGAGCAGAAGAGCTCAGTGACCTGGCATGCCATGATAAAGAATCTGGACTTTGTCTTTAAGGTTATGAGAAAGCAGTTCTTAAGAGAGTAGTAGCATCATCAAAGCCAACTCTCATCCCAGAGTGGAAAATAGAATGGAAGCTGGAGTGGAGAAATGAGTGAGGAGGTAGAGCATCGTTTGGGTGAGAAATGATGAGGGTCGATTCTAAGGTGGTGTCAGTAAGGCAGAGAAAGGCAGATGCATTTGAAGGTATTAAGGAAGCTCAATCAACAGTCTGATGCCCCATAAGATGTAGGAGGTGAGGGAGAGAAAAAAGGCAAGGATGGCCCCCAGGTTCTTATCTGGACACTGGGCAGAGAGCCGAGCCATTTATAATACAAGGAGAAGGGCTGCTGTGCATTAGAGACAGAAGAATGACATTTTGAACATGTGGAGGGTGATGAGTCTGTGGGAATCTAGTTAGAGGTCTGGTAAGCAGTAATATATATGGGTGGGCCTCAGGAAAGACTCCTGGGACATATCAGGAAGAGATCAGCACCTGGACAAAGGATGACATCTCACTCTTGGGGAGAGTGTATAGCAAGAGAGAAGAGGGTCCTGAGTAAACTCAGGCAACACCCAGACTTCAGGCATGGACAAAGGAAGAAGAGCTCTGGAGAGGCTGAGAAGGACCAAGAGGCAGGTGGTCAGGAAAGCAGAGACCAGGTCAGGTAAGCTAAGGACTGAGGTGTGTGTCTCAGAGTGCCATTGGCATTTCCTGTTCCTGGAAATTACAGAATAGTTAACATTTCTGGCTCCACCCATTAATAGCCCATAGAACCCTCTATTTACATGCCCTGACAACAAAAAAAGTCCTTTCAGGTTTCCAAATACTCTTCAGGGACAATTAGTAGGCCACTGGGTGACCTAGGTGAGAGCAGTTGCCATTGAGTTTAGGGTGAAACCAGGGAAGGAGAAGACTACTGCTTCTCTGTCCCACTGTGGTCATCCCTCCTCAGGCTTCTTCCTGAGCTCTGGGACTCCCCCGCACTGCCCTACAACCCCATCTTCTCCCCTATGACGTCACCTCCTGGACTGACCAATTACTATGGGTTTTTTGAGGTTTAAGTTTATTGTTGAGCTTCTACTGTGTCGGGGACACCATGCTGGATGTGGCAGTCCAGGTTCCCCCTCTCCTGCAACTTACAGTGAACAAACAAGTGAAGCCAGGTGGGAGGCCCTTGACTAGGCCATATGGGGAGTTTGTTCTGCACAGACGGAGGGTTCAAGGAAGGTGAGGAGGGAGGGCAGCAGGGGGCACTTGGATTTGAGGAGAAGATGCACAGAAAAAAATGGGTGAGACTGGGGAAAGGACTAGCCATTTTCTCTTTGGGGCAGAGAGGTGGGATAACACCATGCGAGGCCTGGTGGGAAGAACTGGCCGTGGGGTTTTGGACACGACTTCCATACGCAGCTGTGTCAGTTCGGGGCAGCCTGCTGCGACTGGCAGTCTGTGGCTTGGTCTGTGGGCTCTGAGGCCAGCACAGGGAGAGGCCTTGGGGAGAGCCTGCGGGCTGCCTGTTGTGTGGCGAGCACAGGCTGGGGTCTGAGGGAAGAGTCGGGCCCCAGGAAGTCAGGGGAGGGAGAAGCATTCTGGAGGAAAGCCACAGAAAAGGAAAGCTGGAGGCTTCAAGGTCAGTGCCCAGGTTTTTCAGAGGGAGCAAAAAGCAGGAGCCATTCCACTGCTAAAGCATAACTGTAGCAGAGCTGAGAGAGAGCTCGGTGGTGGATGGCGGAGAATTGGTGTGAGAGAGAGAAAACTGATAATCTGTTGGCTCAGATCTCGTATGCCCAGTGTTTGTTTGTTTGTTTGTTTGTTTGTTTTAATGGAGTTAAAACTCAAAAATTCTGAAGAAGTTACTATTACATTGAGAATATAAAACAAATTAGCAGAATCATCTCGTCCAGTTCCCTCATTTAACAGACTGAGAAACCAGGAAGCTGAATACTTGGGCCCATGGCTCCT
Source organism: Macroglossus sobrinus (assembly GCA_004027375.1). Classification (NCBI taxonomy): domain Eukaryota; kingdom Metazoa; phylum Chordata; class Mammalia; order Chiroptera; family Pteropodidae; genus Macroglossus; species Macroglossus sobrinus. Next base: position 418,586 of record PVKZ01000188.1, read on the forward strand.
GGAGAGTGTACTGCACTGAGGGGCTGCAGGGGCAGGCAGGGCCCGGCTCTCTCCTCCATGCCCTGCTGTGGCCCAGTGGATAGAGCCAGGACCAGGTATCAGCTCTGGTTTTCCCTGTATTTGGGGAGCAACTCCATGGCCACAGCCCTGGCATCCTGACTCCACAGGACAGCCACTGTCAGCATCTTGGAGTGACCACACCTGATGACTTGATTTGAAAGCTTTTGGTGGCACTGTCTTAGATTACCATGAAATCTAAGTAACTTTATTTGGAGACATTTACTATCTTTGAGACAAATATGCAGAAAGTATAATTTAGAAAAGAAGCCTCAGAAAAAGACACATTTATGAGTAACTTCCAGGAAGGCAGTTTGCCACAGCCATTTTGGCTCTTCCTCTTGAGTGATGTGAATGGGACTCCCCAGTTCATAGTGGTTCCATCAAAGAATGGTCCCAGCAGAGCTTGCAGGTGTCCACCTCCCATCTGCAAACTACACTCCCCAACACCGTCATCCTGCTGGGCCAGTGGATATCTAAAATGTGGCTTGATTCATGTTTCATATCTCAAATCCATGAAAACAATTACGACAGAATATACGTAAGCAGCAGTCGAAGTGATATATTACGTGTCCCTTTCCTGCTGTTCCACTTTCAAATTGACTGAAATCCAAAAATGTCATTGTACAAAATTCATATTTCACTGAAAAAAATTAAGTAGAACATTGAGCAAGGCATGGTGCTGTCTGCCAAATCATCTCCTATCCAGAAGTACCTTCTGGTTTCTTCTCCTTTGTGTGTTCCAACATCTCTAGTACAGCTAAATGTTTATTTTATTTATTTATTTTTTTTAAGCTGACTAAGCTGAAGGTTAATGCATTACTAATGCATTACTAATTCCAGCACCTTCAAAGAGCCTCAGTTCTTCAAACTTAAATACCCACTGTCTGAGGCCATATTTTGTTCATTTTATCCAGTAAAGACTGGAGTTTGTCCCATTTTATTGCCTGCTTTCTTATTTTTTCTTTTGTAACATTTTAGGTTTTATATCTACACTCCAAAAATTGACAAATTCCAAAGACTGATATTTTTATTGCAAGGGTCTATTAACTAATTTCACATATTACCAAGTTGGCATCCTCCCACAGCTCTGAATGCAGCATCTTACCAGTATTCTTATTAGAATCTGCTGAGCTAAGCTTGGGTTTTTGAGCACTCGTTGTGATGAACAGTTTGGGAGCTGCGAGCAGACAGAGAGGATCACCCAGAGAGACAGACATGGCCTGTGCTATTCTGATTCCCAACAGCTCCTGAGTATTAAAATAGCTGTTGAGTGTGAAGAGACGTGAATGGGGATGCTCTGGGGATGGCAGGAGGGATGGTGACTGCTGGCATTGAGGAGGAGTTCGGGCTGGAATTGAACACTAAAGGGGTGGTGGACAATGCATCTGGCACCCCAGGTGAGCCTGCTACTTGTAGGAGCGCAGACAGAGAGAGCCTGACGGAGCCAGGCAGGCAGCTCCATATGAAACATATAAACCTTGGTCTTAGAGAGGATTTTATGAATTTGACCGCAACGGCAAGGGAAGTAAAAGCAAAAATAAATAGATAGGACTATATCAGACTAAAAACTTCTACAAAGCAAAAGAAACCATCAGCAAAACAAAGTGGCATCCAACTGAATGAGAGAAGATATTTGCAAATAACACCCCCAATTAGGGAGCTAATATTCAAAATATATAAAGAACTCATACAACTCAACAACAAAACAACAATCCATTCAATAAATGGGCATAGAGACACTTCTAAGACACACAAATGGCCAACAGGTATATGAAAAGATGTTCAACGTTACTAGCTATTAGGGAAATGTAAATCAAAACCACACATGGTTTTGTATGGTACCTGGGAGTAAATCTAATGAAAGATATGCAAAAATTTTATGGAGATAACTATAAAGCATTTAAAGATACAGAAGATCTGATTAAATGGAGAGATATATCATGTTAATGGATAGGAAGCTTTGTATAAAGATACCAGTTGACCTCAGATTAATACAGGGTGTTCATGGCATTTGATCATATAATATTAAAATTTATATGGAAGAGTAAAAACAAGAATAGACAATTTCTAAGAAAAATCAAATGAGTGGTGGAAACTTCCATATGGCCTATCAAGACTTATTGTGAGTTATAGTAATTGTTGTAATAATTAAGACAGTTTGGTATTGGTACTGAAATATACAAATTGATCAATAGAACATAATAAAAAACTCAGACCCATGCAATATGAAAACTTGATAAGAAAAGGGTGACTTAACAGATCAGCAGCAGAAAGATGAACTGTTCAATAAATTGAATAAATTTTGAGGGGGGAAAAGGCACCTCATACAGTATGTAGAAATAAATTCCAGGTGGATTAAATACCTAAATGTGAAATGAAAACCTTAAAATTTTTGAAAAATATACGAGACTCACTTATCAACCCATGACAGGAAAGGACTTTTTTTAATGAGATAAAAAAGAAACCACTAATCATAAGAAAAAGATACATAAGTTTGACTATGTTAAAAAACTTAGTTTCTGTACAACTAAAGACATCATATATAAAGTTAAAAAATAATGCTATAAACTGGGAGGAGATAATTACAACTCGTGATCAGCAGAGAATTAGAATTCATAATATCTTAAAAGCTCCTACAAATCAGTCAGAAAAAAAAGACATACAATTGAATTGGGAGAAAAAAATGAGTAAATTATATGAATAAGCAATTCACAGATAAAAGACCTGAATGTTTAATATATACAAAAATATTTTAAATCTCACTAGCAATCAGAGAAATGTATATGAAACAAGATACCTTTTGTACCTATCAGATCGGCAAAAAATTTAAAGGTGATCTATCTGAAGTGTTGATGAGGAAGTGGAACCATAGGAACTCATACACTGCTGCTGGGAGTGAAAATTAGTGCAATCTCGCTGGAAAGCAATTGGCAGCCTCTGGTATAGGACCTGACAGTCACGTTCTAGGTGTAGAGCACAGGAGACTGTCGTGTATGTGCACAAAGAGACACGTCTGTGGACTTTTTTTGCTTGCAGAAAGTGGAAAGAACTTGAATGTCCAACAACCGAAAATATGGAGATACCATATATTTATATAAGCAACTAAATGACTAAGTTAGATAAATCTTGAAAGCATGATGGTGAATGAAGAATAGCAGAAGAATCTGTGTAGTGTGACACCTTTTTCTGAAATTTAAAAACACTCTGAGCAATATAATGTCTATGAATGCATATTCATGAGGCAAAAGTATAAAAACATGGATAAGACAGAGAAACATCAACTTCTGAAGCGCACTTAGATCTGAAGACATAGAGGGAGAGGGAGCCGAAAACAAAGAGGGCTTTACTTCACTTTGTCTCCCATGACAAAATATTAACATTTGTTCCATCTGAGTGGTGGCCACGCAAGTAGAGTTTGTTATCTTCCGTGTTGTCTATATATTCGAAGTGCGTCATGGTTTTTAAAAAATTAATTCTTCTGAGAAAAAAAAAAACCCTGCTCAATCTCCATCTTAAAGTGGGCGATAATTCAAAAAACATTTAAACTAATTGATGTTTATCACCTCCTGAATAGCAGTTTAGCCTGGCTGGCTGGAGCACAGGACTCTGGGGCAGCCTGCCTGGGTCTGAATTCAACTCCGCAACTTCGAAATGGTAGCTTTAAACAAGCTACTTAATCTCTCTTTGCTGTGGTTTCCTTGGATGCAAATGCTGCTGCTGTTGATGATGATGATGATGATGATGATGGTGGTGGTGGTGATGGTGGTGCTATTAATGCCTAATCATCGCATTGCCTCAAAATGATGAAGTACTGTTCATAAAGCACTGCATAAGTGGACTCTTATTATTATGCCTGAATATGGCCTACCATTCGAAGAGACGCTAGTTATTTGTTAGATGCAAGAAAGTGAGGAAGGGGATAAAAAAGCTTTGAAGAAATCACGTAAGTGGATGTTGTTTTTAGTGTTGCTCTTCTACTTCAGTGACAAAAATATCTCTCAGCTCTCTAAAATTAACCTGTTGAGTTGGAGATGATTCACCCCCAGTGACTTCACAGTTAGCTCTGGTAAGTAAAATCACCACTCATTCACTTTTCAGAGCTGGCTGTAAAATCAATATGAAAAACAAAAATTAATATGTAACTGATGAAATATATAAAATTCCCTCTAAAAATGAGAGCTACATGTATATTCAAGTTTTGATGAATATGTAGTATTGTTCTATTACATAAGACTGGCTTTTTTTGTTATATAAAAAAACAAAAGATGAAATGTTGTTGGATGAGGATTTAAATTGAGGCCTATTTAATGTCTCAAATAAGTGAGAAATCACAGTCACTAGGGAGCCAAGGCAAAGATTGCAGGCTTTGTCTGGTGTGGATTTGAACTGCAGCTCTGCTACTTACTAGGCTTGTTCGTAGCTTTGAGTAAATTAAATCTACTGTGCCTCAGTTTCTTCATCTAGGAAATAGGACTCAGAGTCCCTCTCTTGCAGAACCCTATGAGGATCAAATACATGGTATATGCGACCTCGGGTACATAATCCTTGCTCAGTAGTTAATGTTTTCTCTGACGTGATTATCATTAATCGAGTTACAGTTTCCTCATTGCTGATGGATGGAGTGGATTGGGGGGCAACTAAGACAAGATGAGAGAGAACCTGGGGGTCTTACAGTTGACACCGCCAATGCTTCTTCACTTCATGTGAAACAATAAGTTACTTCAAGGCCCAGAAATTTTTTTGAAATGAAAAAAACCTCAGTCTTCATCTTGAAGATGATCAAATGCTGCTTTTAGAGTGTAATTTTTCAATGCAAGGCGTTGCAACAACCTGCATCTGCTTTCCTATAAGAAGCATCCTGTTTGACTACCACTGCTGTTGTATGTCCTTGCTCAGCACCCTAAAACATCCAATACAGCTAGGAAATTTCATCATGCCTGGTGCCCCCCAAACACTCGAACCCACATTCCTGACTGCTGGATGAATGAATCTCTAGGACTGAGCAGCCACCAAGGGCAAAGCCAAAACTCTGTGCTTGCTCCCAGGCCTGTGCCAAAGGCAAGATTTCAGGGGCACCCAAACCCAAGCTCGAGGCAGGACGATTGGCCACATGGCAAAAGGGGTGAAGACTGGCTAATGTGACACCCCTTCTTCTGCATTTGGTTGTCTCTGGCAACTCGTCCTTTCTTCTTTCACCCTCCACCCTAATCCTACTATACCCAAGCCTGCCTCTACTTCTTACCCTCATTTTTAAATGATCCATTCTCTTGGTGGGAAAGGAGGGGCAGTTTGGTGCTGAACCACGCAGGGTAGAGGGAATGCCTAGGAAGGATACAGCGTGGCTCTGACTACAGTGATACAGCGACTACACTTTCACCAGCAAAATACATATTTGCATTTTAAAGGAAGAACCTGTTTATCCCTTAGGATCCTTAATTGGCTAATTATTTAGAGAAAATGGGACTTTCACCCTGTCTTGCTTGATGGAAAGAGAAAGGTTTTGGATGGGAGAATGGGAAGCTCAGGTAGGACAGGTAAAGTTGGCGGTGTCTACTGCACGGGCTCGTGTGTCCCAGATGCGCCTCCCCGCACAGGAACCTTTGAACTCAATATGCTCAGGACTGAAGTCATCTTCCCCCATGCTTCCAGAAGCCTGTTTTGGTTGGTGGTGCCTTAATGTCCTCAGCCCTCCCATCTCCCAAGCCAGGAGAAGCACTCAGCATCATTCTTGACTCATCCCTCTCCCGCAACAGTCATCCATGCTGTTACTTATTGCCCCTCCCCATCACCCATTGGACAAGCCTGGATCAAAATCACAACGCATTCAACTGTCTTGCAAATTTCTGTGGCTTTCTACTGCCTTGGGGACTGACTCAAGGCAAGTGAAAGTGTTTGAAATCCATACTTCAAATCATCTTATTAGAATTTTTGAAATTTTTATGGCCCATTTCTTGTCAGATCTGTCTTGATCACCACTTTTACCTTATAGTTGGGCTGTGGAAAAGCTCTTACAGTGAGGAGGATAAACATCAGCTCTGTCATTTTCTTGCTGTTCACTTGCACTGGTATGATTAGTATTTTGTCTTCAGTCCTTAGTTGTGATTCTTAGAGGAATCTTTTGAAATGATGGGTCTATTTTGTGAGGGTTAGTTTAGTTAGAACTAAATAAAATAATCAGTGAGTCTGTTTAACCAAGCACACATAAACATATGCTGAAATAAACCAAAACTGCTGAAAGAAAACAAACAAGTGAGGGTTACACGAATGAACCTCCACCCCAAGTAGGGGTCCTTCCCCTCTTCCCTTGGAATGCCATAGACCACTGGGTCCCAGGGTCAGCCTGTATGGTAAATATTAGTAAAGCTTAATTTCTGTTAGAAAACAAGGACATAGAAATAGAGGTTCTAATATTTTCATTTTGCACACCCACCAGTGCTACCTGGTGGAGGCTGCTGCCCTCTAGGTCATGGTGGCCCCACCCACAGGACCTACAAACAAGCTGCTTGTTTGTTATTACGAGTGGTGGAAATTTGAGGACTTCAGGTCTTCCTAGTAGCAAGGGGGAACCCAAGGGATATGGCCTCAAGGCAGATGGCTCTCTTGGAAGGTGGAAGGGCTAGACCTAAGAAGGCCTCAGGGATATGCTGGATTAACCCTCAGTCAGAAAAATCCATTTCCTAACCTTCCCAGCTCATTTAAATTTTACTGTGATGCCTTTTAAAGTATCCCAAAATACCTTTCTTAAGCTTCGAAAATGCCATCTCATTCAGGTATGAAAGGGATTAGATCAATAAAAGGCATTTTTTCATGAGCTTCTTAGCTTCGATCATTTCTCCTTGCGGGTGGGGAGGATTAATATTTTGGCATGACCCCACCATCCACTGATGACTTCATTTCATTGTACCTCTACCAGTGCTGTGTTTTTTTCTTTAATGTTCCAGTGGTATACAAACAACAGTTTTATACAAGAAAAGGGAAATGTTTTCCAGTTTCACTCCAGTGGAGTTGCAACAACTCAGTGAGTCTTTCTGGAAACCATAACTGTGTTAGGTTTGCATTTCAAAACACTACTTAAAGGTTTCTTAATAGTTTTGTCCTCACAACTACATAGGGATAACCAAGAACTAAAGAAGAGGCCATATCTTCTCTAGAGGGTGTTTTATCATTGTAAAGGATATCTGATCCTACAGACTGCTTTACACCCACAGCCAACACCCCACCCCCACTCCTTGTTCACCATTCACCCAGAGAACAGGCAGGGAAGCAGGAAGGGAGGGGAAGAGGGTGTCAATCTCCCCACTGGCTCCTGGCCTCTTATCAGTATTGAAGGATAGAGCATAAGGGACACGACAGCTTCAGTCAACTTCTCTAGGTGCATGTGCATCCTCAGCAGAAGGATGAGTGCTCATTGTGAAGTTCAAATTCAAAGTCGTTTGTGAGGCTGCTCCATCTCAAGGAGGCTTGCTTTAACTTTTCTTCCAAGAATTAAGTGTAAGTGATTGAGTACCAGAAACTTGGACTACAAAAATATATCACCTTCCTAGGATTTCCCCTTCCCCATAACCTGTAGACTCCCCTCCCACCCTTCTTACACTCCTATCATCTTGCTTGGATGGATAACACTTATTAAATACCACTGTTTGGTTGTCTCTGGGTCCTATCTTGACTCCTGACTTCTACTAAATACTTTTAGATAACTCTCTTCCTTGCCATCATCTTAAGCTATTTACAGGAATGATTTTGTGTGAGTGCTGGCTGTTACAGCTAATTTCCAATTTTATAATTTTGACACAGCTATACATACTCATATGCAAGTTTTCCACACCTTAACCAGTAGAAAAGTTACATAGTCCTGTGAGAAGGAGAGAAGAATTGAGTCTGTCTCCCAGCCCCTCTTACCATGCTGTATCCTAGGTTGATGATGCTCAGAGGTCTTCCCTGTAGCTGACAGCCCAGAACCCGTTATCTTTTGTAAGTTATCATTTACTTTATTTTTCTCCGAATATATTACCTTGTTCTTACTATGCTGAAGCTCATCTACCTCTTTTCTGTCCACTCACCCAGCTTGGGAAGATCTTCCTGCTATTTACCACCACCAGTTTGGCATTTCACCACCTGGGAGCTCTAGAAATGTGAACACATCACTTGTACTACCACTGAACATAATTTATAGTAACATCAGCTCAGACTGGCCCCAGCACTTTTCTATGCAGTGAAGGGCCCACTTAAATTATCTTTTGCTTCCTCTCACCAAACTAGTTCACTACCATTGTCACACCATTCTCCCAACATAGTTCTAATACTTTTCATTTTCTTTTTAATGTTTCTAAGGATGCTTATTCTCTGAGCCCTGACTTCATAACTATTTTACTTAAGATCTTGTGTCAGTCTTGGTTTAATAAAGCTCCTATTTTTTCCTATGAAGATGAATTTTGCAGCTTCCTCCATCTCGTCCTGTGATAGTCAGGTGAGATATACAATAGCTGCATAATGACGTTTTTAATCCATTCTGAGAGACTCTGAGGTACTATATGCAATCCATTACTTTTCATGATGGGGGAATGGGAACTTTTGTTCCTAACACAATGAAGAGAATCATCCCTGGCTAAAAGAGCCTTCTTAAGTCTTGTACACAGGAATAAGAGGATCTTGTGGTGTTGCCACAAAACATGTACCCACTAATCAGGCCTATTTCCCCAGATACCCCAAGTGCACTTCTGACCTTGGCTCCCAAAGTTCACACTCTTCCCCTCAGCCTGAGTATTCCTCCCTAGTGTCGGTCACCAACCTGGTCTCTCTGCAGAAGGCTTAGACTGAAGGATGGATGGAAGGAAACAAGCCCAAGACTTTCACGTGCAATAAGTCTTCTAAATAGGACTGCTCCACCCAGCTCTCCTTTTGTGCAAACTGTCCCTTAAATCATGCATGTATCTTGGAAATGTTAGTATCTCCCCACCCCTCCCCCACAGATCCCTGGGCGTTACAAAAGTTGACCAGAGTGGTGTCTTGATGTTATTTTTCTCAGTCATTTCTCTGCACTTCCCATAATGTATACCACAGGATGTTGTAGGGATATACATCTTTGTGTATAAATATATATACGTGTGTGTGTGTGTGTGTGTGTGTGTGTGTGTATTTTTCCCCCTAAGGGGTAAAAATTTACTGGGCTAAGGTCCAGTAAATTTGAGAAGTGGTAAGCTAAGGAAAATGACACCGATACCTTTACTGCAAGATTTCTCAAGGCCTTTATTTAATAAGCTACCTGGTATGGTGAGTCATGAAAAGCCAGTCACAATATTTAGTCATCTATAAACTCATTTTAGATGCTTCTTTCCAGGAGCATCTAAAAGAACTAGTATTCTATAGGAGACACATTGAGGCATGTTGTGATCAGAGGGTCCTACATTCAGCATGTCAGAATCACTTTGAGAGCTTGTGATTACTGGCCCTGCTCCTAAAGATTTTAATCCCGACAGTCTAAGGTAGAGTGTGGGAATCTACTTGTTTGTTGTTTTTTTCTTAAAGCTTTCCTTATGACTTTGATGATGACTTGATCTTTAAGGCTTCAGAGATGCTATCCCCTATGACCCTCCTGAGCCCTCACCAGAGAACTTGTACCCAAGTTCCTTTGTAGGTAAATAACACATTTATGCAAGAGAGATGCTGAAATTTTATGAGAGAAACCTCCCCAGGCCTTTGTGATCTGGGGAAAATTACAAGCCTGTTTCTGTGCCTTTAGAAACCACTTCCCAGCATTGTGGCCGTCCCCACCTATCTACCTTCAAGTCAACCTTCAGAGCCCACAGAGCTTCCCCTGGCTGTTCTCACTCATGACAATTTGGGCTGTTTCACACCTATCTGTATTTTTTTTCATTTGTCTATTCAGGGTAGGACCCAATTAAATACTTTTGGGGGGTATCCCACATAGCACTTCATACAGAGTTGAACAAATAGTAAATGCTCAATAACTGCAGAGAAACCAAGGGACACAAGGGACTTTGGCCCAAAGATGGCACACTACGAGCATTTTTAAATGGACAATAATGGGTGTTTTATCATTGTGGTATATATGTTATAGTGGACACAAATAAAAGAATAATTTAAGAGGTTAATTTTAAAATATCAACCTTTATAAAATCTAGAAATTATATCTATTTAGAAATTAAAACTAATTAACCATAAAGTAAAAATACCTGCTGTCAAATTAAAAAATATTCAAGGAGGTATGTAGTTTTTTTCAAAATTCTTATGGGAATATATGACCATAAGTTGTGACAGCCACTGCTGTAGAGAAAAATGTTGGGTTAAAAGAGCAGGGTTTGGAATTAGGCTGGCAGGGAAACCTTGATAAAAATGCCAGCTTCACCTGTCTCTTAGGGTTAAAACCATGAAGTGCCTGGCACAGAGCCAAGTACTCCCTTCATTTGATCAATAGCTGCCATGTCCCTGCTCCCACGGATCTTACGTTCTAGTGGACAAATATTTAGTTGATTCGTTGCTTCTGTGTAAATGCATGTTTGCTGCCTTTCTAAAAAGCCTCTTAAAATACCTTATTCTCAAGACAGTTTTTAGAAACTGTTTCTACAAAGAAATGGCTCGATTTTGATATTCCAGAACGAATCTACCTAGATTCCATTGTAACTGTCAGAGTAATCATCTGAGGAGAAACACACTTATTTCAATAAAAGGGCCATTACTCAAAACTCTTTAAGCTTTCCTGTGGAATTGTCTTCAAAGCACAGCATAATCTTTTGCACAGCCTTCATGCTTGTAAATATTTGTCTTTAAAGGACAAATTTGATGTTTTTGGAACAAAAGTCATTCGCACAAAGGTCTGATGACCATGGTGGATGATCAGACTAGGCAGGAATATTATTTGTCTCAAACTCTGGAGGAGCATAAATCAGGAAGTTGGACATTCTCATGGTAAAGAGAATTCCCTTTGCACTGAGGCTGAGGGAGAATCCTGGCCATATCACAATTACCTGGCTGTGCAGTTGCTGAAGGATACTATGGTCTTAAACTTTAGAGAGAGAGCTTCGTAGGGCTGTGGGAGGCCCATGGCACCCCCTCCTTTAGTTCTGCTGATCCCACTGCAGTGACCCCACTCCAGGCCATGCCACTTGGGGTCTATAGCTGGAAGAGGCCTGAGAGCTGAAATAGCTGTCCTGGAAGGACCCAGAGCTGAGAGAACAAAGCTGTCATGCGGGTGGAGGAAGTTCCAGTCCCTGTGTCTAAATTGTGTTTGAGTATTTATTGAGTCTGTGTCTGCAAGATCTGAGTGTCCAGGGATTAATCACTGTCCACTGAGGGAATGAGCTCAGGGTGGACAGAGAGGTAGACTATGAGATGGGGAGGGGCCAGACAAGGACTGCAAAAGCTGATGTGTATGACTAGCTGGCTGTTCACTCTGCCTATCAAATCTGTCCCTTCTAAATGGTTATGGAGCACTGCACAAAAAACTCTAGGGATCCTAGAAGGCCTTCAATTCCCAAAGAACAAATTTGTTTTGTTTTCTTTCTTTTTTTTTTTTGTATAAATTTGCACTGTATTTTACTACTTTCTTCTCCTTCTGCAATATTTCTCTGGTATTTTCCTTAACACCATCCCATCCTGTGCCCAGAACTGAGCTGAGTGCTGTTGGGAGACACCGTCTCTGTCTTCAGGCAACTTGAATCTCCTTGAGAAGATAATAATATGCGTACAAACCATCAAGTAAGGATGGCCAGTGGGTTTCATTTCAAAGGTCAGCTCCAGCTAATCAGTGACCTCATGGAGTATTCATCAAATCTAAGACACATTGATTGTAAGATACCATTTTATCTATTCTTAAGAAAGAAAAAGGTGCTGCCAATTAAATTGTGATTCATTACTTTTTTATTAGAATTTTTATTTTATGCATACTGAAAGATCCTTTTTGCCTTATTTAGACATAATGTTATTTTTTAAACATATATTGCTGTCGGTCATTCATAAAATGGAAAATAACAGGGAAATAAATTCGTCGTCATTTTTTAAAACTTTGTCATGCTCAGGGTATGACTGTCTGAAGCACCTTTGACTTGGAGTTGCCGATGTCTTGTTTCCCACTCGTGAGGGTCTCTGTGCCAGGAGCCCTGGTGAGGCCACATTTCTTACAAGAGTGCTCTTGACTTTTCTCCCAAATCTCTGGCTTCAGTTGTGTAAATTGATATGCACACAGGTAATGAAAACCACAGCAAAACTGCCACCTGGCAACAGTGACTCTAAGACACATCTCAATTTCTTAAGATATCAAACAGGAAAAAATACATCTTGGACTCAATGAAGTATGGATTCTGAGACTCAGTCAGATAAAGACTACCAAGGTCAAACACCCATGTCTGCCTCGGGAATGGGACTGGCATTGGTGCTACATGCTTTCTATCAAGCAAGAATTTCCTCCTGTATAATCTGCAAAACCAAATGGTTTCCAGGGCAACTGTTGTAGGGAGTTCTCCATGATCTTGTAGAGCTGGGAAAACTGTATGCATGGAGTAGGTCTAAAAAAGGTGAGATTTGGTCTGGGCAAGAGGAGCCCACTTCAAGAAAGGGAAGAACACAATTCAGGAGGTTCAAGAGAGTAAACAAGCATGTCATGTGGAAAGGACAGTGGGGCAACTAGGCATGGGTACGGTTTAGTTAGGCTATAAAGGCATGAGTTTTTGCTCTAAGAACATAAGTTCCAATTAGTGTGTTTCACTTGTAGAAACATAATAAATGGTTCTCACATGTCCATAACTTTTCTTTCTTTCCTTACCATAGGTCCCGATGTTTTTAGTTCAAAGAGCTTTGCCCTTCAAGCCCAAAAGAAGATTCTGAGCAAAATAGCCAGCAAAACTGTGGCCAACATGTTGATTGATGACACCAGCAGTGAGATCTTTGATGAGCTCTACAAAGTCACCAAAGAGCACACCCACAACAAGAAGGAAGCCCACAAGATCATGAAGGACTTAATAAAGGTGGCAATCAAAATTGGGATCCTCTACCGGAACAACCAGTTCAACCAGGAGGAGGTTGTTATTGTGGAGAAGTTCAGGAAGAAGCTGAACCAAACCGCCATGACCATCGTCAGCTTCTATGAGGTAGAATACACCTTCGACAGGAACGTGCTCTCCAAGCTCCTACACGAGTGCAAGGACCTGGTACATGAACTGGTGCAGCGACACCTGACGCCCAGGACCCATGGGCGCATCAACCACGTCTTCAACCACTTTGCTGATGTGGAGTTCCTCTCCACCCTTTATAGCCTGGATGGAGACTGTAGGCCCAACCTCAAGAGGATTTGTGAAGGAATCAATAAATTGTTAGATGAGAAAGTCCTTTGAATATCTTCCCTCCTCCTGGACTTTGCTGGCATTCAGGTTACAGCACTTAATGTGATCTGAGTGAGAATTAAGAAAACAGGAAGAAACCCTTGTCCAAGACACCCATGTTCTGTCCTTTTCATCCCTCTGATGTTGATGCCAAGTTGAGCTCAGGTGTTTATCTCCTGAGCTCACTGATGAGGCCTTGTACTTAAAATCACCTTTGTTTGCCAGCCCAAAGGGACATTTCATCTATTCTAAGCGGAAAGATTGCCCTGCTCATCAAGGTGAGCTCAGTTCACCTTGTGGAGTGGAAGGAGCTGTGGACCAGGATTCAGAGGACAGGGGTTTGGTTCCCAGCTCCACCAGTTACAATCCATCCTCTGGATCCCGGAACCAGGATGCCTGCCTGCCTGCCTGCCTCCCAGTGCTGCTTTGAGTATCAAATGAGATGATATATATTTACACTTTTAAAAACTATAATGTCAGGTCTTATTATTTTCTCTTCAAAGTGTGAGAGGGGTCAGCCTGGACCTAGACTATTAAGCAGCAAAAACAGAAGACTTGTCTCTAATGGACTGAGTTTCTAGATGTGCTGTTTCAAACAAATTAAAAATGAATCTAAAGATACGAAAAAGTACAGCCGCAAACTGAAAAAAATGGTTTTCAAGAGCTGTGTTTTTCAGATCTTAGATATGCAGGTTTATGATCCTGCAGTAGCAGGCAGGGAGAGCTTCCCACCCATCATGCAGAAGCCGGGAAGAACTTCCCTTGCAGCACTAGCCTTCCCTAATTGAAGGGGCGCAATCTGTGAGGCACAAGGAGGGTTTATACCAGCACTCAGGGGGATAGTTGGACAGAATGACACTTGTCTGTCTTTCTTGGCCTTTCATAGTCATTTTGTGCTGTTTTCTTTGGTTCATTAATAAATTGAAACTACCCCTCAAACAAGAGGTTTTGGAATTGTGATTCAAAATTAAAATTCCTTGGAGTTAGATACAGTGTTAAGAATAATGGGATTGAAAGGAAGGAAAAAGTGAAGAATAAGAGCTCTGCACTTAGGCCCTAAGGAGAGGCAGTCCTGGGGAGAGCGAGGTGGGGCCTGTACCCCTGGTTGGTGGGGAGCTAGCTCATGGACATGGTGACTGCCCTCTCCAAATGTCTCGCAGCCTCGCTTTCACACTGGCTTCTGGCATCTTTTCATAAGAGTCTTAACAAGTATTAGGACAATATCTGTTGCTTTATAATGCTGTCAGGAGGGCACCACAATAAGAGACTTGCTCTTTCTGCATCGCCACCTGTCCCGCTATGCTTCTCTTGTATCTGATAATGTAAAAACATTACATTAGCTCAGCCCTGCGGTCGATCCCATGGTCTCTCTAGCAGAAGCATCAAGAGATGGTTTAGGGAGCGTGTGAAACAACATCCACTGAACCTACAGTGGCCATTTGGCCTCAACTGGCTCCCATGTCAACATCAGTGCAAACTCTCCAGTTAAGTTCTCCCATTACCAGCACTCAAAACTAGTTCAAAGGCAGAATGTCCAGGGGAGATAGGGAATAGTTAAGTCAGCCCTATTCTCCACATTTGACAAGCATGGCCTAGTGCCCCCTCATATACCCACAGACTGAACAGTGATGCACATCTGGGCCGGGGAGGGCATTTGGTAATCTCGGAAGTACTGGTGGAAGCTGCAGGCATAAGGCTCCCCTTCTCACCCATCTGGCAGTCAGCAAGCATCCCAGCAGTAGCTGAATTTTCCCATACAAAGTCCTCAATGCCTGCCTTGGTATGCTCATCTAATTAAGGACTGCTTTCTAGTTTGAGGGCTGGGTCTTTTTTCACTAAGTAAGGGTTTATACAGAGAACTCAGACCCAAAAAGAATGGGTGGAACTGTGTTCTGTCCATCTGAGACACAGCAGGGAAGAAGGCAGGATCCCCAGACAAAGAGGGTTGTAGGTTCTCCCCGCTCCGTGGGCCATAGCACACAGTAGTGGTGGCAGAGGGCTGAGCAGGGTCTGACAGCCCATGAGTCTCTAAAAGAAGTGGGCCCACCTTGTTCTGGTCAGAGAAGGATCGGCACTTCCACCAGCAGATCTCAGCAAGTGCAACAACAGAGTGCAGACTGAAGCATCTACCACTAGGTTTCCCCACTGAGGCAGCCAAGGCCAGCTGGAAGTGTCTCAGGTTTATCAACAGTAGTCAGGCGGAACTACCCAGGCACAAGTAACCCACCATGCCTCTATACGTAGCCAAAACCAACCCTCTGTATACATTTCAAATACACTGTTGCCATATAAATTCAAATGATAATCGAGTTTCACCAACCAACTGAAAGGCTTACAAATTTCAAACACTTTACATAAGTGTGAATCTAGTGACCAAAGAAAGAATCTCATTATTGGTCTATCCTGAAGACTCTAATCATGTCACCTAGTGGCCCTGAAAAGCTGTTTAAGCTGAAAAAAAAAAGTGACAGAGGTCAGCAGATGCTTTCAGAATCAGAACTCTGTAGATGTGGATCTGCTCAGAACTGTACAAAGTTTTCAGTAACGAGAACCACAGACAAGGTTAGCATATCTACGTGTAAGGGGTGCCCAAAAGAATACTGATTTCAAAACAAGCAACAGTACCAAGTCACTCAATTGATCGAGCCCCACACAAATCAGACAGCAATGCCTGGCTCAGCAAATTCAAGGCAGAGACAGGACTCATACCTCAAGGGTGGGGGTAGGGGGTAGGGGCGGGTGGCAGGAGCTGCTTGTCTGTTATTTGAAAACATCACGGAGTCTCTAACCACCCCTGAGTACTCAGCTCTGTCCCCATGGGAGGACACCAGGGACTTATGCTGAAGTTTCCACCCTGTCCTTGGTTATGTGTCCTCCTTTGTATGTCTGAACCCTACAGAAACATGTTCCCTGCCGGCTGTGCCTGCCATGTGTCTGTATCACTCTTCCTCCCTGTGTTTGCATCTGTGAGTCTTGACACCCTCAGCAACTCCAGGTCTCTGCTCAGTGACAAATCAAAATGAAAAGAATTCTCCATCTGTGCGTCTATTCCAAACTCCCATCTCCCCCATCTGTACATTTTTCAGAAGCAAATCAATGCATTCACTGGCTGCTCCAATGAACTTGTATCCATCCATTACATAAAGAGAGAGAGAGAGAGAGAGAGAGAGAGAGAGAAGAAAGAGAAAGAAAGAAAAAGGAAAAGAAAGAAAAAGAAAGAAAGAAAGAAAAAGAAAGAAAGAAAGAAAGAAAAAGAGAGAGAGAGAAAGAAAGAAAGAAAGAAAGAAAGAAAGAAAGAAAGAAAGAAAGAAAAAGAAAGAAAAAGAAAGAAAGAAAGAGAAAGAAAGAAAGAAAGAAAGAGAAAGAAAGAAAGAAAGAAAGAAAGAAAGAAAGAAAGAAAGAAAGAAAGAAAGAAAGAAAGAAAGAAAGAAAGAAAGAAAGAGAAAGAAAGAAAGAAAAAGAAAAAAGAGAAAGAAAGGAAAAGAAAAGGAAGGAATAGAAAAAGAAAAGAAAGCAAGCTAGCTCAAAATCAGGACTGCATGCCCTCTGCCCCAAGATCTTTGGGGCTTTTTGTTTGTTTGTTTGTTTCATTCCACAGTCCCATGTCAAGAGCAAAACCAATCAGTGAAAATTCTAGATCAGCCAGCTCTGGCTGAAAAGATACTGCACTAGGAGGAGCTGTCCAGTGATGGACTGGGATGTTGACAAGGGAGTCATGAATCAGATGGCCTTGAAGAAAAGGGTCACCAAGAGCATCCCACCTCAGAACTATGTGGTCAGTGGGTTTCCCTTTAATCTGACCCTGCTATGGGGCCACAGGCCCATCTCCTGCTCCTTCCTTAGAGGGAGGTCTTGCTTGTTAGGGAAAAGACTCTTCTACAACCCTGTTCCTCACAACAGAAGGTAGGAATCCCTGAAAGTTCCCGGGGTGACAGGGGGAGTAGCTTGAAGAAAGAAAAGTCCATCAGTTCTAAAAGGAGTTCTAGATTTTTGTTTCATTCTCTCTTTAAAAAAATCAAAATCAACATCAGTGTCTTCATGTGAGGGTGACTACCTTATAGCCAGGTGATGCCACTTGGCTTCAGGGTCTGAGTTTCTCCTTGCATTTACAATGTCACTCATGCTGATTGATCAACTCAAATGAAATAAAAGAATTTAACTTAATGTGTTTCTCTAACTAGGCCTGGGCATCACCTGTGGTCTGCAAGCATAGCTGGGAGTCTGTGAGTTCTCAATTTTGAGAAAAGTTGTTACAACATATGAAAGTATAAGCTTATAGAGAATGAATGTCACCCTGCCCTTAATGGTGGCTCATCTGTGGGGCTTCAAAGGTTGAGTGGTGAACCTGTGTCTAGGAGATACAGAGGCTTACTGCAGAAAAAGGCAAGCTCTCACATGTTCTGCCTGCCCTTTGCAAACTAGCCAGGTATAGTTACCATACATAAATCAAAGAATTGATCAATCCATCCTGACAATCCTAATACTAAATCTCAAAGGTACAAGATAGGCCACTGATGGACACACCAGGCCTTTGCCCCCAAGGAAAGGAATAGTGAAGTAAGCTTCCAAAGCCTCCCTTACAGAGAAGTCACCAGCACCTGCCTACACTGTCCCAGTTCCAGCATCACCTGCTGTCCTGGGCATCAAGAGTGTGTATGGTTCTGGAATCCCAACAGCTTAATCTTAGGCTGACTTTAAGAACATGGCATGTGACACTCAGAATTTCTGCCAGTTGAAGAAGGAGGGGTCAGCGAGAGCAAGCAGTCTCTCACACCCTGCCCCCGGCAGCACCCCAGTGCCACATTAATCTGTCCCTTCCCATCTGTGTTATTCTTCCCTGAGCTGGGGTAGGTATCTACAGAGAAGATGTCTTGGCTGCCCACCCAGGCGGCTGGAGCTTGGGCAACCGAACCCCCCAGGCTGTGGTACAGAGCTCCTCCTCGCTGACTGCTAAGGCCTTTCTGGACTGGTTCCTGGGACAAGGGAGTCTGTGGATTGGCTCTGCCTCAAGGAGGCGCTGGGTGGGAGCCAGAGCTTGGCACAGAGCGAGTGTGTGTGTGTGTGTGTGTGTGTGTGTGTGTTTGTGTGTGTGTGTGTGTGTGTGGCGGCGGGGCGGGGGTTGGGGTTTGCAGGGAAGCAGCGATTAGGTTATGTTAGGAGGGAGAGAGCACTCTTTCAGCCTCCATCACTTGTGAAGGAAGAGCTTATGGCCTGGTCCCTGGGGAGTGATTGGGCTCCTTCCACATCTCAGAGCAGCAGCTTCCCTGCCAGGAGGGTCATTATTTCCTCAGTGATGGGAATGGGTTGTCTTGCTCTGTTTCAGAAATAGCTACGAGTTTATTTTAGAAATAGATTGTTGGGTTTGGGGAGGCAGGGGAGATGGATATTTGTTTTGTTTTGTTTCAGCTTTCACGGGCAGCAGAAAGTGCAGAACATGGTACAAGACACAAGTTAGGAGGTTTAATCTTGTCCTGTACCTGATGATTTCCTTACACTTCACCTCTTGGACTTGGGTTTCCTCAACCGTAAAAGTGGAGAGTTGCACAAAGGCTTTAAGAATGCTTCCAGTTCTACATTTCCGTGTTCAAAGGAGAAAAGCTCTGGGCATTTCTTTGGTGCAGGTTGCTGAGCAGGAAAGCTATTTGCTATTTAAATTAAGCAATAGGTACCAAAGAGACAGGAATGATTCCTCAATAATCCCTTTCAGGACTTTTGAGAGTAGATCTAAGTTCATGATTTCAGAAGGGAAAGCTTTAAGCCAGAAAATGCAAGGTAAAATCCATAAAAACCAGTGAACTGCATGATGTGGGCCCAGGTCATCAGCCAGTAACCAGCTTAGCAGGGGCCCACTGGGATTCAATGTTAGGACTGACCCTCTACTGAGACATACATTTCAAATCAAAATGTGTCAAACTCCAGTAGTGCATCTCTGTATAGATAACAGGGTAATAAGCATTCATAAATAAGTCATTACTGAATTGAGCCAAATATCATAGGAAATTATCAGAATTATGTTAAATATATTAATAAAGCCATTCCCCCAACAAATGGGACATTTTATGGAGTTCTCAGCACGTTCCCCCTCCTGTCTAAAAAAAATCTAAATATGTCTCTACATACTGTATTCCATGTACCTGAGTGCAATAAACACATTTTCTTACTGAAATCACACTATTTTTATGCATATATACACCTAGCATTCATTGAAACATCTCTAACGTGTATTTTTAGTCTAGGCCATATAGCTCAATGTTGTGAACTCACCTTTTAAATAAACAGCTGTACTGAGATATAATTCAAACAACATACACCTCACCCATTTAAAGTGTACCATTCAGTGGGTTTTGGTATATTCACAGATCTGTGCAACTACAAACATAGTCAGTTTTCATCACTTCAAAAAGAAACCTGGTGCCCTTTAGCTATCACCTCGCTCCCCCACTCAGACTTTCTAACAATAGAAGAGCTGCTCTTCCCCCGCTCCCACATATCATACATAATAATTTCTCAATATCGGAATTGCTTTATGGGTTTAGATTCAGAACAAACAAATCCCAATGATACAAGTACCTAAAACTCATAGTGCTAAACCAGGTTGAGCCTCAAGCATCCTCAGCCTTGTTTCCATAAGGACAACTTCATCAGCCCCTTAATAAGGATGGGTCCGTAGGGAAGTGGATTTGGCCAAGTGTATGGATGAACAGATGTTGAAGTCTCCAATTATTACTGTAGAAGCCTTTATTTCTCTCTCTGATTCTATCAGTTTGTGCTCCATAGATTCTGAAGGTCTGCCAGTGAGTGCATAAATGTTTGTAACTGTCATGTCTTCTTGCTGTATTGAATACTTCATTAATATATGACATCCTTCTTTGTCTCTTATAACCTTTTTGAATTTAAAGTGTATTTTGCCTGATATTAGTGTAGCCACTCTTCTCTTTTGGTTATTGTTTGCATGGAATATCTTTTTTCCATCCTTTCACTTTCAATCTATTTGTGTCTGGATCTAAAGTGAGTCTCTTGCAGACAGCATATAGTTGGATCATGTGTTTTTATCCATTCTGCAGATCTCTGTCTTTTGATTAGAGAGTTAATCCATTTACGTTTACAATAATTACTAATAAGAAAAGACTTCCTTCTGTCATTTTGCTATTTGTTTTCTAAATAACTTATAGTTTTTTGTCCCTTATTTCATGCACTTATTCTATGTGTAGTTGATATTTTGTAGTGAAATGCTAAAATCCTTTCTCATTTCCTTTTGTGTATATTCTATAGCTATTTTTTGTGTGTGTGTGGTCGCCATGGGAGTTATATTTAACATCCTAAAGTTATAACTGTCTGATTTGAATTTATACCAGCTTAACTTCAATAACATACAAAAAAACTGTGCTCCTTTACAACTCTGTCCCCACTCCTTTCAGTTGTTGATGTCACATAATTACATCTTTCTACATTGTGTGCCCCAAAACATAAACGAATAATTCTTCTAAATATATTAGTCTCTTAAATCATGTCGAAAACAAAATGTGGAGTGGTTACAACTGTATTTACCTTTATTGCGATCTTTATTTCTTCATGCAGCCTCAAATTACTGCCTAGTGTCCTTTCATTTTACCTTGTGGGAGTCCTTGGGCATTTTTTGCAGGACAGGTCTAGTGGTACCAAACTCCCTCAGCTTTTGTTTTCCTGAGAATGTTTTAATTCTCCCTCACTTTCAAAGGATAGATTTGACAGATACAGAATTCTTGGTTGATTTTATTGTTGAAAACCAGACATTTGGGTCTAAAAATGTGGTAATTCCGGTTATCATATTCTCCCCCTTCCCAGAGTTTGCTAGCTTTTGTTTTTGTTGTTTTGTTGCTGTAGATTGTCTCTGTGCCAAGGATCAGCCTGAGGTGTAAACTTAAGGTCTTCTCAGGACTTTTCTGAGCCTGCACCTTTCCCTGGGCATGCACAGTCACTTCTTAATTATCCCCATATATGCTTTTGAATGTCCTAATTTTTAATATCTGGCTCCCAAAAGGAAAACAAAAACTATTAAGGAGAGAGGATGCCGGCTCTTTAAATCCCCCAGAAGTCACATCAGCTGGAGAGTGTGGGAGGTGCAGCAACAATGACCACCTGCCTCTTTTCACCTCTGTGATCAAAAGAGGCAATCAGTGATCAGAGCACAAGTTCCTCCATATTTGGAGTACAGGGTCCTTTTTGTCCATTCTGCCTCCTGCAAGTTGTATGCAAGCTGCTCCAGGAACGTATGTACAGTTACCTGCCACAGAGCTGGCGATAGGGAATGGGTAGCTGCTACTGTGCTAAGAGATGAAATCAACAAAATTCACTATCCAAACTTTCCCCTAGAAGCTGTAAGCCTTATTTAATAGACTCCAGAGTTCCAAAATAGTTACATTAAATTCTGCCAGTGCAGTTCTTGTCTAGGTGGGTAGACAAATTTCCTATGGCCTCTTACTCTACCATCTTCCCAGAATCCTCCTTGGCACATTCACTCTTGGGTCTCCTGCCTACTCACCCCATGCCCTATCACATGTATATATGTCTGACCTCTAGTTTTCATTCTCCACAACCCTACTTGGGTATTAAGACCATGGAGGAGATCATGAATTCTGCTCAGCAATGGTCACTGACCAAATGTCAGGATTCATCAGTCCAAGAACACCAGGGATCCACATCTTTAATAAATCTCTCAACTCCTCACTTTTTTGCAATCAAAATCCCAAGAAAAAGAATCTTCATGCAGTTTGTTTATACATACACATGTGTAGATATACAAGCACTTTCTCTTCTAACTCCCCAAAACACAGCAAAATATATTTTTTAAAGTGAAACCCTATTGACAAATTTCCCCAAAAGTTCTGAGTTAATTACAAATCATAGGATTGCTTAAAAGATTCTTGGCAAAACATCTCCAAGAACTTGAATAAGAAAAACTAGCCCATGAGCACACATGTTTGATGCCTCTGAGCCTGGAGCAGGCCTCCTGAACATCACCAGTGAAGAGAAGTGGTGTCATTTTACCTCCCACCTCTCTCCTCACTGCCTCTCATCCTCTGAATGGTATTGGTCTCATTGTGAACTAATTAACACTGGGTTGATGTGAGAGATTGTAAACCCCTTCACCCAGAAGAGAGCTTGACTGGGCTGCTGAACTGGGCTTTTGTAAGGAACGGATTACCCCTGGCTCTCCTCCCCCACTGTACAAATGCCCAGGGAAAAAAGGCCCACAAGGGAGTGGGTGGCTCTCACAATCATGGCTGGCCAATTCTTCACTTGCCCGTGAGTTCCCAGAGGAAATGCAAACAAATCAGACCACTCTTGGCTGCTGGCCAATGAATCTTTGAACTTCTTCCATAAAGTCTTTAAAACTTTGGTTCTGACCCAAATCTTTTGCTCTAGGATAAAAACCGCTAGGTCTCAAGTCTCTCTGTTTAGGGAAACAGTGTGTCTGTGGCATTTGAATAAGGGTGTTTATCTCAGAAATGGTTCCTTGAGTTCCACCAGGTTCTATAATAAGCTTACTGTGCCTCACCTTCAGTCTTCAAACATTCCTGAATATCTAGTGTGCTTACCTACACCCGTAACAGTGGTTGTCGGATGTATTTATTTGTGAATGTTCCTAACTGTCTTTGTTCTAAGTCCCAAATTGTGCTTTGTAAAAGGGCCCAGAGGTTGCTGAGAGTTTCCACTGAAACCAGGACAAGAGAGAACAAACTCTCCAGTGGGAGGTGTTTGAAAGGTATTGGTCACTGGTATTCATTATGCAACATGGTCCTGGAGCTAACTAACATCATGACAAAATTTTATTTTTTAATTTAAGGAATTGATAAGATTTAAAGTGCAGCTTTTTCTTTGACCAAATGCTACATTAGTTTGTTTGTTTTTTTTTTTAAATTATTCCCTCTTTGTTGTTGTTTACTTCCAAAGTAGATTATACGGCAGAAACCTGCTCTCCAAAGTCACAGCTCCTGACCTTATAAACAGAAGTCTCAGGAGGAGAGAGAACCAAGTGTTCCAGACCTAGGTATTCCTCTCAATCCCACATCAATACTCTCACCACCTGCACTTCCACACCTTCCTGGAAATAATATTGAGTCCACTTTGTACCTTTGAGAGGAGGTCTAAAGGAAGTCAGTTACCAGCAAACCACCAACCAGTGGTTTCTTAATCTACCCTATCACCAATTTACCTATACAACACTGCCTTTCAAACGGCAGCCAATTCCTCTCAGTCTCCTTGGATATTCCACTTGAACCTCCTCAACCTGAAACCTACCTGCTCCAAAAACCTGCCACATATCTGGGAATAAAAGGCATAGAGAAAGTCCCTCCTCCCGCCCACCCCCCCAAGAGCCCCAAATAACTAGAAACGCAACTGGGAGCAAAAGAGGATTCCAGACTTCAGGAAAGAAAGAATCACAGTGCACACCCTAGGCCCATTTTTAAGAAAACTGGAGTGAGCGATCATCGCTAGCCCATTTCCATAATTGCTCTCTTAATTAACACTTTCACAGAGTCAGGCTCAAACTGTTCATTTTCACCTGAATGACTTTTAGTGACAATAGTCGGAACGAACTCCATTTCAGAATTAATTTTCTTTTACGGTACACTTCCAGATGTGACACAGGGCATTGAGTATTATAAAATAATATTTTTTTGTCACTCTTAAAGGGCCAGTTTAAATTTCTATGTACATAAACGTGCTAGGTCTAGCATTCTGTACACCACTAAATCATTTATAGACACCATTAACCAGAGGTAAAAAGAGGTTACAAAAAATAATACCTGCTCCTGGCATTCCCTATTTAGGCATCCTTACTCTCTCTCGAGACTGGTGGCAATATACACATCATCTCCCCGCCCCCACAAAATGGTTTACTTTAGCCACCCATAAAATAATTTCATATTCTATCATAATATCTGTGGATTCAATGTGATACTTGACCTCATTTTGTTCTGTTATCATTTTTTTCCTTACCATTATATTCATATTATTTACATGGAAACTTCTAAAATTGGCTGTTAGAACAGACAAGTTGTGAAAGCAGATGAAATAACATTCATAGATATTTATGATGTTGTAACTTTCTAAAACACTATGAAGTCAACTCTTCATGAAAAGATAATATTGCTAGTGCTGGTATTTATGGAAAGTCATAAATGAACATGTAAGATGCCTATTTGGGGTAATGGCTGCTTTTAGGGCTTTGGAAGAATCCCTCAGTGTAGGTAACTTTGACATTACTCTTTCCTATAAAGAATTTCTGGATGGCAGTTTAAGAGGAGGCTAATCACGGAGAGAGGCAGCCAAGGCTACAAGTAAAGGAGTATGGTTATTATCACCTGCCCAGTTAAAGAGTGGTTTCTGTTGTTCTCAGGTTGTAGCCTGTTCATCTTGGCTGCCTTGAGGCAGTTCAGGATTCACAAAGCTGTGCATTTGTTTCTGCTTCTTTCCTCATCTTCTCATTCCTCTGTTTCTATCCTTGTTCTAGTTCTCACTACAAGAACTAGAACCCGATTGCCTTGAAACTCAAACACAATTAAATAAATGCTAAAAACCCAGGAAGGGTGACTCAGTACCCCTAAGTATATTATTATAATGGGGCAAAGCGGGCAACATTGAGCACCTAAGGATAATGACAAAAAGAAAATAGGGAAGAGATATGAGTCAATCAAGTTTCAATCAGGGAAACAGAAAGCGCTTTCAGACATTTCAAACAAAGAGAACTTAGTACAGGAAATTGATTACCAACTTGATGAAAGAGCTAAGAAGTCTATCTAACATGGTACAGTGATGCACCCCAGAAATCAGCAATAACCATGAACTCAAATGTTCCCACCTCCATTTCCATGTAACCTTTCAAGACACTCAGCCTAGAGGGCAAAGATATCTTTATAGGTTACTTAAAAGATTAAAGAAAGCCACTGTGTCCCATGACACTGTGTAGATCCCATTAGGCATCAAAGAAATGTTGAATCTTTTCAGGTCTTTGAATAAACATAAAGCAAAGATAATAATGACATGAACTTGTGTTATTATAAACATAATAATCCTTTATATGAACATATAAATATAAACATAAATCCTTTATACAAACATAAAGAATTTTATCAACCCTTGCCCTGAACTCCAGAAGCCCAAATGGCTCTCTCCCAGAGTCCATCAGAGGTAGGAAGACAATATAGAATGGGTTGCCAGAGACAACTGTAATATATACCTATTGTCCTGGCATCCCATCTTTTTAACATACGTCCTGGAATTTTAATGAAGTATTATTAAGGCTAAAAATATAAAATTCTTATAAGGAAATAAAGGTGAAAAATCTGCATGACCTTGGATTAGGCAACAAATTCTTGGGTGTAAAACCAAATACACAATTGAACAAAACAGATAAACTGGAGTTCATCAAAATTAAAAACGTGTGTGCTTTCAAAGGATACCATTAAAAAAAGTGAAAAGACAACCCACAGAATGGGGAAAATATCTACAAATTATATATCTTATGATAAGAGTCTATTATCTAGTATATATAAAAAAACCTCATAACTAAACAATAAAACAAGTAATCCAATTTAAAAATGAGTAAAGGATTAATAGATATTTTCCGGAGAAGATGTGATGTTGAGCACATCAAAAGACTCTCAACTTCATCTTAATTAGGAAAATGAAATAAAAACCACAATGAGATATCACTTCACCTGCTAGGATAGATATAATAAAAATAACAGACAATAGCAAGTGTTGCTGAGGATGTGGAAAAATTTGAACCCTGTACATTGCTCCAGGGGTCATGTTCCCTTCTATTCTCTAGTGTGGGGCCCAGGGAGAACCATGAGAAGCCTGGTGTAATAAATGGCACTAGCCCCCTCTCATCTCTGACTTCTGGGACTGGCAACTGTGCCCACCTGGAGCAGATAGTACAGCCTTACATGCGGCTTCAGACAGCCCTGGTAGACACACATCCCCAGAACTCCCAACACTCTGGACAGGAGATGGTGGCCTGATGATTCTATAGTATGCCCTACTGGGAGCAGTCAGGGCACATTAGCTGAGAAACTTTATATTCAGAAGGTATAAAGTTGATGTGGCTGAAATAATTCATTAATTTAAAAAGATATTTTGTGTATATAAAGTTAATAATTTCAAACATGTTTATTTCATTAAATAATTACATATGTACATATGTATGTGCATCTGTGTATGTATGCTGAATTAATCTGATTATTCATTTTTGGTGATGATTGTTCTAATACAAAATACACACACACACACACAAAAGTACCAAAGAATAATCATCAATGTTTAACTTGTTGAAAATAGTTTCCCTCTAGCTTCACAATTATCTGTTTCAATTAAATAAAATATTCACAGCGTTATTTGATTTCTTGACCCAACTGCCAAATTAATCTAAAATAAAAACAAATTACTCGATTTCCTTTAGACTATCTGGACTTTCAGCATTCAGAATGGCTTCAAATCGGGAAGCAACCAAGGAAAGAAAACACAAAAGGTGTCCTTCTCCAGTAGAAAAAGAAGAACCTCTTGGTGACAGACTTATTAATCTGCTCACAGAAGTTACTGCACCTTCTAATTGGCAGAACTCTCCAAGGACCAGCTGCTCCTCACTAAAGCCAAGAGGTATGGAAGAAAAAATGGAAAAGTAAAATTAAAAAATAAGCAGAGAATATTCAAGGATGATCATAAAATCCCCTCTAGTGCAGATATCTGTATGACCTTAGGCAAGTCACTTAAGCTCTCTGAGCCTCAGTTTCCACATCAATAAAATAGGAAAATAGTATCTGTGCTCAGGGGTTTGGGGAAATTTAAGTACACAACAGTGTTTGGAACAGCTTCTGACCCAGTGGCACTCAATAAATGTTTCCTTGTTTTTGTCAGGGCAAATTACTTTTCCTTGGAGCCTTTAGAATTTAATTAGAGATTCATTGAGATAGTAAATAGAGAAGTACTTGCAGTCTACAAGTTGGGGAACCCACACCACACACACACACACACACACACACACACACACACCCAGTGTGAGGAAGGTTGATATTTTGAACTACATACTCCTTAAGACAGAGGGGATACATGGGTATCATTTTGAGTGGATAACTCAGAC
Organism: Macroglossus sobrinus; assembly: GCA_004027375.1. Taxonomy (NCBI): domain Eukaryota; kingdom Metazoa; phylum Chordata; class Mammalia; order Chiroptera; family Pteropodidae; genus Macroglossus; species Macroglossus sobrinus. Next base: position 446,105 of record PVKZ01000188.1, read on the forward strand.
TAACTTGTAATGGATGCCTGAAATGCTATAGTGGGAAGAATTCTGAAGCTGAGTCTTGAATCCAGGTAGGGATACGGTAGGTAGCAATGTCGGCCCTGATTTCAGAAGAGGAAGTAATGGCACATGCCAGTCTTGATCTATGCATAAAGGACACACATGCCATGACTTTGGTAGCCAACTTCACAAGAGAAACTGGGGTAATAGTACTTCTTAAATCAAGAAATAATTTAGTAGAGAATCACTTCATTTAAAAAATCTAACAAAAATGCCAGTACTGATAAAATCCATGCTGTTATAAGAACTTGAAACTGAATGAAGTTGGGAAGGCCTCTGTTGGTCAACCAAAGAACTGACAACATTCTTAACATAAGTTTCATGTTCATGGAAGGAAACTTTAAGGAACAACAACCCTCTCCCCTGCTCTCCCACCTCCTCCCCCAAAACCCTATTATACACAGAAAAATCAGAAAAGTCCATGGTATTCTCCCAAAAAAGCAGTTCCAAATACCACTCCCAATGCTAATGGGAGTTCAGCTCAGACTGGCCTACCACAGAGTTCTTAGCCTGGGACTCCTCCAGCAAAGGCTTCTGCTCTTGCCCACCTAATTTATCTGGCAGTATCTGTTGATGCACAAGCTTCATTCTGATGGGAAGATTTAAGTTCTCTTCTATACCACTCTGCTTTCTTACTCAACACCTAGCTGCCACAATAAGGGGCTCTTCCTTTTGATGCTAATTGTACTCCCTAATTGTAAGTTCAGTATCTTTAATAGCCTGGCCAAACCTAAAACTTAACAGAGAAGGATTCAGTGTCTTACACTGAGTGATATAAGCCCCCTCCTTCTAAATTCTACACTGAATTTGATCAGGTGCTTCAGGAATTTCTAGAACAGAATAGGAATGAAATTAAAAATGATTAGGGCACTACCTCTTCTTGCCAAGAGTAATAAGAACTAGGTCTACCCTCCTGTCTTAAACAACTAGAAAACTGGAGAAATCATGATTTTTTAGACATTAAAAAATACAGTTCAGGACTCTGATTTCCCTGAGAGAAGAGAAAGAAAAAAAAAAGGCAAAACCTGTGATTGTCCCATCTTACTTCCTGGAAAGTTTTCAGGGTACAACATAGGAAGGAAGAATTCCAAGTTCAGGGAGGCCAGGATGGCTAGAATTTGGGATGGAGTTTCCACCAGTCAGAGTGCCTTCATCCTCCCCAGAAGGGTGTTGCCTTAGTGGAGGGATAAATTAACACCACACTAAAAACTGCTCTGGACCCGGTTAAAGGCAGTTCTTGAAAGAACGGAACTAATTCTAAGTAACTTAATTGTGCAAAACAAACTCCAACATTATGTAAAAGAATCCAGCACCCAACAAGGTAAAATTCACAATGTCTGACATCTAGTAAAAATTATCAGGCATGCAAAGAGGCAGAAAAATATGACCAATAATCAAGAGAAAATGCAATCGACAGAAACAGACACAGGGCCTATAGTGTAATGATTAACACAGTGAAATGACAAAGATGCTGACTAACCAACAAAGACATTACAACAGCAATTAAAAATATACCTCATGTGTTTCAGAAAGTAGAAGAAAACAAGAACATGATGATGAGAGAAACTGAAGATATAAAAAAGACCCAGTGGAACCTCTATAAATGAAAAAGATATCTAAACTGAAAAATGTAATAGCAGTTTAGATACAGATAGTTATAAAAAAGAAAAAGAACAGAAACCAAATTCTTCCAGAAGCAAACGAAAATTCCTTTTAAGGAGACATAATTCTCTCTGAATTGCCATTAAAGTTTGAGGATAATGGATTTAATATTAGGATTATCAGTAAAGAAAGGATAGAATAATCACTGAATTTGATCTCTCTTTCTAAATTTGATCTCTCTCTGTAGGACTATAAATTGAGATCTTGGTTGAACATTAGATCCAAGACAATACTGTCCAGTGGAAATGTAATATAGTCACATAGGTAAGTTTAAATTTTTCTAGTAACCCCATCAAAAATAAAAAAAAAACAGGCAAAATTAATTTTAATATATTTTAGTTTAATTTAGCCAAAATGTTAAAATTTCAATATCAACTTTAAACTTAAAATTTTAATACTTTACATTTTTTTGTACTAAATCTTTGAAATCCAATGTTTATTTTATACTTAGAACACATCTCAGTTCTGACTAGCCACATTTCAAGTGCTCAACTACCACACGTGGCTAGTGGCTAACATATTGGACAGTGTGGTCTAAACAGTTTCATCCATTAGGGTAATGTGAGGTGTCATAATGAACCCCAAAATCTCAGTGGCTTAACACAATCCAAGTCTTATTTTTAATTCAGGTTACAGTCCAGGGAAGTTGACAGGGAAAATAACTGTTTCATCCAAAAATCTGAGCTTCTTCCAGCCAGTGGCTCCACTGTCTCCCTCCTGGAGACTTTCACTGGTCTTCATCCGCCACCTGATGAACAAAGAGTAAAGGCATGCCACTGAAGGGGCAGCAGCTACCAGCACATACTCTCCTTATGGCAAATCACAATTATACAAGTCAAGCCAAACTACACACATTTAAGACCTCTGCTCACTCACATTACATTGGCTAGCATTCCATTGGCAATACTGACGAGAATGAAAAGAGAAAGAAAGGGCAGGAAATGTGATGAACGAATAACTATCACATCTTGTGGACTGTTTAATTTGAAAAGTCTTTGGAAAAGGGAGAAATTAAAGCTGAGCAACTAAAGTGTTTCCTTCTCCACCGGCAGTGGTAGTCTTGCTGCCCCCCATCTTCTCCAAGGAAGATACAATACAGATTAATAATAAGCAATAACATGGGCTGAAAACAATTGAGTCATTATAGGAAATGATTCAAACTTCATTAAGATGACTAGGGGCATCTTAATAATCGACAACTTTTTAAAAAAGATTTTTATTAAAATATAGCTAACATACAATATTATATTAGTTTCAGGTGTTCACCATAATTCAACATTTATATACTTATAGAAGTGAACACTATTAGTCCTGCAACAATCTGACACCATACAATGTTATCACAATATTATTGACTATACTCCCTATGCTGCACTTCACATCCCTAAAACTATTTTATCACTACCAATTTGTACTTCTTAACCCTTTCACCTTTTTAAATCCAACTCTCAACCTCCCTCCCTTCTGGTAACCATCAGTTTGTTCCCTGTATCTGCTGAATCTGTTTCTGTTTTCTTTGTTCATTTATTTTGTTCATTAGATTTCACATTATTATAAGTGAGATCATTTGGTATCTGTCCTTCTCTTATTTCACTTAGCATGATACCTTCCAGGTCCATCCATGTTGTCAAAAATGGTAAGATTTCCTTCCTTCTTATGGACAAGTAATATTCCACTGTATATATGTACCACACCTTTATCCAGTTGTCTATTGATAGGTACTTAGGATGCTTTCATCTCTCAGCTTTTGTAAATTATGCTACAGTGAACTTAGGGATATATATATCTTTCAAATTTATGTTTTGGCTTTCTTCAGATAAATACCCAGAAGTGGAACTGCTGGGTTATAAAGTAGTTCTATTTTTAATATTGAGGAACCTGTCTCCCTCATTGTTTTCCATATTAGCTGCACCAATTTACAATCCCACCAACAGTGCATGAGGGTTCACTTTTCTCCACATCCTTGCCAACACTTGTTTGTTGATGTATTGATGATAGCCATTCTGAAAGGCATGAGGTGATATCTCATTGTGGTTTTCAGTTGCATTTGTCTGATGATTAGTGACATTGAGCAACTTTTCATATGTCTATTGGCCATCTGTATGTCCTTTTTGGAGATATCCTTCAACTCCATTTTGGGAAACCCTTTCTTAAAACGGCAAAATAAACCATAGATACAAAAAACCACACTATACAAATGAATAACTAAGTAAATTATTAGTAAGGGAGAAACTGCTGTCATACCACTACGTCAAAAAATAATACTTTACCAGCTACCCACAGATGTCCCTTAGTTTCCCCAATTCCAATCACAATCTACTCACTGACCCCAAAGTAACACTACTTTTGCATTTATTACAAACACTTTCTTGTATGTCTTTTAGTTTTTATACCCAACTAAAAATTGTGCATCCTAGACACTACAGTCTTGCCCATTTTTAAGAAACTTGATATGTCCTTTTTGAACTAAAGATTCCTCTCCATCCCTACCTGTTGAAGAACCCAAGCCATCTAGCCTCTAGGATTTTCCAGTCTGAATTTTGCTGACTGCAAACTTGTTGTGCAGTTTAACTTATTCCTCTGTATTTTCAGTTGCAAGTTGCCCATTTAATCTAAAGACTTGAACAAACTCACCTTATTCTATCACTTTGGTTAAGACCATAGGTGATTTGTACTCCTTCACTGTGTAGCAAAAAAATATCTCGTTGCTTTTCTTTGCAATATTATCAGTCACTGGTGTTCAATGTCTAGATCCATTAATTAACTGAACATTGCAAAGTATAGATATTGTAATTCTATCATGTTTTCATTTATTGGTAGGTATACTTAAAAGATGCTTCTCTTCTACTATTTTGGCTACCCAGTGATTTAATCTCTTTAGTTTTTTTTAAATTTCATAGTTTTTTCAAAACAATGAATTTATTCCCTACAATCCTCCAAAGGTAAACTTAAAGATTTAAGCATATTTGAATTTCAATGCATACCTATACTGAAGCTCAAATTATATTATTTTTGGCCAGTGGGAGACTCTTCAACTCCGCTACTGTCTTTTGTGATGATAGATTCTTTGCTACCTGGCATAAAAGACATCCCAAATTCATCTTGTATAATTTCTGCCCTAGACCTAGAATCAACCATTTCTCCAAGAAGCCTTAGTTTCTTTTAGTAGAAAATGATAATATTTCAGGACCATCGTCTGGGCAGTAGTGGTGTGTGTGTGTATCCTCAATATAAAATAAGAACAAAGTTTACTAATCCTCTTCTATATTATATCTGTCTTCCACTCTGAGAATCCTGGTTTCAAGGATACAGATTACAAAATTTAAATATGCCATAATTACTCATTTGCTTTACCCCACATTACAGTCTCAGGAAAATACTGCCACTATCAACTTCCAAAAATATTTTTCAATTTTGCACAAACTTTTCCCTTTTCAGTTGTACTGTATCTACATTGTCAGTGCAGATAGCCATTACATACTATATTTTCTTCCTTTCAGTCCTCATTTATTCCTAGTTCTACAAATAACCATATATTTAAGGTGTATAGCCAGTTTTTAAGAATTTCATTCTCTAGTAAGTTCCTCAGAAAGAACTCATAGGAACAATATTTCCTATGTATATATGTTGATAGCAATTTGTGCTCTCTTTATACTTGAAGATTAGTTTTACTGAGAATAAAATCCTTGGTTCACATCTTCCTAGAGTATCTAAAATATATCATTCGATTTTCTTCTGGTATAAAGCAAATGTCAAAGAGTCTGATAATACCCTAACTTCTCTTCCTTGTAAGTCACTTGCTCTTTTTTCTTAGGCAGTGAAGAAATTTTTTTCTATTTTTAAAGTAGTTTAGTAATCTTACTAGAATGTCTTGTCTTTGTGTTTGACAGTTGATATTCTCAGGTATGCAGTATACTCTTAGTTTCAAATCATTTTTTGAAATTGTACTTTCAGGATTGCTTCTTTGAATTATCATTTTTTGTATTTGTTTTGGTCCTGTGCTTTGGATTTCTTCTGTAGGAGCTCCTACAATCCGTACGTGGGACATTTATTGTCTATCTTCAATATCTGGCACTTTCTCTTAAATATTTTCCCACCATTTCATTTCTTAAAAATATCCTCAAAAAAAAAAAATCCTCACTTTTACCTCTATTTCTCTTATGACATTATTTTTGTGTTTATTCACTCTGTGTTTCAGATTAGTCTTCAGTTCTTTCCCTAATTTCTGTCACTTTATTTTTGAGTTTACATGGTTTCAATCTATGTTTGTTCTTTCACATCTTGAATCATTTTATTTTCATTTAATTTGTTTTGAAATAGTTTTGATATATTTTATGAGCATGTTAAAAGAGTGTGCTTTTATTTTCTGTAGAGATATTACTCTACTCAATATATTGTCATTTATTCTTTCTCTCTCTCTCTCCCGCTTCTTCTACCTCCCAAGCAGTTTATATGGGATTTGACCAGGGTACCTTTCTGTTGCTTATATTTCTATAAAATTACTTCTCCTAAATTTTGAGGAGGCATGACTGAGAACAACTCTTCTAATTTCACAAAGCTTTTTTGTTTTGTTTTGTTTTTTATATGACAACTTGTTTTCTGATATTTCCCCACTTTTGTCTCGCCTTTTTCTTTCCTTCATCTTTATTGCCCTTTTTTCTTTATCCCTTTTTTCTCATAATGTTAAAAAACTTATACAAAAATTGATAAATCATAATCACATGGACCACCGTGTTCATTATCTTATTTTACAACAATCCTATAAGATAGGTATTATTATTATCCCCATTATACAAATGAGAAACTGGGGCACAGAGTGTTTAATTTGCCTAAAAGCACAAATAAGTAATAAGTGGAACCAGAAATCAAAATTTGACAATCTGAGGCTATATATCCTGCTCAATTCTGATATCTTGCCAAGCAGTTTCTCCACAGTATGTTGCCTTATTCTGGAAGGGAACCATAACTAGTCAGTTTCAAGAGTTCATAGGTGCTAGAATTCTTTAAATCTTATTGTGCCTTGCATTCATTCCCTGTAAACTGTGTAAAACCCTGTCCACTTTCAGATGCTAATCTCAAATTGACCAACTGTGCTTTCTAGAGACCTGTTGGCTCTTTTGGAGTTATCCTGTTCTCAGATATTTTAGATGACTGTTGCTTCCCTTTGCTTCCTCCTTCAGAGATGTAAATAACATGCACATATTTTGACTGATGTGACCTGTCTCTATCTGCTATATTCTGGGGTTCATAGGGTTATCCTGTCACTTAGTTTTGTTGCAAAAATTGTATGTGGGCTTTTGGTTTTGCTATCTAGTTTCTATGCCCATTTTTACATGGTCATTCAGGGAAATTCAAACACTAAGCTGCTACTTCCATGATCTCCCCAGGACCAACTTTTTATATACTCACACAAGAATCCCCCCCATACCTACCCAATCTTTCCAAATAATGCCTTTACTTACCTCCCAAACACTCAATAGCTAACTACTTTTAATCAATCTCAATTGCAGGAAGGAGTATGGGTGAAAACACAATCACAAATAATCCCACTGAAGAATAGTGGGGTGAGACAGCATCTAAAGCAGTGGTTCTCAAACTTGGCTGTGCATTGTAATTACTTATGGAGTTTAAACTTATTGAAGCCTGGTTCCAACCTCTCAGAGATTCTGAATTAATTGTCTGGGATTTTATAAAGGTCCCCAGTCAAATGAACAGCACTCTGATAATAGTAATATATAATAGTAATATGTAATATATACTTAAAATTTGCTAAGACCTAAAATGTTCTTACAACACACAAAAAGTAACTATGAGGTGATAGATGTATTAATTAACTTGAGTGTGGCTAACTATTTCACAATGTATATGTATATTAAATCATCATGTTATACACCTTTAAAAAAATAACATTGTACAACTTGAATATAAACCATTTTTATTAATTAATGCTTTTTTCCCACACCACCAGCAATTCTCTAGTTCTCAGCAGACATATACTAGGTGTCCTACAGATGAACTCAATTCTGACACTATCTACCCAGAGAGAGCATCAAATCTTGCAAGTTAAAGGCTCAGTTGCACAACACTACTCCCACTTCAGATGCCAATCATAAGTCCAGGTTGTCACCTGTGCTTCTGAGCAACTGGTTATAAATTAGAGGGTCCCAAGGCCCCCTTCCCAGATTCAATGAATTTGTTACAGTGGCTCACAGAATTCAGACAAACATTCACTTACATTTACCAGTTTATTATAAAGGATATTATAAAGCAGTAGTCCTCAAGTTTTTTTGGCACCAAAAGCTGGTGTTCCTATGAGAATCTAATGCTTGATGATCTGAGGTGGAGCTGAGGTGGTGATGCTAGCACTGGGGAGTGGCTGCAAATACATTACCCACTGCTCACCTTCTGCTGTGAGGCTTGGTTTCTAACCAGCCATAGACCAGTACCAGGCATTGGGGACGCCTGTTATAAAGAATACAGATAAACAGCCAGATGAAAAAGTACACAGGGTGAGGAACAGAAGAGTCCCGAGTACAGGAACTTCTGTTCCCATGGAACTGGGGTCCATCACCCTTCCAGGATGTAGATGTCTTCACCAACATGGAAGCTCATCCTATCCCATTGTTCAAGAGTTTTTATAGAGTTTAACACCTCCAGCCCCCAAATGTTCCCTTTCCCTGAGGTCAGTACGTAGGGATGAAATTCTGATTCTTTAATCATTTGGTCTTTCTTGTGACCAACCCCATTCTGAGACTAGGTAGGGGCCTTACTCTGTCACATAATTAGTATAAATGCAAGTATGCTCGAAGAGTTTCCTTATGAAAAACAAAAGATATTCCTATCACTTCTATAATGATTTGTCCAATATTTGGGTTCAAATCATTTTATCTTTTCCATAGCTTACAATTATTCTATTTAACTCCACAACCATTAATAATTAAAATGAAGAAATAAATTCCTATACCTTGATGTCTATCATCAATTGGGACCATCTTATTCCAATCACTTGCTTTGCCCCTACCTTCATTAAATATTGTGGTAGCAATTCACACCAAATGCCTCTCTGAGAATATATATGCTTTGCCTCTGTTCCTACTTGTCACATAATATAAGTGGTGAACTTATATAAGGAGATGTACAACTAAACAGATTTCTCATTACTTTTCTCTCACTGAAATACAATTAATCTCTGGGCTGTAGTCTTTATCCAGCTGGCACATGTCCTGCCAGACCCCATTAAGGAAAAACTTCCTGAGGTCAGCCATTTAGTGACATGGCAATTTAATGTTTGGGGGAAGGAAAAGTACTCATCTACTTAGGAAAATGGTTTAAAATAACTAAAGGAAATTGATTCCTTCCCTTGGAACAAAGCCCACAAGGCCCATAATCGAGCTGCAACCACTTAAAAGGACCCACTATTTTTTCAGCATTACAGGTACTCCAAGAAATTCATAGTGTTTGACATCATCTACACTTTACCCAAACCCAGGCCCATCTTCTCTTTATCCAGGCCATAATCTTTAAGTCTTCAGATCTTCTGGGATACATCTCCTACCATAAAGTTTCCTGTGTGATGCAAATGAAACACATTTACTTTCAAGTAACTCCTTTTCTCACTGCTTTATCCCAGAGGGCCTGTTCTTTCTCAACTTTCCTGACACTATCTCCAAATTATAACTTCTATCCATGATCACACTGCATTTGCAGAGATATCTCTTAAATGGCATGACAAATTCTTACAGGACTTAGTGTTCAGGCTGGTAATGGTCTCATCAAGCAATCATGTTTCCTCTTTCCCATCAAGTACAAATCGGCACAAGTTATTTTCATTGAAACCCTTTTCCACTCTCTTATATCTAGGAACCAGAACAGATCGCGTCATTTTATTTTTGGGAGAGCCACAGTATAACTAATATTAATCTCTGGATATTATTTGGTTTCAGATTACTTATTTTGAGAGGACAAGACTCTTTAGTCATTAGTTCAATAAACCAAATGCCTATTACTGAGTGCCTATTACATACCAGGCAACGGGACATAAAAATATACAGATGGTTCCTCACCATAAAAAACTCACAGTCTCTCATTAAGCACTCACATAAACAAGTAACTGTCATAGTCATTAACACTGGCCCATTTGAAATAAAGCTCCACACTTTTCAATTACTACTATGATGAGTATAATACATTTAAACCTCCTTTATCTTCAGTGCCAAAGATGGGGCTTTGAGCCTCAGAACTTTTCCCTGCTAACATCATAGCCAATAAGAGGCATTAAGTCAGTGAGATTTAAAAGCCATTTCTGACCTAGCTCTGTATTTTAGGATACACAAACACAGAGATGGCTAGGAGATTCAGATTCTTTGGTCACTAAGTCTCCATCTGACATCGTGTTTCTTGCATCTCAAGGCAACTATAAGGAGAGGGCATTATAGAAACAGAACACTTTGGAATGCTCTGATCAGACTAGGATGAAAGGAGGAGATATGGACAGGCACCTAAGGATCAATCCATGCTCTAACCTGTCTGAAGCCCACAAAGAAGTTCTTTCCAAACATAATACAAAAACAGCAGTATCTTTACTTTTAATAACCAATCAGACCAGATTCATATGAGCCATAATAAGTAAATTACTCTTTTCATCCATTCCAATTGCTTCTGCTCTTTTTAGCTAATGCTTATCAAATTACTGAATAGTACAACTTATTATTCAGCTATTTAGATAAAAAATATAGACCAAAGAACAGTATAGATCACTTTGTATTTATTACATGTTTAACTGAATTTTTTAAAATTACAGAATTCAACTCCAAAATGATAATTAATGCCTGTTAAGTTGTTGTTCACTTGCATTTTTCCCTCTGAAAATACCGTAAAGACATGTGAATAGGTACAGTGCACTTTAAAGGCTTACAATCATGAGACAAAGATCACATTCATCCATAAAAATTAAGAAAAATAGCTCAATATTTAAAAATATTATCAACATAAAAAAAAGAAAAAAGAAAATACTGCATTTTTACCACAACTTTTTTGGTAGATAACAGAATTTTGTTTAAAATAATGCTCCTCTGCAGAGCATATGCTGCAGTTGTCATGCTTGGCACATAAGCAATTAGAAACTGCTCAGCTTCCACCTGAGTTTTTTCAGAAGGACCCTTACTCAAGGCTACTTTCCGCTGAGTCTGATCTAGCTGCTCTGATGGGAGCCTGATCTTTCTCCCCCCACTTGCTCTTAAGACTGTCCTGTCTTCCCTTTATTCTCCCAGATTCACACTTGCTGTCTCCTGCACTCTCAGCAAAAATGCCTGGCACAGAACTCACATAGTGGAGTAACCCCACACCCCATAGCTCTTATTCTATACGTTGCCCCTTCACTTCACTAAATTATGACTATAAGGTAAGGAGACAATCTACAAATGGTAATCATTCTTCCTACTTTATAGTCATGTCTCACATAATACCAAAAAAAGTTGGTGATGTTTGATTTGGAACTTAAAACACTGAATTAGTATAGACAGAATATATACTCTGACCTTCTTTAAAATCTACTCTTTCCAACTACTGTTGTTTTTAAAACCATAAAAATATAAAAATTGTAAACATTCTACTAAATGTTTCAGTAGAAACCTGTTACCCTATTTTTTATTTAGTGGGTTCAGAAAAACAAAAGTGATGCCATGTTCCCTTTGGCAGACCCAAAAATCATGCTCCCAGCCCTAACCTACCAATACAAATCTCCCACCATTAGACATATCTATAGGTCAAGCATGTCTCTCATGACAGCTGCTACTGCCACTAATGAACACCCCTGTAACAAAGGAGTAGGCTCTTATAATCTCTCAGATAGCTGTCATCTGCTTGCTGGGTACCTTACCCACTGCTCCACACTCAACCCAGCCTCAGTAACCATGTAAACACATAAAAGTAAGGACACAAAAAATTGGGAGCACCTCTTTTGCTACACACTGCATTCCTCTGGCAAAGTGAGAGGGTACTTCCTATCTCTTTGTTAGAGTAACAGCAGAATCAGGTGGGGACTGCTGAAAGAGGTAGGATTAAAAAGGAAGCTGATGAGTTGTGGACGCCACTAGCGTCCACAACACCCCCAGAGACAGCACATTCCCTCCACTGTGACATTGCTGGGAGCTCAAGGATGAATCTCATCTTCTATTTAAAAAGAGAAACCTACACAGGAAATTCCAGTCACTTTTCATTGCTCTTATAGCAATAAAATTAATAAGGCATTACATTTTTTAAATGAGTAACTTAAAAATTAATTTTTAAAAATACTTTTTTTAGGGAGGATTATGCTAAACATAAATACTAATGGATCTGGGGAATTCCCTTAGCATCTTTCAGATCAACTATGATTACTGAGATAACCTAAAACCAGAATTCCACACCTAGGTGATAAACACTACCAATTAACCAGAGTATTAATTCGCAGTGACTTAAAACTACATTACTTGAATAGTCTCCATGTTGAAGTATCATAAAAAGTGAAATAATAAATAATTCCACAGCACCATAAGGTTTTATAAAATACAATTTCAGTTTTTAACATTAACATATCATGCTCTCTTTGGCAGCACATACACTAAAAAAATTATTGTGCAATCTCAAATTCTGGTCCATCATTCATGTTGGGCTGATAAATAGTTCTAACAGAGGCCATATAGGTACAACTATGACATGAAAATAATATATTTACTGAAGAACCTGTATGGATATACTTAGTCACCATTCCGGTTGCATCCAGTGAGTTGTAGTGGATTCAAAGGCCAGGAAAAATGATTTGCCATTTATATCCTAAGCACAAATTTTAACTTGCCAAAAGAACCAAAATGGTAACTAAGATATCTGCCATAACTAAAAAGTCCTTTTATATCTGTTTGCTTTAGAATTGTGTGCTCTTGTGGGTTTTATTTCTATATGGTATTTTGTAAATGGCTCTGAGTTTTTAACATAAGAATATAGTGATTCACTTTTAATTTTAAAAATAGATGCAAGTGGAAAACAGACAAATTTTGTAGCCAAATTATCTGCAATTATGTATATCAAGTTATTTATAATAGAAACTATCTCACAAATTGGCTCTCCCAATATCTAGCATGCTCATGGATCTCTTGAACTTAGTATGTGCTGTGCCAACTTAGTTCAACACTGATCAAAGCAGAACATAATGGAAAGTAATGACTTGTCTACCAAAAAGCATATGCTGCATTCCAAAGCCAAATATGAATTAAGTTTGGAATTATTAATTCCATGTCTCTCCTCCATTAATGCAGAGAACTCAAACTTGGCTTTACTACAAATCAGCTATAAAATTACTTATAACAAAATAAATATTTTCAGTCCCTCTACACTAAGTGATATATAAATCATGAGCAGTTTATAACATTAGCTTAGGTCACTCCATGGGACCCAAACATACTGTACAATCCTGAGTAAGTGGTTAAGGATACAGTTTCTTGGGGATCTTTCTTGATCAGGAATCATAAAGAAAACACATAAAATCAAAACTTGTAATAATCCCCATTTTCATTATAAGTACCATAAGTTCTTTTTACTTTGGTAAATAGGTTATCTATGTAAACCATTTATTTTGATGGGGTAAAATATAAACAGAGCTTCCGCTAGGATCCCTCCATCACCTTTTGACACTGAAACAATAAATAGTCAGGAAGAGTAGGACAGGAGGATCTGAACCATAGGGCTAATACATCACCATGAACTCGGAAATGCAGTAAGCAAGGGATGGATGGGAGCAGCTGACAGGCCAACAGCCCTTCTTTGCCTACAACAAAACAAAATTTAAAAACTCTTTAATTCAAAAGAACTTCAACAGACATTTCTCCATAGAAGATATACATATGGCCAATAAGCTCATGAAAAGATATTCAACATCACTGATCATTAAGGAAATGCAAATCAAATCAAATGAAATATTACTTTATGCCCATTAGGATGGCAATTATCAAAATAAATAACAAGGATATGGGGAAATTGCAACCCTTATGCACTGCTGGTGGAAATGTAAATAGTACAGTTGCTGTGGGAAACAACAGGAGAGTTTCTCCAAAAATTAAATATAGAATTACCATATTATCCAGCAATTCTACTCTGGGCATATAACCAAAAGAATTGAAAATAGAAACTTGAACATAGATATGTGTACACCCATATTTACAGTAGCATTATTCACAATAGCCAAAAAGTAGAAGCACCAAGGTGTCCATCAACAGATGAATGAACAAATGTGATATATTGACACAATGGAACAGTATTCAAGCTTAAAAAGGAAAGAAATTTTGACACATGCTATAACATGGTTGAACCTGGAAGATGTTTATGCTAAGTGAAATAAGCTAGTCACAAAAAGACAAATATTGTATGATTCCACTTATATGAGTTACCTAGAGTAGTCAAATTCATAGAGAAGTAAAATTTAATGATGATTGCCAGGGGCTGGAGTGGAAGGGAGAATGGGGAGTTAGTGTATAATGTGTACAGGTTTTGTTAGGGAAGCGGAAAAAGTTTAGAAGATGATGGTGGTGACAGCTGCACAACATGAATGTACTTAATGCCATTAAGCTGTATACTTAAAAATGGTTGAAAAATGGTAAATTTCAATATGTATATTTTATCACAAAAAATTTTTTAATAGTCACTCATCTGAAAAATACTCATAACAGGAAATACTCTAAGAAATCTGACACAAGAACTGATTTGTGTTTTGATTGTGAGAAAGCCCTTATAAACACAGGTTTGCTTTTCATAACTCTACGAACCTATGATGTCAACAACATGAAGTCTCAGTTTCTGTTGCAGGGTCTTTAGGGCAGAAGGCAGAGCAGCATGAGAGTCTGATATTTTTACATTTTGCTTCACATCATTTGCAAAGGATAACCAGAGTTTGCCAAAGTCTTCAGTTGAGATTTTTAATGGCCTGAAAATAATTTTTAAAATTAGACTGATGTCCAAAAAAATGAAATGATTCTTAACAAACAAACATACATTTCAAATGACTCATAGTACTCAAACAATCATTGTAAATCTGGGTCCCACAAAACTTTTTGTTTTGTTTTATTTTGTTTTTGGCGAGGCAACCCTTGGTTGACCTCACAGATTGCAAGGACCTTGTCAACTTACAATCTCTTATTTTTTATTTTTTACGCCTACAGTACTTGGTGGTCTCCCATCCAAGGACTAACCAGGCCCAACCCTGCTTAGCTTCCGAGATCAGATGGGATCGGGCTTGTTCAGGGTGGCATGGCCATAGACAAAACTTATGTTTTGAAACCAAATATAATTAGGATGCTAACCATCCTCCTCCTACCTAATAAAAATAATGAAAGCAAAAGATATTACTAAAGTGCAAATAAATTACCCAGTTCTCTCTTTTTCTGAGTATTAGTGATTTCAGTAACTAATTTCATGAATCATTCAAATATAAAACTTTTCTTTCATGTTAACTTTGGATTTGGGGATAATGAGATACTCTACTAAAGTCATGTACAAGAGTATGAATACAAAGACCCTTAAATACAAAGGAACTTAAATAAAATAGACCAAAAGAGAATTTCAGCAAATATATTTTTTAAATGGTTCATGAGACTGAAGATTAAAGAGTTTACACTGGGAATCTCAGGGTGAGATTACAGGAAACTTTTATATTCGACTTAATTTTTCTATGGGATTTGAATTTTTATAATAAGTATGTATTGACTTTATAAATAAGAAAAAATGTTTTTAAAGATACAGAGGATTTTATGAATACACAAAGAACTGTTCATGTCATATATAGTGTTTCTTTAGGTATATATAAGATATACCTTCATAGTCAAAGAATAAGTTTTTCAAAGGCTGGATTCTATCTTATATAGCAACATGGGCATAAATACTCTGGCAGAGTGATAGACATGTTATTACTAAAAGACTTTAAACAGTGGGTAAAAAATATAGTAGTGTAACACAAGTGGATGTATGGAAATTAAAACAATTTTAAAGATAAAACACTGGTATTCTGCATTCTTAGTTCAGGTAGCTTTCATTTTGAAAAATGTCTGAATATAGTACAATATATTCATAACACTAAATGAAAGCAGAAGAGTTAACAGATCATTTTCAATTATTTTGGTAACAATGCACAGTGCATAGTATAATGCTACTTACTGCATGATTAATAAAATTTTAATAACTTTGTTGAATAATTCTCTTGCAGATCTCTAAAGCTCACTGAAAAGATTTTACAAAAGAATTAACCAAATAAAGTACAAATCAGAGAAACTTTAAAAGCTTTTTTTTAAGTTATACAGAATCTTTAGTTATTTCAGTTTAAACATTAATATTAGTTTCTCTCAGAAGTTTTCCAAGATCACTAACCAACCCCAACCTAAATCAGGTCCCATACTATAATAAGTCATTGTACTACATACTTTCTCTTCATAGCACAATTCACAATTATATATGCATTTATATGACTGTTTAATGTCTCATCCCTAGACTGGACACTTCCTAAAGATAGAGACTGTGTCTAGTTTTGAATTGCTGTAAACTCTAGAACCTAGCATAGTGCTTCTGTGCAGAAAAGAAGACTAATAAATATTTGCTGAATAAATGAATAACCTAAATTAACATTCCAGAAAATATTTACCTAATGAAATCTAATAGTGATAAGTTTACTGAAAATTGAAGCTGAACAGCATGAGCGTCCATCATTTGATAATTTATAAAACCAGAAAGATTCCCTTCTGTAAACGGTTTTTCTATCTGCACACTATATTGAAAGTTTTTGGTGCTCTCTGTTTCTACTACAGGCAAAAAGCATCCAGGTTGCTCAGTGATCTGTAAATAAAAGTAAAAAAAGTATTAAAAGAAGGAATCAACATAGACTATCATATGAATATCAATTTTCTACTTAATTGAAGTGGTATAAAAGTATACTATTGTGCGATGTTAATAACAAACCACAATCTGAAGATGACTGATAATTTCACTTGAGAGAAATTCACTATCAAAGATAATTAAGAAACAGTAGTACGCAATGAAAATCTCTATGTAATTTAAGAACAAAAAATATTTTAAATTCTAGTATTGTGGCTCTCAATCCCGGTTAGCATCAGAATTTTAAAGCTAGGAGAGTTAAAAAAAATGTATATGTGAGTGTGTATACACTCACATATATGTATATATATATATGTATGTGTGTGTATATGTATATATATATATATGTATGTATATATATGTATATACATATATATATAAACATACACACACACACACTCACACACATACACACACACACACACAGAGGTTATCTTTCCTTCTCATTCTCCACCCTTACTTGAACTCTGGTGGTAAAGCTCAGGCAACTGGATTGGGTTTTTTGTTTGTTTGTTTG
Organism: Macroglossus sobrinus; assembly: GCA_004027375.1. Classification (NCBI taxonomy): domain Eukaryota; kingdom Metazoa; phylum Chordata; class Mammalia; order Chiroptera; family Pteropodidae; genus Macroglossus; species Macroglossus sobrinus. The sequence goes on from PVKZ01000188.1 coordinate 463,227, forward strand.
TTTGTTTTAAGTTCCACAGGTAATTCTAGTGCACATCTACAGTCAGGAACTTCTGCCCCGGTCAGGCCAAGGTAATATTCCATTCAACACATTCTAGCTCATAGAAGAAACTGGGTCAGTTTTATGGAATATGGATCACTGATCAAATCTCATTATAACTCCACCAAGGACATCCACACAATATGCAATGAGTATATTTCTAGGAATTATAATAGCAGACTCCTTGAGCTAGGGAAGAAACAGAATTGATGCCTGAGCAAAGGCATACACTATTAATATCTTCACTTTAAATGTGAAGAAATCAAGGCACAAAGCAGTTATATAATTGGACCATATAACACAGCTAATAAGCAGTAAAAGTGAGATTCAAATACAAGTACTCCAAGTCAGGAGCCTATCAAACCTCCCTTATATTTATGGCCCTCCCCAATACCATCTTTATTATGTTTCCTTGCCTCTTTTAAATAATTCATCCCTACTCAAAATAATAAAAAATCTGTCACATCTTTTTCTTTTTTGCTAAAGAGGAAAGAAGAATGTGAAAGAAATATATAAACCATCAGAAGAGCCAACAGCAGAAACATTAAGCAAGCATTGTGCATTTAAGGCAGAAATAATAAACCATTCATTGTCTTACCTTAAAATTTTCTGCAGGAGCAATTTCTAAGTTAGCACTCTTCAATTCTGAACTACTCTTATTAGAAACTAACCAGACCATCAATAAACAATCATCTTTCCAAATTTTGTAAGAAGACACTGACATGTTTTCATTACTACAGACATCTATAAGATCTGAATGCATGTGTTCAGCAGTTTCTTCCAACAAAAAAGAAGCTAAAGAGATTTCGTTGCCAACTGAGGCTGAAGTGAATTGAGGAGGGTGAAAAACTTCCATGTTGTTATCCGTAAACAATGAAGGTTTAGATAGCCTGCAATTTGAAAGTTTCTCAACCAAGGGAAGTTCTGTGAGTGATTCAGAATCCAAAAGTTCTGAACTGAGAGTAAATTTATTTAATTCTTTGTCTCCTCTATCCTGCAAATTATCCAAATAATAATCTTCATAAGTCACACTTGACAAAGAACTAAAGGAAGGATATGTCGTATCATAAGCACTGGTGGTTTCTTCAGTTTTGGTTTCCTTGACTTTTGATTTCCTTCTGAACTTGTGAGAGACGGTATCTGCTTTTCCCAGCTGCAAAAATGAAACATCATAATAATATAAAAAGAAACCATTCTTCTAGTCATGAATTTCAAACATTTTTCTATAATTTCAAATGAGCAATTTTACTAACTTGCTAAATTATCTATAAAGCAGATTAAAAAAAGAATCAGAGATGAACAAAATGTTAAGCTCTAAAATTCTGACAGCTACATTACTTTGAACTATTAGCTAAATCTTATTTCTCATTAAAAATACATAAAATCAGAAAAAGAAATAAGGTTAAAAAGTAAATTGTGAATAATTCTAAAAACTTGTTATATTTTAGAATACTAGAGTACAGAATTGTGCAAATTAAAAGCAGTGAAAAACATAGCCACTTTTTGAGTTTCTAGAGTCGTCCTGCAGAAGCTAAGATACCCTCAAATACAGGAATGGCTCAACTGATTCAATAATCCATAATAATTATCATGAGTCAATAAATGGACGAAAAACTGATTTTACTTCAAAAATCACTAGTAGTAGCTAACTGGAGCACACAGCAAGAAAGAATTCTTGTGACCATCCAGTGACCAGTGATGTTTGCTACACACTCGAGATGGGAACAGCCAATTTGTTATCCTTGAGCTAACCTCCTGAGGAATGGTCTGACCCCTTGCCTCACAAAGTCTACTTAGAATCAGTGCAGTAGTCTGGCACTACCCTAAGTCCAAGCCCATGCCTCCATCCTCCTGGAAGTTGTAACACTATGTGGCCACTCTTCACGTAATTCTAGGTAACTAGAATTCTAGTTTCCTTTTCATACCCTCCTAGTCCCAACATCTCTTCTAACTCAGAGCAGAATTTGCCCTGCATTTCAATTCAGAAGTCATCAAACAAGAATTAACATTGTATTAACACAAAAACAAGAGGGAGGAGTGGGTGAAGGACTTCCACTACAATCGCCATGGGGCTTGAACTGGACATACAGTAGTTCCCCTTTATCTGTGGTTTTTGCTTTCCATGGTTTCCATTACCCACAGTTTCAGTTACTCACAGTCAGCTACCATCCAAAAATTTTAAACAGAAAATTCCAGAAATAAACAATTCTTAAGTTTAAAATTACACACTGTTTGGAGCAGTGTCCATCCTGAGGCACAAATCATCCCTTTGTCCAGCATATCCATGCTGTATATACCCGCCCATTAGTTGCTTAGTAGCCATCTAAGTTGTCAGGCTGTCCTGCAGTGCTTGTGTTCAAGTAACCTTTATTTTACTTAACAACGGCCCCAAAACACAAGAGCAATAATGCTGGCAATTCAAATATGCCAAAGAGAAGCCATAAAGTAAATTCTTTAGGTGAAAAGGTGAAAGTTCTTGACTTAATAAGGAAAGACAAAAATTGCATGCTTGCATGCTGAGGTTGTTAAGAATGAATCTTTTATCATGAAACCGTGAAGAAGGAAAAAGAAATTCATGCTAGTTTTGCTGTCATAACTCAAATTGCAAATGTTTCAGCCACAGTGTATAATAAATGCCTAGTTAAGATGGAAAAAGGATTAAATTGGAGGTGGAAGACATGAACAGAAAATGTGTTTTGATTTATGGCAACGTGTTGCGCCAGAAAGCACTGAGCCTAAACAAAGACTTCAGCAAGGGATCCCCTGAAGCAAGTGACATTAAGCCACTTACTGCAAGTAAAGGATGGTTCCACAAATCCAGGAACAGATTTGGCATTTTTTCATCTGACATCATCACAAGAAGAAAGGAGAGTACAGCACAATAAGAAATTTTCAGAGAGTGACCACATTCATATAACTTTTATTATAGTATATTGTTATAATTTTATCTTGTTATTATTGTTAATCTCTTACTGTGTCAAATTTATAAACTAAACTTTATCATAGGTATTTATGTATAGGAAAAAACATAGTACATTAAGGGTTCAGTACTATCCAGTTTCAGGCATCTACTGGGGGTCCTAGAATGTAATTCCCTGTGGATAAGGAGGAACTACTGTATATTAGACTACCCAATATTATTCCTCAGTTCACTGACACTCTCAGTTTTTTTCTTTGTTTTTTTGTTTGTTTGTTTGTTTGTTTTGCCTTTTCTTTCTCTCTGTTTTTCATTTGGATAGTTTATGACTTTGTCTTCAAGTTAATGATCTTTTCTTCAGCACTGTCTAATCTGCAGTCAATCAGAAGCTAATCAGAAGCCAGAAGATACTGGAGTGACATCTTTGTTAAAATATTTAAGTAAAAGAAATAGTCAACCTAGAATTCATTACCTAGAGCAAATATCTTTTTTAAAAAAAGACGAAATAAAGGTTGAAGGGGGAAAAAAGAAAAACAAACCTTGACTCTTGACCCTTACAGTGAACTATGTAAAAAAAATCAACTTAAAATGGAACACAGACCTAAAAATAAAAGTTAAGGTGCAATATATCAATACATCCTTGATCCATGGATAGTCAGTGCCAATCCTATCTGCTCTGCTCTAGTGACAGGAAACTTAGGGATGAGGAATGAGAGGACACATGCTAATTTTATGTAAACATCTGCTTCCCCTCCTCTCTGCATGATGCCATCTGAGTTACAACACAGTTCCTCACAGAATTCAAGGTCCCATAAAACACTTTTTTGCTTTTTAAAACTATTATAGTGATAGCTGAGGGTGAAAAAAATATACAAGGAGTAATCCAAAAAGGATTTAGCACAACTTAATCAGAAAAACATACTAATTACATTTCTGATTTCAAGCCCACCACGAAAGTCTAAAAATTAATTTTTCACCCTGACTAATTCTCCAGAGGAAGACTCTAACTGATATCTATGCATTTTGTTGAGAAGGCAGAAATCCTTCTACATCAGCAATAACGCTCACAACTCAGGGTACTACCTAAACCTGGGTGTATTGTGGCCTAGATGATCTCAGCTGGTGCACTCTGACCACTGAGAATTGCCCTATCAAAGCCAGAACATTCACTGGTACCCTCACCACAGTCTGCTGGAACAACTCAAAGACCCAAGATCAGTCACTTTGCTGTTGGACTGCAAATATTGAGAGTAAGAAAGCATTAAGATATATTACTTATTAATACTTTTAGGCTGAATTTGTTGTTGTTGTTTTTTTTTTTTTTAGGAGGGAATATCAAGTCTGACAGATATGAGAGCTGGAAAAGAGAGAGAGATAGGCAAAGAATGTAGCCTAGAGTCTGGCCTAGTGTTGACAGAAATGGAGGGAAAATTCCGCCAAGGGAAAAGGAGGCTGAAAAAACTGGAATGATGTAAAACTGAAGAAAATGTTGCTCTAATCACAATTTTTCACTATTTAGATTCACCAGTCCATAAAATGTAAAATGATATGGAATTCTCAGATGCTCAAAAATAGCGCCTGTCCAATTTTTCATTCTGTTATTATGAATATAATGCATCAGCATAAAAACTTAGGAAAATCATCACAGTTGTAATGCCTGAATATAGTTTTCATTTTTATATAATTCCGTTCAGTCTCAAAACACTTATCTTCTTCAGTTACAGACAAGGTACATTCTATTTTTAATATAAGTATTTTTATTTTATTTTTTAAATTTTTTTAGGTGAGGCAACCCTTGGTTAACCTCACAGATTGTAAGGACCTTGTCAACTTACAATCCCTTATTTTTTATTTTTTACACCTATAGCACCTAGTCTTCCTAGGTGGTCTCCCATGCAAGTACTAATCAGGCCCGACCCTGCTTAGCTTCCAAGATCAAACAGGATTGGGCTTGTTCAAAGTATTTTTATTTTATAATGCAGTATTTATCATTTTCAATTGCTGAGTAATATTCTGAGCTAATATAATTTATGTAACCATTCTCTTGTTAGACACTTTAACTGATTCCTATTTTCCACTATTAAAAATACCACTCTAAGAAGTACTATTTCCATAGACATATCATTATTGTTGAACTATTATCATAACACTATTTCCATCAAGCCCCTTTCCCACTGAAAACTGTCCTCCACCCACAGGAGTGAAAATACCCATGGTCATATCTGAAACTGTATTTGGACCCTGCCCCTGTCCTAGTTGACTGGACTAAGGAGAATACTTGACTCAAGCTGAGCCAATTAGATTTTCTCTCTTAGGAATATAAAAAGTGTGTCATTAGAAGTTCTGGAGCTGGGGAAGCCATCTCCCACCATGTGTATAATGACAACCAAGAGCTTTTACATAACCAGTTTTTTTTGTACAAAAAGGGGATATAAATGCTCCAAGGAATATAACTGACTACTTACCAAATTGACTGTACTTTCTGATCCCAGACCAACAAATAATGATGATGCCAGCAGCTGCTTTTCTTTCTCCTCTTTAGACTGGGTGAGGACTTGAGATTGATCTTTTTTGGCTGTGATTTGATCTACATTCTCCATCATTATACTCTCTTGAGAAACAGGTGAAGCTTCAGTTTCATCACCAGTTTTGCTTTCCTTTTTAGGAAGATAGCCCTCTTTCCCCCACAGTTTCTTTATACCTTCCAGCTTCAAGCTATTTGTCCTTTGGAGATTGATAATAAAATCAAGTCAATTTAAATGATTGTTGAATAATAACTTTCTTGCATTTTTTTAAAAACACATCATTGCCATAGTCTTTTAGAAACAGCTTTCATTTACATTATATTATATATGCCAGAAGTAAAACCTAGATCTCTAGATTTCATTTTAGTTACAGCCAACATACTCGCTCCCTCCAGCCAAAGGATTTAACATAACAGAACTCTAGATTTAGTTTATAACTTCAGATAATTTAATTTTCATTTAATTATTTAAGTAAGTTGGCCAAAAAGAAAACTACTATAAACCCATTCCTTTACTCCACTGACTTTTCAAAAATATCTTTAAGTATGATGAGTTAGAGAAACACCTTTTAACTTTCTTAACTATAATCACTCAATGAAAGAATTAACCCTACATAAATTCATTATATAAAATCCTGTTAAAAGAAAAAAAAAATTGAAATCCACTCCTATATGTAAACTTGCCTTTAATCCAAAAGGTTTTCTTATTATGAACACTAGCTACAGTTTCAACACTTATAATGTACCTTTATAAAAATAAAATGATTTATAAAAGAAAAAAGTAATATTTCTGGGAAAAGTATGAAGGTTTAGAGGTTTTTAGACCTTGGTTGAAAAAGAATTAAAGTAGTGATCAGAATTTGGTCTCACCTACTATTGTCCTGAAAGTTACAGCTATGAATCTGAAGTGACTAATACAATCATAAGTTCAGGCTGAAACAGCCAAAGATTATCTCTTTGTTTTCATGTAAGAACTATGTGTCCTTGGCACTTGGCTCATTTAAGCATCCCTGTCATGGTCCAAAGTAGCATTTTAAAAATTTGTACTAAAAAATAAGCAGATCATAAAATGACTCTAAAAGACAGACTCAGAAATATTTTTCCTGATTACTATTCCCTTATAATTTGTTGGACTAAGCCAGAAACAAAAACAGGCAGCTATACTTCATACTGAGTGAAGAACTAATGTTATTGAGTACTAATTGGCTGAAAGCAAATCTGAATGTTATTAAAAAATGACCTACAGGGAATTAGTCCATGCCTCCTCAATAAATTTTGCTGCTGAAAGTTCCTTTACATGTCTTCATTTCTCCCTTTCTTTCAAGAACCAAAAGAGTTTTCTAAAAAGTGTTTAAAAAAATAAAAACTATTCATTATCTATCAATCTCTTAGAAGAAAACTGGTTGTCCTTACATGAGTAGATCCAAAAGTGGTCCTGGGAGCCACTAAAATGACCCCTAACATCTCTAGGATGCTCAACAGCAGCAACCCAAAGGGATTCATGAATGTCCACAGCAAGATTACAATGTTTCTATAACCCCATTTACCAAAACACATCATTTAAAAAAAAAAAAAAAGAGCATCTCCCCAAGTTTTACTAAAAATGATTCAAATATTAGTTTAACAAAAAAAGACAGGTGTGGTAGACACTGGGGTGTTCCATCCAGAACCCCCTTCTATGAAGGATTTGTTGCTCCTTCAGTTGGGGGTGCAATCCCCTCAAGGACTGCCTCAGCTGCAGAAGGCATCCTCACTGGAGATCATGCCCCATCCTAGGGCAGCCCACATCCACTGACAGATGAACAGAATATATAAAGTCCAGCCACTGATTCTGGCCAAACACAGGACAACTCCAAAGGGCAGTTCTAGCTTCCAAGCTCCCTATGGGGTCAGCAGAGGCTGTCATTGGTACTGTTTGGCATCTCAACTTCTTACCTCTGCCCAAATCTGTTTCTTTCCCCTTCCTTCCACAAGTGTTGATTCCAAGGGCACTCCTTAATATTCTCAATGCTAAATTCTATCACACTGTGAACTTCTCAGGGAACCCAACCCACAACATCAGGCAAAATGGGAAAAGGGAGGAAAACTAAGCCTAAAAGGAGCACTGAGCTATTTTAAAGATTTTTCTGGCTTATTTCATCTGCATACATGCCTATTATCAACATAAATTTTCTGTTACTCATTATATATAGACAGTCTAAAAAGTAGGAAAATAAGAGAGCAGCATAAGGCCGTTTCATACAGAAAATATGATATTAAACATACTGTAAAAGAATTATTTTAAACATGAGCCACCTTTGACAGGACAATAAAAATATAATTTGTGGTGTTATATGGTATACCTTTGTATTATTTTTAATCAGACCATTCAAACACAGATGTAAATTCTGGCTCAGCAACCTTCAAAAGATTAGGGATATATTTTAACACAGCTCTAGGAATTGCCAGTTGAGGTAGGATGCTGTTTATAATAGGGCTTAAGGTAAGAAAATTCTAAATTGGGCTGACTACTACTTTATTCTCAGCTTGCCAGAAAATACAAAAGCACTACTATCTCCTCTCTAAAGCTGATTCACTTTGCCAATTACCATATAGGTTCCTAATCTGAAATAATGTATGAGCTATGGTCCTCTTTGGAAAGGAATTTTAAATTCATCCCTCATGTTCCATTTTATGATAACATAGTATATGTGTAATTCCTTAGCAGCTTTGCCAAATGCCATTTCTCTGAGGGTAGTACATGTCTATGTATAGAATTACAAGGTCCTGTCAAGTCTCCCAGCTCTTAGTTCAATACAAAAAAGCAGATGCTGCAGTCTGTTGTGTATGTCAAAGGGACTAAATTTCCTCCTTGGATTGAGAGAGTTCCTGTCTCTCCTTTCCTCACCCCTTTGTTCCCTGTTTAAGGCACTTAATTGCTATCACTCCACCATCACATGCCCACAAACTGTATCTGCTCCTCAAGCTTGGAATACAAAAATCAAATTCTGAAAAAGAAAGGGGTGTCAACAGAGAAAAAAAAAAGGCTAAGAAAGAGAATTTGAACATACGCCATTTCATTGAGCATATCATTCTACATTCCTCATAATCTTTATCATTCTTCTGAGAAATATTTGTAACCATATCACTGGAAGACTGACAAATATAAAAAGGAACATAAAATAAGGTGACTGATTCCTTAACAAACATGAGAACTCAAAATTCAAAAGTTATCTTTCAAAGTTGTCATCTTTGAGATTTTATCACACTTATCCCAACAATGCTGTCATTACTCAAAACACATAAACTCTTCTAGAAGAAGCTCCTACACAGACAAGAAAGCCATTTTCATTACTTTATGTTTCAACAAGGTATAGACCAGAGTCATCCAGATTGATCACTAACTTTATTTCATAAACTCAGGTTTTGGATAATGATGACAATGACAGCAAGGACAACTATTAATAAAAGCAGCTACCATTTATCAATCACTTATAATGTACTGGGTTGTGAGGCACTTTACATAAATTTTCTCACTTTATTAACATAATCGTATTTCTAAAAGTAATTTATTTATATCTCCAAAATCAAAATGTACTTAAAAAGGATGAAGATTTGGCTTCATGTAAGACATTTAGACACATGTATCATCAATTGTCAAGGTGGCTAGAAAGCAGCTCTGAAAGCATTTTCAAAGTACACAACTTCCTCAAGTGAAGTCAATCACCTTATTTTATGTTTATATTTGTCACTCTTCCAATGAGATGGTTGTAAGAAGTAAATGACAGAAATGTAGAATAATCTGCTGAATACTCACCTGGGTATCTAAGTTCTGATACACTTCTTTAAAACACACACACACACGTATATACATATATACATATACATACATATATATATATATGTAAATACATGTATGTATATATATAAATATATAAACATGTATATATATACAATATGTAGTAATAGCACACACATCATTACTATGTGTAAAGGTTGTATACATCCTATGTTGTCTTGGAAGTAAGCAAGCTCTTTTAAAGTATAAGGACAACTAAATGGAATCAACACTTTGCGAGCAATAAATAGAAACAACTGAAACAAGAGCCCAAGAAGAATTTAGCTTTCAGGAATCCTTCTACATTTAAGTACTCCCATGTTTTCGATTTCAATAGGAATTGAACTTACTCTTTCAGCCCTGTCTCTGCACTATTCCCAGATATATCTGAACCAAGAGAAATGCCAGCAGGAGACTGTCGTCCAGTGAAGCCAGATGAAGAAAAGGAGAGTCCATACGGTTCAAAACTGAGAACTAGAATTTTAAAACAATAACAGAAGTTTGTATTTAAGACAAAATTATTTTTTAAAAGGAAAAATTATCAGTTGTTATTTACTACTGAAATAAAATAACTGAAGACTAGAATCCAGTGATTGACATTTTGTTAACTGGGAGAGACTTTGAAAATGTTCTAATCAAATATTTATAGCAATAATAATAAAGCAGCTATGACTTATTGAATATCTATTAGTCTTCATACTACTAGTTAACCAAAGATAGTTCTTCTTTTTTGTAATTTTACCTCCCTTAGAAGCTAAAAAAGAATTCAGTTACAAAAGACAACTGATAAACCAGGTCTATTGAAAAGTTGCTGTTCTCATGCAAAAGTGTTTAAGCTATGAAGAGACGACCATGTTTTTGCCTAATAAAAAACATGCTCTTAGGTACATTCCTGTACCAAATGGACAGAACCCTCAATGTGAAATCTCCCTCACTGACAAAGAACAAGATTTATTCAGGTTCAGATTCCTTCGAGTCTGTATACCCAAATGAATTCAATCAGAGCCATGAAAATTCATATCGTTATTGTGGTAGAGCAGATGCCAATATCTATTTTCTTCTCTCAAAGTAATAGAACCCTAGATTCTTAGCTAGATATATAAACACCCAAAAAGAGATGACATTTCCAGACTTCTTTGCCATTTGACTGAGTTCTGGCTAATGAAATTATGCATATGTTTTGTGTGCAACTTCTGGGAGGAATTCTCCTGGAAGAAACACATCTTTTTTCTCTTCCTTCCTCTTTTATAGTCATGAAGCAATCATCAATCCCAGGTTGCCTACTTATAAATTTCTTTAATGGGAAAAGGCAATAACCTTCTACCTTGATAAGGCGTCACTTTGTTTCTGAATATGCTATTTAGCTGAGCCTAATCCTTACTGGTATATGTATCTTTTTAAAATGGATTACAATACAAATCATAAAAAGTATCTTAGAAAATATAAATGTGAACTTATGTAATTATTATCTTCATGTTACAAATGAAAAAACTATGGCAAAGAGTTTGTCATGGACTTTAACCCAAGATTACTAAAACAGGAAATGACAGAGCCAGATAAAAAATCTGGTTCTAGAGCTGCACTCTCAACTATTATGTTATACTGCCTCCTCCAAAGGAAACAGCACCTAATCCAAAGAGTACTAAATAAATACTTGTTTGTTAGCTAAACAAATGATATAGAAGAGGAATCAATGTGAAACAGAAAAAAAATGAGCTAATTAGTAATGAAGAGATCTCAGTTCTTGACCCAGGATAAGATTTAACTGGATATATGAACTAGACCTTAATTTCTTTATAAAGTGAAGGGTTCAAAATAGTTCAACAGTTTCCAAATGCTGATTTGATAACCAGTATCAAGCTGGCTTTGTAGAATCACCCACAGATCTTTTTATACATACTGCTTTCAGAGATTTAGATACAGAAGGTATAGAAACAGGGCTAAAATATCTATTGAATATCCAAAATATCTATTTCCCCCTATTCTTTATTTTGTCTTATAGCTAGTCCAATTCTAAGATATATAATTTTATAACTGATTCCTCAAGTATTTATTAAGAACTTGCTATGTCCTGTCTCATAACTGATCTCTTTTTCCATAAAATTTTATTTTTACTTCAGAGAACTTTTGAAAAATAGATTTGGGAGGAGAAAAGAAGAGCCTAATTTGAGAGCTTAACCCCATTTATAATGATGATTCTATGGAGAAAAGATGTACTTGGCAAAGGAATGCACTAGTTTGGGGAATTCCAGGGTTATCTACTATATTTACATCAGCCACTTAAATTATTTTAAGAAAAAAAACAGGCAGTGCCAGAAATTAGGCTCCTTGTCCTATCTCCTCTTCCCTACCCCATCCCTGAATTGCAGTAATAGCAACTGATGACCTCCAGATTTCCCCATGTCCTGGATGTCATAAGGCTTCTATATGCAAGATAGTCACAAGTCCAGCAATTGTAATTCAAAACTTTTTTTTCCCCCCATACATATTCTATCGATATATGAGGAGTTAAACTGATTACCCTTTGAAAGAAAACTTAATTTTCTGGGCCATTAGGTATCTCTGTATTAAATAATATGTTAAAAACCTTAAAAGAGCAAATACTCTACAAAAAGATAACAACAAACCTATTATTAGTGTTTAGACTTTTTGATCTTATTTTAGGATCGACCATTTTAGTTGTGACTAGCAAAGAGCCTGAAGAATAGTACGTACTCAACAAAAGTCATTAAACGATGAAAAGAAAAAAGAGATCTTTCATCATTGAACTTTTCAATATTAACATTCTGAACCCATATATATATATATATATATATATATATATATATATATATATATAATATTCAGTGGTCTCCCTTTATTCATATACATACCTCCCATCCATCATCCAAATATCTCAAAGATTTCCTCTTTACCAAAATCATGACAGAAGTCTTTCTCCGACAAGCTATGTTTCTTAAGTGTACAGTTATTCATTCTTTTCTTAGCTGTTCCTAACTTCACTGATCAGGTATTTTGTCGGAGGGAGCATTCTAACATACTCAAGACATATAAAACTATTCAGAATGCAACTGAAACTCACTAGTCCATAGTAACCAGTTTTCTTCTGAACCTTTTTTTATAGAAATACTCACACTAGTATCCACTGGCCATATAGCACAGTGACTGACATGATAATTCAACTTTCAAGGTCTTTTAAAATTACAGGATAGCTGTTATCTCTCAGGCACTTCATATGTATATGAAAGCCTGTGACTTTAGGAATACCTTTAGGCTAATGTTTTATTTCTGGATTTTCAAATTGCTGCTCAGCGTAAACAAGTCACAAGAAGATTTAAAGAGGGATAATAAAAGTAAATATCCTCATTTATTTACTTACATGCATAAAAAAAATGATGTCCCTATAATATAGCTTATAAATTCATGAAAAATTACCTTTTTCCTGGGAAAGTTTTTCTTCCTGCCTTTGGTGGTGAGGTTTGTAAGGTGCTGCCCCCTGACTTAGTTCTTCAGCCACATAACCATCCAGAAAAGATAAGGAGGCATCTACCTGTATTAAAAATTCAGAAGTAAAAAATTTACCCTAAATGTAGATTGTACATTCACATAAGTACTTTCAATCCATATATGCTAAAACTTTTTTCAGTGAAACAGAACTTCAATTCCAAAAGTGCTACCTGTCTAGCTTTCTGAAACATCTATAACAAATCACACAGTTAATTATCTAACAATGTAAGTCATTTGCAGTTATTATTGATTTCACTGCACTGAAGAATACATTTTTGAACATCCAATGTATTAGGGCACCATGTTAGATGCTATGTTTGAGACAAAGGAAATAATGCACTGATGAGACTTGTAATCTACTAGAGGAGACACATACACTAGGAGCTTTAATCTGTATTAGTTTCCTGTTGCTGGGGCTAGTTCATTCTGGAGGCTCCAGGGGAGAATAATTCCTTTGTCTCTTTCAGCTTCTAGAGGCCACCTTGGTTACTGGCCACATTATTCTGATTTCTGCTTCTATTGTTATTCTGCCTTCTCCCCTGACCTCTTGCCTCACTTTTAAAAGGGCTCTGTGGTTATATTATGCCTACTTGATTAATCCAGAATAATCTCCCCATCACAAAATCCTTAATAACATCTACAAAGCCCCTTTGACCATGTAAGTATCATACACATAGGTTCCTTTGATTTAACTGATTCCCTTCTACCTGAAAATGCATTTTCACAAATTTATGAAAAATTACTTCATTTCAGCAAGAGCAGAAAGGTACAAGAGAACGACGAAAAGAAATGAGAGATAAAGAAAGAGTAAGGGGAAAGAGAATAAGGAAAAAGAGGAAAGAAGGAAAAATGAGATATACACAAGAGGACACAGCAGTAATGACATCAGAAACCAGAGATTTGCTTCTCCTGATTTAGCCAAGTGTATGCAAACAGTTCAGATCATTTAGAACAGCAGGTAATTCTCAAATATTTAAGTGACATAACACATTCTGAATTTGGAAAGGTCTGGTTTCAATAAGATTCTTAAGAGATGAAGCTATGTTATTATCATTTATGGAAAAAAAGGGAAGTGTGGTCACTTCCGAATTTAATACTATGTACGGCATGTTTATTCATCGTTTCAATGAATGTCTCCCAATGAATTTCTCCCGAATGCCTACCAAATGTTAAAGGAAGTCCTCCGCCTTTGAGGAACTATTGAAAGAACTAACAAATAAAGGTTTAAAATGAATACAAGCCATAAAAATCTGATTCAGAATTAGTGGGAATACTGTCTGTCCTCTGCTCTTTCCCAACCATATGATAATCTAACACATAAAACTTTGAACAAATCTTGTTTCCTTTTGGAAGTTTTCTGATTTACATCAATCTGAGGGAGAGACTGGCACAAATTCAGAGGCTGAATAGAGAATGAGTGCTTTGGGATAAAGGGGGTAATGGCTGAGAGTAGGTGGGAGAAGGAAAGGTGGGTGGGTCAGGTTCCAAAGTGTTAAAGAATTTAGACTGGTGATGGACAAAATAAAGAACTATTTTTTTTTTTTTTTTACATTCTCAAAGAAAAGAGAGTAATAATTAAATGATATATTAGAGAAATTCAAAAAATAGAAACAAAAATTCTTGAATTATTACACATAAAAGATTTTCAAAGAGTATCAATCCCTTTACTGCAGTTCTCCAGAAGAGATATTCTTCTATTCCTGACTATTTAGGATCACTACTGGACGGGCACTCTCAAATTTTCTCATACTAATGTGAGAAAAACTCCAATCTTCAACTTCAGTGCTACAGAAACTATATTTTGATACAGTCCAGATATATCACAAATGCAAGGATTATTCTGTTTAAAGACTATAAAGTTTTTTAAAAGATGGAACACAGATGTCTTACCACCATGTCTTCACAACTCTTATTAACTGGAAGCAAGCTCTTCATAAATTCCACATTCTCATGCAAATGTTTTAATTCAAATGCATGCTGTCTCATACAAGTATCCAAAGATACAGTAAATTGCTGGATTAAACTCTCAACAATGCTAGAAGTGTGTGCTTGGGGGGTTAACTTGGTCACAGCAGCAATTAACCAGGCTTTTGTTTCTGAAGAAATGCTGTCATTCATAAGTAACTTGTAGAGCTTGGTTATAACTTCTTCTGGTGTTTCCTTATCTAAGAGGTAGGAATACTCCCCTAACACCTGTAAGTAAAACAAGGAGATGTTTATATACAAATATCAAGTTATACAGCAAACTATACTTAGAAATCTAAACAAAATGCCTACTGCTGGAGTAAATGTAATCTAGATTGTACATATTCTCATGGTGAAGAAATTATTAGATAAAAATACAATTGTACATTTTTAGGTTCAAAATTATACCAAGAATTGTAACTGAATACAAAAAAGTTTTCCATATCTTTATCATTAAAAATGTATAAAGCAGATACCTTTACAAGTTAAGCAGATACCTTTACAAATTAGCTTTCTTCTGAATTTATAGGTTTGGTTGTTAGTTTTTACAAGTACTTTCACATTCTGTTATTATCTTCCAATAAGCATTTAAATGAATGGTTCTCACATGCAGTATGTATAAGAGTCACCTGAAGTGTTTCATTAAAATACAGATTTCAAGGCTATAACCCCAGATATACTGATTTAGTATGTCTGTGGAATAATCTACAATATAAATTTTACACAAGCATCAGCTGATTCTGATGGAGATGATCCACTGAACTTTGAGGAACACCAATCTATGTTATATCCTTTTTCTTGCATCTAACTTATTTAGTTGATATATAATCCTATTGATCTAAGAATCATTAATAAACTGATAATTCATGGAGGTGAGATCTTTCCTAAGTTGCATTTATAAAGTATTTTCATGTCTTTGATGTACTACTGGCACTAACAAGAAAAAAAAGGGGAGGTGAAGAGACAGACAAGGGAAGATTTATAGCTAGTAACAAGAAGAGGGAAAAGAAATAGGATTA
This sequence comes from Macroglossus sobrinus, assembly GCA_004027375.1. NCBI lineage: Eukaryota > Metazoa > Chordata > Mammalia > Chiroptera > Pteropodidae > Macroglossus > Macroglossus sobrinus. The sequence goes on from PVKZ01000188.1 coordinate 479,015, forward strand.
AATACATTCTATCTTTAAACAGTGAGATAATTTTTTGAGTGGTTTAATAAAAAATGGAAGATTGCCCTAGAAGAGCAGATAGCCTAAATCCCAGTTCAAAAATCAATAAATTTTATGTTTCTGGGAAGATGGAGTAGAAGCAATTTTCCCCTATTCTTCCCACTAAGTACACATAAAAACCCTTTATGTTATCTATAAAACACATATAAAAAGACTCTGAAAGTTAAAGAAAAGAAGGCATATCACTAAGGACCTTAAGACCTAAGGAATGATACAGTGGGTTACTGTTGCCTCACGTACCCTAGACTGGGTACTGGAAAGCCAACCACTTAGAAAAATCAAAGGACTCAGATTTTTAAAAAGTCCCAAGAAAGCCCACTCTCTAGCCAAAGAGCCAGGAAAACAGAAAACTTTTAGACAATAACCCTTCTACTCCAGGCAAGCACCACATAGAAAAATTGCAGACCCACCCATTCTAGCAAAGGCTGAGTGGAAAGCCAAGACTTCCACCCTTACCAGGCTATAAGAAGCACCATAATTTCTCTTGAAGGGTGGTGACAGAGAAGGCCGAGTGGGGGGAAAGGGCAGGACTTTCATCCCCATCAAGCCCACTCCTCTGCAGTGCCCATGAAGACCAAACAGGAAACCTGCACCTCACTTCCACCTAGGTATAAAGAGGTACCTGACCCACTTTCTGCTGAGTTGGTATCAGGGGAATCCTAAAGGGGAGTAAGGACTTTTCACTACTATTCAGCAATAACAAGGCCACCCCTTCATGGTGTCAGTGAAGGCCACATGGTTAATCTCAACACCATTTCCAAAAGAATTATATCAGCATTTACAGAACACACCACCTAGTAACAACGGAATACCCACTATTTTCAAGCATCCACAAAACATGTAACAACACAGACCATATCACAGGCCATAAAACAAACCTCAACAAACTTAAGAGGAACTGCAATCACAGAGTATTTTCTCGAATCAATACAGAAAATCAAACTAGAAATCAGTAACACGAAAGATAATAGCAAATTTTCCAAACACAACACTCTTCTACACAATCTTTCTAGAAAATAGAAGAGGAAAGAACACTCTCAACTCATCTTATGAAGCCAATGTTAATACCAAAACCAAACAGATAGAGTAGAAAAGAATGAAAACTACAGACCAATATCCCTCATGAACAGAGATGCAAAAATTCTTAACAAGGTTTCAAGAAATCTACAAAAAAATCCTAGATTAATAAGAGAGTTCAGCAAGATTGCAGGGTGCAAGATAAAAATACAAAAATTTATATTTGTATATAGTATTAGCAACAAATACATGTAAATCGAAATTAAAAATACATTTATTACTGCTCTAAAGAAAATGAAATACTTAAGTATAAATCTAACAAAACACATACAGGATCTGTATGCTGCAGAAAGAAATAAAAACACTCTAAGTATGTGGAGTGACATGTCACGTTCATGGAAGAAACAAACAAATGGCCACCAAATACAATAACCAATTTAGGCAAGTATTATCAATGCTAAAATTACTGGTAAAAGAGAGCTGAGGAAAAGATGTTCACACAGCCTCACAAAATCATCTCAAATATTAGTTATAAATTACTAAGGAGAAAGGGTGCCTTTACAATGGAGAGATCTAAAGGTCACCATAGTAATCAAACAAAGAAATTTACAAACGTCAATAACTGGAAGAACTGAGATTATATGCATCTGATATGATGCAGTGAGAAGTACATAATATTGCCAATAATGTTTAACTGAACTTGAAATAATCAAATTCAGAATGCTGGGCAATCTACAAGTCAACAAGATTCATCCAAAAGATCAATATCATGAAAACAAAAAAAACTAAAGATCATTGCAAAATAAGATAAAAAAAAACGAGGATCGTGCTATTTGCGAACTCTGACTGGATTTGCAATTGGGGGGAGTGCAAAATCAGACATAAGAGACATTTTTAGGACAACTGGATAAATCTGAATATAAACTATATATTATATAACATTAATGAATTAATGTTACATTTCTTAGGTGTAATATGGCTTTACCATTACCTAAAATAATGTCATTATTATGAGATTCACATTGTATTTTTTATGGGTGAAGTGTCATGATGTCTACAACTCAATTTTAAATGGCTCAGTAGAACAAACTGTATATAAGTAGACCTAGATATAGATGTTGGATACAGTAAAGCAAAGATGAGTAAAAGTATTACCTGGGACTCTATTTGAAAAGCATAGGGGTATTTATTATACTAATCTTTCGACTTTCCCATAGATGAGAAAATTAAAATTCTTAAATAAAAATCTGGGTAAAATATAAGTTAACACACGAACATTTGGCAAAACTATAAAACATTAAAATGAGTATATTCTATGACCCAGCAGTTGCACTTCTCCAAATCTCCCCCATAAAGAAACACTCACGCATATGCACAAGAATACACAAAGGTGACAGGATGTATGTGATTACATATGATTAAATTAAATAAAATTGTGTCCTTTGTCTTACAAAAAGATGATCTCCCTTGCTGGCTTTGAAGCAATCAGCAATGTTGAAAGGCCCAGATGGCAAGAAACTAAGCTCTTCTAGGAGCTAAGGGCAGCCTACAGTTGACAGTTTAACCTCAAATTCTCAGTTTCATAGCAGAAGAAACTGATTTCTGAACTTGGAAGTAGATCCTACACCAGTCAAGCTTCAGAAATAGCAGCCCCAGCTGACACCCTGACTGCAACCTTGAGAAATCCTAACTATATCACAGATATAGGAAACTACTAACTATATCACAGATATGTTGAGTATTCACACATTCAAATATAGATTCACACAGAAAACACAACAAATGTATTGTAGACACAGACAGAGATCTAAACAAATACCCATATTTAAAAGAATAGACAAGTGAGATGGCAGGAATAATTAATAGACAAGTAAATAGTAAAGGGATAGAAGGCAGCCACTGGGGTTGGGAGTTGGGGGAAAAATTGACAGCTGAAAGAGTTATAAGTAGAACTGAAGGAAATATGTTGTTAGTATTTGATTTTATAAAAATAATGTTATAAACATTTATGATTTAATGTACTTTGCTCACCCAACTCATAACTTGAAGAAATCTCTGTGGATAGAACACATTTTCCACATCTAGTAACGTGAGGTAAGACTGAACTGCATAAAGTCTTAACTGTTGATCTTCTGTTTCATCATCAAAACCTACAAAAAAATTGATATGTCATTTTAAGTCCCACTAAATTCTCGAAGGACACTGTAATACCAGCATTTAATTTTAAAATATTTTACAGAATGCAATAACCTTCTGCCAGCAATCTCAGGAAGTTATTGGGAATATCAGGATGCATTACATCTCCTCCCACTGAAAACACAGCATTCATTGTCTGAATAAACCACGCATTATCAGGAGCATATGTGTCCACAAGTGTTAAGAACAAGTACATTTCCAAATGCCACTTACTAAAATTATCCTTTCTGCATCAGCCTTTTAAAAATAACCCAAATTCATCCTAGTTTGGCATTTTTACCTTTAACCTCTGCCAACAAATTGTTCAGTACTCCAGTTTTACATAAAATAGGTGCTCAGTAAACTTTAATAAACTTAAAAAACTTCATGTTGCTTTTTCTAGCACCCCACTTTGCACATAACAGGCATCCAATAAAAAAATGTGAAATAAATTAATGTTCTAGCAAATTATAGACAAATAATGCAACATGATATACACTGCAGAGAGGCTAAATGTTGTGATGTGTCTACTTGAACAACTTGTTTACCCTCTTTTCTAGTCTGTTCCTCTTCAGTTCTAAAATTCTATCATTCTGCTGGACAGAGCTACAGCAATGACTAGGACTTCAGCAATTTCCAAAATAACCTGATTAACATTATTCACACTTTCATTCTTAGCTTTAACAAAATATATCTTCAAAGAATGGACTATCCTTGTGACCTGTAAAAGTCCCTCTTTTAAAAACTAATGTGAAGAAAAGTAACATGTGAATGGAGTTAGTAACTATTCCACTGTGACAATTTTAATATAAACAATAGTGTAAAGGATAAATTTTAGTATCTTGATTCCCCCATCCATAAGAATTTTTACTAAGAAAAGCTGAGTAGGGACTAAAGTCAAAAACAAGGAGGGACGGAAAGAAATAAGGCAGAAGTTCCTCTGTCTTCTTCCTATTAATGCTCACCAACTGTATGAAAATAACCAGGAAAAAAGCCAACCCCTAAGAAGTCTAAAAGAATTCCCGTTCTTAATGAGAGGCTTGAATATCAGAAATGAAAGTTACTGCTGGGTCTCTGAACTCAACTTGCAAGTGAACATGTCTATACCAATCATTTTAAAATCACTGTGTAACTAAAGATATTTTATGACTCATGGTACAAACAAAGGATATTTCTCTGCCAGCTCAGCAATTTTGCCAACCAAATTGATGATAATATACTCTTCTTTGCTCTGATGTAAATATTCAAGCATTTTCTGGACAATCACTGTTACATTCTGTGCATTAGTAATTCTGTAAAGAAGTTCCAGAGTCTGTTTAAGAAATAGAAATAAAAACAGTATTATAAAACTATGCATGATAACACTGAAAAATACGGTAACATGTTTACAACATGGTTGATTCTTCCACTTTTACATAAATCTATAGACAGGTCAGTTAATAGGTGCTCAAGAAATGTACAGAACTTAATAAAGGTAACTTTATTAGAAATAAAGAAATAGAGATTAAACTTCCTCTGAAGATGGCAAATGCTGACTGAAACAAAAAAAATTTTTCAACTAGAAATTATTCAAAATTTATAAAACTAAATGATTATTAAAGACATTTAGATACAAAATAAGAAATAAAGAAATAGAACTTAGGAAAAGTAAAACTATTATTAAAAAAAATGAATTACGATCAATTCCAAAGCCTAAAAGCCTTCTATTGATAGAGATAATTACGATCTGACATTTCTACATGACAGGCTGTGTAAAGACTAAAAAGCTAAAACTTTTATAATCTATTTTCTAAAAATATATCATCTTCTTAAACTTACATTACTTATGCCTGCCTGCATGCGTGTGTGTGTGCATACACACATATACATATAAAAATCCAGTCTTGCAAACTGTATTTTCCACACTACCTAAACAACAGAAAATAGCACATGAGTCAGTCGGCCAACCAAGGGCAAATAGCCTATGATGGATGGACAAAAGCTGGTGGCTTAAGTGCTTCAAAGCCTAGCAATCCCTACATTCAAAATCTCAGGTATTAAGGAAGAACTGTTTTACAGCTGCTTGTCAGTGCTGAGGAATATACCTCTTACTGCCTCAAGTGAAAACAAGTACACAGGTAAGCTCACATTTGGCTGGCTTTCTAAGGCCCTACATTAAATTCTAAAAAATACCATAGCTCCTAGAAATCAACACGAAGCCAAGGGCAATACTGAGAAAGGATCATTTACTGGTGTTTTAGGAAAAATAGTATTAGCAGCAAGAGAATTTCTACATATCCTACTTGTAAAACTTATTCAAAATATCTATATGGCTTTTTCTAATTTTTCAATCCTTACAGCCAGGACTTATGTACAAAGGGTAACAGATTTTGAAAGATTAAAGAAAGAAAAACTATTTCAGTTAACCCTTAACTCTATTTAAAATCTATAAATACACAGGTTCCCTACTCAATAGCTTTCAATTTAAGAAGCTGCTTCAGAGATGCTCCTTGTAGACTTTAAACTATATGTTATATATTTTTAGATAATTTACAAGTTTATTTCCTACTCTAACACTGAAATTTAGCATTTCCGAGACTGAATGAGTATGGTATTAGAACCTGAATGAGTCGAGGTCTTTCTATTAGCTCTTTCTTGCCTTCTTTTGCCCCATATGAAAGAAAAGTAATAAAACCAGGTAAAAGAAAATCCCAGCCCCAAGCAACTGTTCTATTCATACCAAGGACCAAAGTTCTTGTCACATTACTGATAGAGGTTAGAAGTGACAGTAACATTGAGGAGACAGTACTATGATACCTTCTTGGGGCACCAATATACTCAGTTTCTTCTCCAAAGATTCAAACTACTTTCTCACTGCAGGTAATAAGCCAAACATATCAGAGATGATCATTTTAACAGTCACTTATTTTCTCTTTGACTCTCATTTTTAAATGACAGCCCAATAATTCAATATAACAATAAGAAAACTGTACCTAAGTCAACCCTGTTCAATTAAGTAGTCAATCACACAAAGAAAATTCATGCTCTACATCTGTTTGAAGTGGAGGAGCCATGTAATCATTTGTTATTGTCCCTTGGCACCTTCTCATTTTTTTAATGATGCCTACAAACAGAAATTAGTACATCTATAAACTTCCCAGATTCATTCAAAGCAGATAACACTTTGCAGAAAAGTGTGTGTGAGTGTCTGCATGCACACACACAGAGAGATGGCAATTTGTCAAAAACAGTTTTATTTCAAAAATAGTACCTTTTAAAATTCAAAATTTATTATATGACCTTTTAAAAATTACAACTGTTTAATGCAATACAGTGTTATCTCAATAACTACTTTAACTCATTACTTTTAAGTACTTTAAATGTTTAGTAGGTTCTTTTCACCTTTATTACTTTTAAAATGAGAAATAAAGCTATCTACTCTCTTAACTAGGTCCTATAAACCATTTTAAATGAAGGTCTAGAGTGATTTCTTTGTGAGAATTAACAGAAGTATTTATAAAAATAGACACCCAGGTAGATACTAAAGCAATTTTAAAAAAGGAAAAAGTTAAAAATATTTAGTAAATTACACATATCTCCTTCCAAGAAGTTCAAATCATTTTAGAGACATTTTTATTAATTCTTTCAACATTCCTATATATGTGATAGGGAATGCATTACCCCATTTTACAGATGTTAAAGAGAATAATAAAAAAAATACTAATCATCATATATTACATTTTAAAATGGCACTAATAGGAGGAACCAGCAATAAAATTCAGATCTCCTACTGACATAATTCTTAGACCAAAAAAGTATTAATGAATCCATACAGGTAACTGGATCTTACTCTTCCAACTCATAATTTAAAACCATTCGTGTGGATACTGACACAAGTACTTTTTAGAAAAGTTCCTTAAACTTTAGTAGAAAGAATAAATGCTCTAAGAAGTTTAAAAAAAAAAAAGTGTATATGCATGCACACACACCTACACTCTGCCTACTACTTTAATCTCTCTCTATAATAACAATAAAATGTTTAAAAATTGGAACATTTCACATACACCATTCAAAAACCAGTTTACCTCTCTCTTAATAATGGGATCAGGATGGTCTAAGCATTCAATTATTGTCATCTGGTGTTGAAGAGCCAGAGTAGGATCCTGTTGAATAACATAGGTAAGAGCTTTCAGTCCTAGAAACAAAGATTACATTATACAAAGTGACTTGAAGCAAATATCCAGCAAATTTCAAAAGCTTTCTTTGTAATTTCAGTGAAAAGAACCAATCATCTTACCTAAATATTTGAGATTTATTTTAGGTGATAGAACAAATTTCCCGATGCACTTGGCAGCCTTCTCAAGTAATTCTGATTTAGGATAAATAGAATAGACTGTATGTACACATTCAAACAAAATAGCTAGACAAAGAAAATATAAAAATGTCAGGGATCATGTTAAGGCATAATAAAATAACATATCTGTGTAGACTCATAAGAAAACAAACTAACTGAAAGGTCAGTTTTTATGGAAAATTTTCAAAGATATGAACTTTACAGTTCTCAGGCTTATAGTTATTAGGATTTTGTTACCACAGTACAATTTAAAGAGAATTATATATATTAATAGATAACAATGACAATTCATTCATGCAACAAGTATTTATTGAACACCTCTTATATGCCAGGCATTGTTTTAGTAGTATAAATACAGCAGTGAAAAAAAACAAACAAAAACCACTGCCTTCAAGGAGCTCATATTCTAATAGACACATAAGTAATATACCTATTGTTCCTATATAAATAGATATTTCTAACACTCCTCGAATGCTTCAAAATAATACATTTTCAGGCAGTTTCTTAGAGAAACTGTATATTTCAGTGTGGTTATAGCAATATAATCATTGAGAGTGTGGATTTAGAATTCAACTTGAATGGAGGACATTTTTGCTTTTTGAAAATTTCTATTGAGAGTATTTCATTTAGCTCTAAAAATACTGTGAATCTGAAACAAGGTACATATTAATAAAAAATGTTTTGCATACTTAAAAAATCATTTATTTCAAAGCAGGGCCACTGCTCAAAAATCTTCAAATCACTTCTTTAATATTAACCTCAAAGAATATAGCACAATCTCTTAAACATCTTGATAGTGTTCAAATTTGATTTTTTCATATAGTCAAAGATATGATCTATCTTTGAACTATGATAGATCAAAGCAGACACTTAAATTTTTTTCAAACTCTTTTAAAGGGTATGTGTCAAGGAGCTGGAGCTTTGCCATGGAAAAGAAGAATCACTGAGGCACCATTAAGTCCAGCATGCCCTATGGAATCATAGTATGCGGAAGTGAGACACAGAATCAGGAAACTGAAAAACAGTTCTACTACAAGTTGAAGCATATCAAGTGTCCTTGATAGAAACAGTCCATCTCTATTTCTAAAAGCTAAAAAACATAACAATCAGATACTTCTTTGTGTACAAGATAGATCCTGAAAATTTAACTGTCTTTTACACTGCTAAGTTGCCTATCAATTGAGGTACACATAAATTTTGTGTAAAAAGCTTTATATAAATACTTTCTATAGGAGAGAAAGAGAAAATAAATTAGAAATATAAATTTCTCATTAAGGAACTGATTTTAACTAAAGGAAAACCTATAAAATTAATTAAACCTAAAAAGATACTCTGTATATTCAGATGTTGCACTGTAAAATGTCTTTACTCTGTGCTATGAAAAGGGTTGACTTTATGACTTTATGAACTAAACAAAGAGAATCTTAGTCAATTAACTAATCAACTAAGACACTGTTGCAGCCTGTGAACCAAGATCGGCTTTCACATTTTTTAATTACCATTTATGTGTAACATTATATTAGCTTCAGGTTACAGTTACATTTTTAAAAGCTGTAAAACAAAACAAAACAAAAAAAATATGTGACAGAAACCTATATGACTTACAAGGCCTAAAATATTTATGATCTAGCCCCCTTCTCACAAAAAGTTTGTCAAACCCTGAACTAACGTGACAGTCCTAAGCAAGATTTTAAATGATGATGCTCCATTTTCTATCATAATTGACATGCTTTCCTTATGGAGTCCTGCCATTTCAGAATTTTCCTGCTATCAAATTTTTTTTACTAAAAAAGACTCTCACTACCCATCTAAAATCTAAACTTTTATATACACATGCTCCTAAAATTTCTAGAAAGCTAGTATAGTTCAAATATTGCACTTACTAGTCAACTTAATTGTAAATGAGCTGAAAATAAATTTAATAGGTTTTTAAATTATTTTCCCACCTAGAACTACATCCTTTTATTCTCCAATGGTACAAAAAAAATTGAATATAAGTCCATAAATGAAAAAGCAGCCACTCTGCTTTCTCCTCTCCACAATGGTTAAAAGAAAAGTGCTTCTGAGGATTTCTAAACATAAAAACACAACGTGGAGATTTACTTTTCTGGAGCAACCCAGGTCCTAACCAAAATACGACCAAGAAAAATAACCAAATTAAAAATTTAATAACATTCTAACATCTATGACACTGTGGTTTTACGATAGTTATTTTGGGTTGAAATATGCACAAAATTTGAAGTCCTACTGATATGTTATCCTTCAGACTAGACTTTATTTTCATTCTGGCAGGGAGATGGGGATAACAGTGGGGGCAGAAGTCCAGGTTCTCCACTCTGTCTCCTTTGACACTTTGAGAGGGATACAAGTGTTTGCTAATACCACGCTATGTGCTAGGAACAGGTACCTTATTACTGCTCCCTATGTGGCCTCCACTAACACTGAGAGGGTGGCCTCAGAATCCCTGACCAGTGACAAAAGCCTGGACTCTCCACTAGGCTTCCTCTAACGCCAACCCAGCAAAGAGGGGAGGGGTACCTCAATACTTTCTGCTCCTGGATAATGTGAAATTCAGGCTTCCCACATTATGTTCACTGACAGTGCAAGGAAGGGGGGCCTCATTAACACCTGGCAGGGATCAAATTCCTGCTCCCCTCTTGGGATTCTCTGCCACAAACCCAGTGGGAGGGTTGGGGCACCTCCCTGTACCTGAAGAGGGTGGAAATCTCAGCTCTCTACTAAGTCTCTGCTGCAGTGAGTGGATCCATTGTTTTTCCTGTGTAGTACTTAACTGGAATAGAGAGACTATTGTCTAAAAATTTCCTAAAAATTTGCTAGTTTGCCCTTTTCTTCTTGGTCCTTCTGCTAGAGAGGCTTTTTCTTGGGGCATTTTTGTCTGCACCTGTTGGCATTTCCAGGTTGCTGGCACTCCAGTACTCAGTTGGAGGTACATGAGGTAAACAAACAAAAACAAACAAAAACAAAAAAAACAGGAACTCACTATGGTGTTGTTCCTATCACCCCAAGGTCCCTAAAGAGTCTACTTTCATTTCTTCACCTTTCAGAGCCTTAGGTTTATTTCACACATGATGTCCAGGGTTTTGAGGTATACTTAGTGGGAAAAACAGGGAAAGGTACTTCTATCTATCTACTGCTGATGGTTCTGTCCCTTATATTCCATTTTATATAATTCTCCCAATTCACTAGCTTACTAAAAATGTCATTCTCCTCTTTTTAGCACACTGCCCAAAAATCTTCCATACCTCCAGATTTATACAGTATGAAGACCAAAATCATTTGGCTGCCATGAGAAGACCTTCACAATATGGCCTTTGCACTGTTCCCACTATGAACTGCCCATTCAAGCTGGTGAGTCAATGCTCTCTGAAATTGTTTTAAACATCTCTATTTGGACACCTTTTCTCATGTTCTCTCTTCTTAGAAACCCTTTCAGCCTTCTGGCTATCTAAATCCTACTACCTTTCAGGGTCCTATTATATCATTAAGTGTCCTCAGACCCACAGTGACTTCTACTACCCCTGAACTCCTGTAATATTTATTACCTGTACCACCCCTTTGTATTCTACCTTATACTAGTATTATGCTAGTATTATCCATTAGTAAGTTATCTTTTCCACTATATTATAAATTCCTTGAAGGCAAAGATTACATTTTATAGTTCTTCATATCCTCTATATCACTTTATATAATGCTTGGCACATAACATATACTCAATAAATGTTTTTGATGAGATTTGACACTAAGGTAAGTTATTATAATGGACCTTCATAAATATATGGTTTAGAAAGTGTTAAGTTATCAGATAGATAACTGATAAAAGTAAAATAACTTTCTCTTTCTTCAATTCAATTAAAACATATTACTTATTGATTAACACAGTGCCAGATACTGGGATATGCTGGTCCATAAGACAGATACAGTCCCTGCCCTTATGAAGCTTATAATTAAAAATTCACATTCTTAAGCAATAAAATATTTATATTAGGATTACTCTACTATTGATAAAATCAATGTAAACTATAAACTGTATGAATACAAATATGGGGTAAAAAGCATAACAATGAAAAGATGAATAAAGGAAATAAACAAAACAACAGAAACTAGTAAGTTTCTGTGGCAAGATGAAACACTGGACTGACAGCCCACAAAGAAACAAATTGTTGGTGATGGTTTCAGCAATCTTAATAAGTGAAGGGTGTCCTAGTGGGGAACATTAAAAAATATCAGGTATACAGTGTTCTCCAAATCAAAAGGAACAGGTAACAGTGGTTATCTTTAGGAAGAGGAACTGGGTAGTAGGTAATAAGGAATGAAGGTACACTTACTGTTCACTGTATACCCTTTTGTACCTTTTGAATTTTGAACCATGTGCATATATTACCTATTCAAAAAAATAAAAAAATTAAAGCTGAAATGTCAATTACCAAAAAAAAAAAGCTTTCTGTAAGAAAAAAAGCATACTCTTAGCTAATTTTAAACAGAATTCCTTGAGAGCCTTTCAAACTCTTACCCTAAACACTAATTATCTCTCAAAGAAAACGTTATTAACTTACTTTAGACTGTGACACTTCACTGGATCTTCTGACAGCTCCAAGCCAAACCACATGCCTCTATAAGGGTCAGCCTTATCTCTGGCCCCTTATTCTTCTCATTACATAGCAGTAGCCTAGATTTTATCAACTGTTCATTATACCATACATTCATAAGGGCAGGGCCGGTGTCCACCTTATCCATCTTGTCCACCTTTCATCTCCCTCACTTAGCAAGGAGGAATGCACAAGTCAATCAGTTTCTTCCTCAATCTGTATCTAGTTCACAAATCAAGTTTTTGTTTTATAGGCATTCAATAAATACTGGTTGAACAAATGAATAAACCACTCTTACTGCCTTTAATTATCATTTATACATACAAAACATAAATCTATTCTTTTAAATTTACCATCCCAATTCACTACCATGTGCATTATTTTTCCTGTACTAGCCTTATGCATTCAATCTTTGCTCCTTATTCCTACTGCATCTTTGTCAAGGACTTTTATTACAGTTAACTAGTTCAATTTCTGACCTCCAGTCTACCCTACACTTCTACAACGATTGTTCTTAAAGATCCACAGTTCCCCACCGTCTGAAAAAACAAGTAATGTTCTTCATCCCCTACTTCATGGCACTTCACCAGATTAAGAAATGACTTTTCATTTTTTTATCTCTCATTCCTCTTCTACTGCTCTTCTCAATAGCATAAGAAATTCAAACTGCTTTATTCTATCTTTTAAATATCTCTAAAAATCCCTATTTCTTTTACTGAGCTTTCTCAGACTGATCAATAAGGAACTAATAGTTCCTTCTTCTAGCTACTAAGGTTAGAAGATTTTTTAGATACTTTTCAAAGTTCTCCACTCTCCTCCCCAACTTATTCTTGTCTCCTATCACTAAATTATTTTATAAGTTGTACAAAATGATATATATTAACTCTTCACAAAAGTCTATTATATATATATATACATATATATGTATATATATATGTATATATATATATATATATATATATCCCACTCATCCTTCAGTTTTGTTCTTAAATACCACTTTTTCATAAAAACCTTCCTTGCTCTCCCCTCATCTAAGGTTAGCTGCTATATTCTCCCAAAGCATCCTTTAAATTTCCTTTATAGCATTTACAACACATCCTTTTTCACCTATCTTATCTGTGAGCTCAATGACACTGTTTTATTCACAACTGTATTCCAAGTATTTTGCATAGGCCTGATAAATAACAGAAATCTAATAAATATTTGACAACTAGTTGACTGATTTATTTAAGAACTATCTTCTTAAATATGGAATAGGCCTACTAAGTTGATGAATACTTTCAATAGAGACAGTTGCTCTTAAACAATAAAGTCTTTAAAAAAGAGAGAACTATAATGACAAATTTAGGTCAATATTTAAAACAATGTCATAATTTCAAATTATTTCTATTATTTTCATGCTTCCATTGAAAAATATTAACCCAAAGAACTACCTTAAAATTAACATATAAAAGTCTATTGAAATTTTTAGTATTTAGGTATTCTAACATAGATTTAGTTATGATACTGAAAAATACTGTTAGTCATTAGAATAGCATTTACGTGGTACCTACCATATGTGACATTGTGATTTAACTCGGCTCTTCTTAAAGATTCATCAAGAACATCATACATTAATTCACTTGTCCTGTTTAAAAGACATTTTATTTGCAGTAGAATTTTAGTATTATAACCCGATAAAACATATAGTTTCTCTCTTTAAAACTGAGAAGCTACAGAAAAGTGAAAAAAAAACCCACTTCTTAAAGATTCCATTTTTCCCCCATGAGTTTAACTTCCTAATATATCAAAGCTGACTAGTCAATAAAGATAAACATAAGTCAACCAACTCTTCCTTCAGCCTGTACCTAGTTTACAAATCAGGTTTTTGTTTGGTTGAACATACTATCTTTCATAATTTTCTCTGTAATAAAATATTTCTACCTGTTTCAAGTTAATACAATAATACTTCATATATCCAGATTATCCCAGACAGTATATTATCTTTATTTTAACCACATAATTTTTTAAAGTATTCAAATATTCACCTTTCTTTGAACAGCACTAATTTCTTCAGAAAGAAAATTTTGGCTTTCACTTATGTTAAATATAAAAACATGACAACGACAAAGCATAACTAGGAGCAACAGTCTAGAGAACAATCCCTTCATAAAGCTAGGCTAAAGAATTAGAATATAAATTTATTTTGCTGCATAAAAGAGCATTATATCTCATAAAGTAAGAACACTGATTAGCAATTATTTTCTTAAGACAGAAACACATTAGTGACTCAAGCCATGCTCTTGGTCTCAGGAAACTAAAATCTAGTTGGACTCATTCTCGAACAGCTTAGAAAAAAACTGTAAATAAAATTAATATGTGTGTACACATGCACATACAAAGAGAGAAAGAATGATAGAGCAAATGCAAATAACTGATGAATTTAGGTAAAGAGCAAAAGAGCACTCCTTGTACTATTCTTGGAACTTCTACAAGTTTGAAAACCTATGGCAAAATAAAAAGTTACAAAATGCATATATAGTTGGAAAGATAACCGTAAAAAGTTTAATATAAAATATTGGCTAAAAGAGTAATTCAGATAAACTAATTAAGAAGGTGAAGCACTCATATCCAACTAAAGTAAGGGTCAGCAAAGCATAGTCCATAGGCCTAATTTGGCAAGTTGTATATTTTTGTATGGCTGCTACTTTTTACAGTGGTTTATCACTATTAAGCCAATTAAGCATTGAGAGAATCTGTGTTATCATGAAACCTGGGGACCAGGGGTCCCCAGGCCGCACAGCAGGTGAGCGGCACAAGAGTGAAGCTTCATCTGTATTTGTAGCCACACCCCAGCACTAGCAGCACCACCTCAGCTCCACCTTAGTCATCAGGCATTAGATTCTCATGCTGCTAAAAAGGTTGGGGACCACTGCTCTACATGACTAAAGCCTAAGGCTATTGAATTTACTTAGTTTACCTTTGATCATCTTTTCCTAGAAGTCCTAGTATTCTCAAGAGCTGAATTTGTAACCATGGTGCTGGCACACTGTGGTAATTGAAATCTACTGGGAGCTTTCCTCCAACTACTTGCTTCAAAATTGTTACAAAACTCCCAGTCAAGTCTTTATATCCAGATGAATTCTCCTACATCCAAAAAAATAAATAAATAAAACAAAAACTTCCTGTTAATAATAATGTCTTACCAAATATAAAATGGACTTGGTTCAAACGCTAGAGAATCTAATTTATTATATGCTCGTTTAGAAGTTTCATGTTCACTTTTGATGAAACAGTGCTCTCATCTGTTTAATTTCTTCAATGATGAAACTCCTTTGGTTACCTGATCCAAAGCTAAATCATCCCCCAAAAAGCTTCCACCACTCCCTACTTGTCCCCACAAATGGTATAATCACATTTCAAGTTTTTTATAATTACATCTTATATAGAATCTTTAAAAGTCAACACCAGCAATTATATCAAAAAAGTAAAAAGAACTGGCATACTGAAAAGGAATAATAATATCTCTACTTCTGATGAAAACCAAGGCCTGTTTGCATTATCTGAAATTTGTCTGCAAAAGACTTCTCATGTGAATGAGCTAAATGTGTTCTGGGTGGAAGAGCACAACAAAGACTACTCAAACATTCAAACCCTTCAAATCAGTGAATCTATTAGAAAATAAGGAATTTTATAGTATTTAAACATATATGTGTTTCTGAATGAGTATACCTTAATTATCTGACTAAACTCTTGGACTAGGGAAATTAAATACACATTCCTCAAAATGAACACGATTCATCGCTATAATTTTTATAATACATCAAGGACAAATTTTTAGAAGGCAAATAATGGCTCTTTCAAAGTCTAGTAAATGTTAGAAGAAAAATAAGATTTAATATCAAATATCTATTTATATCAAACTATTGGGAACATACCTAATACATCAAAGTGAAGACACTGAAGCTCTGGGCAGCGGATTGTGGGTTGTGTCCCTGTGTGTCCTGAGTGTGTTCATGTTAAGCTTCTAGAAGCAGCTCATTGACACCTCCCACATACACCCAAATAAATCCACATTTGTCTCTGTGTTCCCCTCTCCCCTAGAATCCATTGGCCTTGGTGTGGTAGACTATAGGGGTCCTGCCTTTGTCCTCATTCTCCTCACACATATTCATGACTTATAATTTTACTTTCCAACCGTGTTATGTCCACAAAGACAGTGTTACACTTAGATAAAGTATTCCTTTTTATAATCGTTTTTTACAAGATAAAGGAATGTCATAAAGCTACCTTATGATTGTGAATACAATCTCAAGTTCTATAATTTTATACTGAATTCAAGAGCATATTCCCAGTCATTATGAGGTACTCATGAAATCTCTCACAAACATATACTTTCAGATACAAAGGGTTTCAGACAATATACTGGAGTTGAATTAGTATAAATCCATATCACCATTTAGAAATTTTTTTTACCAGACCATTCAATCCTCCTTATGTGATACAGTATCAGTGTATGGCTTCAACAGTGTAGTCTATGCCTTACACAATCTCCATTGGCTCTCTTCATTTTTATAAGCTGTTATGCATTCCATGACATTGTATAGAAGAGAGTCACTGCTTGAAAAAGGACAAATCTCCAAATTTCAACTGCCTTCCTTAGCTACCATTTTTCCATGCTTCTTTACTAACACTAAAATATTTTAGGCATTAAAAAAAAGACTAATTCTGTAATGTGCCTACAACTCATGCTATCAATAACTTGCAAAAATTACTATTAAAAAGCCAACAATTAAAAACTTGAAATATTAAGCATTTTAAAAAATCTGAGTTTTCTTTTAATTCCATAACAATATGTTTCTAAAAGGAACTACTCAAAACCTGATGAAATTTCCAACTTACCTTAATCATCTTAAGGTATATGTGCAAGGAAGCAGCCATGACCCCAACATCTCTGTCACAAAGTGCTTTCCGAAACTTTATATGAATATGCTGTACTTGATTAGGAGCAATGAGATGGAATTTGTATAATGCTAAAACAGCTTTTCTTCGTATAATCTCCCTAAAAATAAAAAATGAAATCTAAACAGCCATCTGAATTGTCAGGCATTTAATTTGAAAAGATTATGGACCAGATGATTTCAATATATCAGCTTCACCTTAACTAAAAAAAAGCATTATACATTTATTATTAATTTCTTTATTCTAATCCACCAAACTATAAAAAGTGGTTATCTCTAGGAGGTAAAATCTCAAGAGGCTTGAACTGCTCATATAATATATTTCTCTAGTTATGGAATTTTTTTGGTAGCAAGCATATATTATTTTTGAAACCTGAACAAAGAAGATAAGCAAATTTCTCAATTCCCTAATTCCATTTCTGAAAGCCATATCTCTAGAAACTGGGAAAAGAATCAATAATAAGTTTAAATCAGTAAGAGGTAATTTCAGCTAGTAATATTAAAGAGTCTCTTTATTAAAAGTCTCCTTGGTATTCTGACTTTCATATTTCTTTTTTTCTATTAAGGGCAAGCATAATCCAAATACTTCAGGGGTAAAGGAGAAAATGGGGGGGGGACTCACAGTAAACGATGTTACTCCTCTCCTCATCCATCTCATATTTCAAAAAATTCATTACAGTGAAGAAAGTATATACAAGTCTCACACTCATTTTTAACAAATAATGTCCAGCACACAAGAAGCAAAAATAAAATATAGGTTTCAAGGAAGTATGTTCTTGTTATTCTCTCACTTTTCCACATATCTTATATGTGCAAACTATGCTGGCAGTGCTCACTCAAAACAACAGTAAATGTCACAAAAGTGAAGTATTTATTTTTAGAGTTCCTTAGCATGTATATCCGTTACCTAAAAATGGTCATTCAACTTCTACTAAATTCCATTAACTAGCAACTCTCTATCTTCCTAGGAAAACAATGCCATAATGAAAAATCCTTTTCCCATAGCAAAATTCATATTAACAAGATATCTGCCATTAGCATTAATACTGTGGTGACTGAAAACTGCACCCTAATGTATTGCTATTAGGTGTTAACCAATATTAGTTCTGGGAGAGAGTAGGAAGGTGAGGAAAAGAAGACAAACTTTGAGCAGGCTCAGGAATCCTTGCGCCTGGCCCTAAGTGGTGGTACTAACCCAAGACATCAAGAGACCTGGATTCAGGCTCTAGGTCTGCCATACTGGAATACAGCCAAGTATTCAAAGTCAAGTCCAAGCCCTGTCTTGCATCTTCATTGTGACATCTACTGGCCTACCAGTAGTTCTGTCTCACATTCTTTAGGTCTATATTCCATAGAGTGGAGTTAGGTATGGCCATAATTGCAGAAGCAGAGTCTCAAAAAGTCTAAACTCTAACTAGTAGAAGACAGGAAAGGCCAAGATTTGAAATTAGAGTAAATGGAAAACAAACAGGAAAAAATTAAATTCTCTGAAGAATTTCATATAAAGTCAATAAGTATGATTATCACAAAACACTGGTGGTATGGAAAACTTATATATGCTCTGCTATAATCAGACCGAGCCATAATTATCTAAGAAAAGCTAATATTTTATTCCAATAATTAATTGTTTATACCTATCTTTTGCTCTAAACACAGATATGATATAAACAAAACATTATAACAAGTCTGAAAAACTTATGATGCTAGTCTATCATTCTTAGGAAAAATATCATTTTAGCTGGAAGATTCATAGTTCAAGATTTCTTAAAAAATACCAACTATGTCATAAGTCAACATTTTATAACTATAGAACATGAAAAATACTGACTTAAAGAAGCACATGAAATTAGAAATATTGTGTAAGTCATAGAAAAAATCTTTATCAAGAATGTACATGTAACTAAAATACTGTAATCACAAAGGAAAAATGGAACTTAATTGTGAACTTTCTCCTAGTTTTAAACATTAGAAAGTTAAGGGGTATGATCAAATCACGAAAGAATTCAAGTATGGTGAAAAAATAAGCCAAGCGTTAAGGAGAAAGTTAAGGAACATTACAAGACAAGATTAACAAAATACTACAAGTTAAGGTTTATTAGAATATATTACATTATAAAATAGAATTTGAATGCTACAGTTTTGATATAAAAGCACCTCTAATAGGCTGAAGCTCTGCATTCATAGCATTTACATCATTTCCAAATGTTTTCCATTATTTCACCTCATCCTCAAAACAACTTTGTGAGAATTAATGAACTTCAACCAACCCCATAAAGCCAAGGGAAAAAAAACCTGGACCACTGCTGGTTAGTGGTAGAAGTAGGAGGAAAGCCAAGGATTCCTGACATTAAGCGCTTCCCTGTCTCTCAGCTTAACTTTAGGAAGCTGCCTATATTTTTCCAAATCCACATAAAGATAAAAGACAATGCTATCAAGAATTTTTGCATTACATCTGGCAGTCAAAGAATAATATCTTCTACCCTGGAAGCATTAAGTTAGTTATAATAAATTTTTTAGTGTAAATTTTTGTTTTGAATTATATAATGTAGATACCCATCCAAAAAGAATTTACTTACTTAGAATGCTGAAGTTTATCTTCTATTAATGGAAGAACAGCTGGAATCATTTCTTGAGGGAAAATCTGGCTGACGACAGTAAGTGCCATACATACTTCTACCAGATTAGTGCTCTGCAAGTCCTGATGTAATTATTAAGCAAAGAAAGCATTCAGTGAAAATTTTGAAACTAGAGATAGCAATCTCAATATTGCAATGATCCTACATACTTAATAGTTTTGTACTAACTTTATAATTAATTTGTACATTCAGGCTTACCTCATATTTTATAGAAATATCTGTTTCATTTGCCTTAATAGAATCAATATATAAAAATAACCAAAAAGCAACTGCTCCAAAAGGAAACTGTATTTATATTCTAATACTGGCCAAAGTAGTCTCCTTATGACAGCTTTTAAAACTTTCCTAAACTAATAACACACCAATTTTATAATTTTTTCTTGTTAATACTATGAGTGGAAGTTTAAAAGGAAGTAATTCTCAAATATATACAATAAAATGCATGCATTCATACATATATATACACACATATATATTTATGTGTGTGTGTGTATATATATATACTTACATATAAAGTTTATATATCATTCTAAGAGAAACTGGAAGTGTTTTTGAAAGATTGGTAAAATTTAAGCTACTAATAACCTTAACAGAGTATACGACTTAAAGTTCAGAAAGTACCAAACACATAAACACACACACACACACACACAGACTCATATATCAAGACTGACACAAGATAAACATGAAAAAGTTCAACAATTCAAATGTACTTCATTGCCAATTTTGATTAAAAGTTTAACAGGAAATATACTGAGTGTGGTTAAAATTGTGTTTTTTATCACCTGTACATTTCAGTTGCCCAGTTATACTCTATTCTCCTTAAAATGACTTTTATAATTTAAAAGACTTTATTCAGTTTCTATCTATACATCCCTTAAGAAGCGACCCTAAAGTGACACACAATAGCATGCAAAGTGCATTGAACTAAGAGTCTGGAGATCTGAGTTATAATTCTAACTCTGCCTTTTTAGATAAACAATAATAACACCAGCAAAAGCAACTATTACTTTACACAGTGTTTCATCTAACCCTCACAACTTGGTTAAGTTCTATTATTAACTTCATTTTACAAATGCAGAAACTGATCTAAAAGGTCTTTCTGCAAGCCCATTCTATAAGCCTATCTTCTTCCCAAAACGTCTAATTCATTATGATTGAGGAGAAATGTCAGATGCCTGAAGAAATAATGTATGACTTCATATTAACGAACATATAATACAGTACCTTTACAACTGTATTCACAAGGAGAAGCAACAGTTCATGACTTTCATGTAGAAATAAAGAAACCGCCAAATAACCTATAAAATTTGAGGGGGAAAGTTTCATTATTTCTGCCAAAAATTAACTTTTTCCAGGAAGTTAAACAAAGAATATATTCCAAAATTTAAGTGTCAAAGATACCAGCTACAGGTAAATATGAAAACAAATTGCAAAATATGAGGTTCAAAAACTTCAGAAAGGAAGATTTCAAGTGTTCTTCATCCTGAAATCTTTCAGAATTATGTATTTCACAGGATATACCAAAAATGGATAAAAGGCTATGTGCACTAACTTAAAGTCCTATAAATGACATTAGGGATATATGCATTCTACCATCTGTGCAAATCTCTACACAATCAATCAAAACATTTTTGATCTTGTAGCCAAATGTATAATTATACAAAGTGAGTTACTGGTTATTTGTATTATTAAATAAGCTACCTAACATCAATCCATAGGATATAAATCATATGTGAAGTCATAAACATTACTTTATTTACTCAATTTAAAGATACACTATTAAATGAATAACAGCTGTTAATAAAAGAAACTTGTCTAACCCATTAAATGTAGTCACTGACTTAAGCATTTTTATTTCAATAATATTAAAACTTAGAAAAGTCCATCCTAGAATTGAGAAAATAGATGCTCCATGTAATTTTCCTGTCACCCTTCATATTGAAAACATTTGTTATACAGTTACTATTGATTTAGGGAAGGGGCATGAGAACTACATAAACTGACTCAATGTTAAACCAGAGCCTATAACCTGCTGCAGCCAGACCATAGGAAACCTACAGAACAAAGACTCCTACTGGGATTACTAACCAACTATGAAAGGAAAACAGAGTCTTTAAGTCATACCCTACACAAAATAAACCCAACCATTCATTCCCTATGGCCAGACCATGGCCAGACTATAGGGAACCTATAGAACAATGGTTGAGATTACTAGCATGCCTTTCATGCTGCATACCCATACCACCAAAGGAAAATAGGGAAATAAAATTTTTAAGCTGTAATTCATGAAAGCTAAAAATGACATATAAACCGAATTCCTCGAACACTCAGGATGTCTCTCTAATTCTTTGTCTCTGAGAGACCATGTCTCTGTCTGTGGAATGTTATTCCTTCTCTCATAAACTTACCTTTTGTCTCTAACTCTGGCATGCACTTGAATTTTTTCCTGCATGCAGTCAAAGACCCTCCTCTCTCTTTGTGCAGGACTTGAGTCCCCACTCAGAGAGATTCGCCCCGTCCTTCATCACTATGAGTCAAGTACATTATGTGCCTCACCTCATTTAATCCTCACAACAACTCTGTGAGGTAGGTATTATTATGGCCAATATAATAATGAAGCCCAAAAAGGGTAATTGCCCAAGGTCTACAGCTATTACATGGTGGAATTATAACTCAGCCAGTAGGAGTTAGTTCATGTTTTTAACCCCTATGCTGTTGTGTCTCTCCAGGCTACCTTGAGGCCCTATTCCCTAAGCCCATCCTCATTGTTTTCCATTCTTAATTCTTGCAGTCCTTTCATTAGGGCTGTTAACTATCTTGCCATCATTATCCAGCATCCAGACTGTGTCTGTTGGGGCACATGGGAAAACTGTAGAAACTTATTCTCACAACCAAGTAGCAGTGTGACCCACTACAACATCTTTGCTGAAGGTCAGAGGAACAGAAGTATTACTCCAACAACCATGAGAGGAAAAGAAAACTAACGAGGGCCAAGAAAGAGGTGAGAAAAACCATAGAGAGCAGTAAAGCAGAGAATAGGTCTTATCAGATCACTAAGAACTCATCTGTTAAGCTAAGGTATCACTCACACCCAAGTCATCGATATCAAGGTACAAGAAGGTCAGTGAACAAATACAATGACAATCTCAATGAAACTCTAATCCTATGTACTACAATTTCCTGTTTTGACAAACAGGAAACAGGGAAAAAATATTTTGTGACTCAAAAAATGAAAAAGCTTTCAGAAAAACAAAGAATAACAACTATGATTACAGAATATTTGAAATGACTAAGAGTGAGGTATAAGAGAAAAATATAGGCTTTGACGCTTAGAAACTGGGGTTTGCATTCCGACTCCATCATTCATTAGCTTTACGACCTTACACAAGTAACCTGACCTTTCTGAATTTCAGTTTTCTCCTCTGTAAAATTAAAATACTGTCTCACAAATAAAGCACCTAACATAATGCCTGACTTAATAGGTACTAAAATTTATTTATTCAACAATATTCATTCTCCATCAGAAAAATCACCAAAACTAACATTAGAAATCTCAGGAAAGCAGATAAGGCAATAGTACCAGAATAAAGATATATAAAAGGTTCAAATACTATCTTTTAAAAAAGTCCACTCATTAGCACAGATAAAAAATATCTAGCACCCACGATAAGTCTTTCTAGTTGGCAATAAAACATTTTCCTAAGGAAGGTAATGACTCTAAATATAAGTGACTCTAAGGTCTCCTTTAAGATAAGCCTCTGTAACCATGAAATAACAAATGTATATCATTCATTGCAACATTATTTATGAGAGCAAAAATAAATAACCTGTGTGTCTATCAAGAGGAATATGGCTTTAAAAACTTCAGTACACCCACCTACCTAGTGAAAATTATGTAACTGTTTCAAAGCATGAAAATGTCAAAGTAAGGTATAGAATAATCTGTATAGCATGCTATCTTTTGTGTAAGAGTGTGTGTGTGTGTGTGTGTGTGTGTGTGTGTGTGTGTGTGCCCCATGCATTTGATCGGGGTTTTTTTTGTTATTGTTGTTGTTGTTGTTGTTGTTCCCAAAAAGAAACAATAAAAAGAACAGAAACTACTGAAACTAGTTACCTGTGGGAGTAAGGGGAAAACTAGGTATAAGGGGTAGAGATGAAAGTAAGACTTCTCTGATTATACCTTTTTATAAGGTCTTAACTTTTAAACCAAGTAACACTTCACATATTTTAAAAGTAAAATTAAACTGGAAATGAAAAAATTACATGAAAGTCTAAGAAGCAGAATATAGCAACAGTTGTACAAAATAACTATACCACCAACCATCTAATATTTATTGACTACCTGTTGTTTTCAAAATTTCCTGCCTTTAAGGATCTTAGAATTAGTTCAGGAACTAAGGCATTAATACATGAAAAGGCAACACTTTAAGATAACAGTAGGAGCCACCTGAATGATCACAGAAGAGTTAAAACTTGATTTGAAATGTGGAAAGGGAGAGACAGGATGCCAAAAGGCATTCTCCTTGGAAGGTAGAATAAAACAAATCTAGAAGTTGGAAGAATATTTTGGGTGGAGTAAGGTTCAACAAGTGGAATGTATGTGCATATAGTCTCCGAATCTTTACCAAGACTTCTTCTACCCCAATCCTGTCATCTGACAGCACAGGTCAATGTAACTTGTGAAATATGCTGGTTCTTGACAATATGACACTCTCAACTCCTTTGAATAAAGAATATGTTCTACTACTCTATTATTCTAACGTGCTTTTTTCTTAGGATTCTGATGAATCTATATGAATAGAAAATTTAACTCCTTGAAAGAATTTTTTCCTAATAGCCCTAAAGTTTGATTTCAGAGACAAAAAATTTTAAAAGATGCCTCTAATCATAGCTAACATTTATGAAACTGAGAATAGGATATTTAAAATTACTCAAGT
The DNA here is from genome assembly GCA_004027375.1 of Macroglossus sobrinus. NCBI lineage: Eukaryota > Metazoa > Chordata > Mammalia > Chiroptera > Pteropodidae > Macroglossus > Macroglossus sobrinus. Next base: position 503,723 of record PVKZ01000188.1, read on the forward strand.
CTGAAATTTTTCAGCTTTATTCCATTAAATAAAAACATTTCTGATCATTAAACTGATGAGGTTAGATGGACTTTTTAAAATCAGCTTTACTAAGGTATAATTTACATACAAGAAAATTCACCCATTTTAAGTGTATAGTTCGACGAGTTTTAAAAAATAATATATAGTTATCTAACCACTATCATAAAAACAAATAATTTTAATCTCTTTACCTCCAAAATGCTATGAATCAGAAAAACTGATTTCATTTATAGGCCTTGAGTTTCTGAAGTACTATTACCTTTTAAAGCTTTGGAAATTACAAGGCAGTGTTTTAAAAACATATATACCTGTCATCATTCATTTTTATATATCAGCTGGAACTTTAAGGACAATATTAATTATAAAAGTCTTAAACACATACACACCTACTCTTTTTTCTAAAAGGTTTCCTTGTTGTGCCAACTTGATTGCATGTATGTAGCCAAAGGAAGCATCATATCCAAGCATTTCACAATATATAAGTCTCACCATACATTCCTTCATCATTTTCTGAAAAGTAAAATATACAGTAACTATAAATAGAAAGTTTTGATTTTATTATGTTACAATCATTTAACAGAGAAATCTTTTAATCTTGGTGCTGAAGAGAATATATTATAAATTAATCACCTGAAGTCAGACTCTATAAACCTAACTACCAACAGTATTCATTTTAAAGTAAAATAATTTCAATATTTTGTTAGTGGAAATACTATAAATCAACTGCAGCTATTTCTAATTCTAGGTGCCCCTCATGTAAAATTTGATTATAATATGAGACACATGATTTTCAGATAACACTTCACCCATGGAAATCTGACTTCACTTCTAGAATGCAGCACAGTATTTTAATATATTAATATGTTAAACATTCATAAAATTCCCACAAATTGGTAATAATTTCTGTAATGAAATATTTTTCACATTTAAAAACAAAATTGCACAGACTTTCTTCAGAATTATTATGCTGTATGTACTATGTAATAGTTTATTTTATAGGCATTCTTTTTCAACAACCCTCACAATTATTATGAACTAAAGGGCACAATTTCTTTAATGGTATAGCCATTCCAATATTTAATTTTTTAACTGGGTCCTTCAATATTTCTGACACAAGCAAATAAAGTGTTTTAGGAGATTCTATAAATTAATTTTATTAGTATGATAATCTTTGCATTTCTTGAGTATTTGCATCACTGAGTATTCTCAATACTTATAGCCAATTTTTATCAGAAATAAAAAACATAAATGTGTTTCAAAATAAGAAAAGCTAACAGACCATTTTAATATTCAAAAATTAATTAGGGTTAGTATTACTAAATCACAAAATCCTTAGGAAACAATAAAATAAAATATTTTAAAGTAAGGACAATAACATTTACTGTTTCATTTGTAGGGGTGTGTATGTGTGTGTAAATATGAAGAGTTTAAAAAAATCATAAGAAAATCTTAAGGGAATAAGATTTAATTCAGGTCACTTGTGTTTAAGGTAATCAAAGTCAATTCATTAGCACATTACGACTACTAAATACCAGGGAAAAAATTAAGATACCGGAAGTCCCTCTTCAAAGGGCATCTAAATCAATAAAGAGCTGAAAGAGTTCATTTAAGCCATTATGTATCAACCTCGGTTTTGTAACACTTTTTCTCAGAGTTTTTCAAAAGTCATTATAAACTTTAACTTAAATTATATTGCATACATTGTTATTCTCTTAGTTTTAGAGAAGAAAGTGCATTCCCCAATGCTGGAATTCTCTAACAAACTCACCCAATCTCTTCATGACTACTCTAGAAGCAAAATAACCTGTAAGGCATGCCCAGAGTTGAATGGCCATCAATTATAAACTCTTCCTTCCAAACTCTGGCTCCCTAACTTCTACCTATATATCTTAGTTTTATCCTCAACAGGTTTATGCCTGGTAGCAAGAAAAATTGTATTCATTGATGCCAATTATAGAAAATGGAACTCTAACAGTGTAAAAAGACAGAAACCATTTCTGCTTAATGTTTTTATCAAGTACCACAAAGCACAATGATTTTATATATATACATACATATACATATGTATACATGCAAACACACACATATATATATACACACACAGAGATATCAGATTAGCTACATTTTGAGTTTCATTTGTCCACATATTATAATAAAAGGAAATATACACTCTCTCAGACTTTACAAGTGTTATTCATGTACTTGCTCATGTACTCATACAAAATGATCACCCCAATATTTTTATTAGAGGGAGAACATTCCCACAGTGACTTACAAACAGAAGTCACTCACTAAATATTTGCTGAGTAAATGTTTCTTGGGGAAAATTTCGTTATGTGAAATCACATTAAAATTAGAAAGAAAAAACACTTTGATCTTAATCTAACTATGGAGGGACAGCCCTACAGTGAGACCTGCATATAGTAGCCACTCATTAAATAGTTGCTGAAATGAATATCATTGGAAAAATCAACCTGTATGGAAACAGTTTTTAAAACAACCAGATTGTAATTTAGCTACTGGGCAATACAGTTAGTTTTATAACAAGAAAATCATTTTCTACCTTGTCAATCTATACTCCAAGATGTATAATAGTAAAATGAGATCTACAATATATCAATTCAGGTCTGGAAATGTTATTTTAAATGATATATCCTAATCTTTTCCCAATGCACAACATTAAAACAGTAAGATCGACACTGGGGTCTCAGGAGTATTACCACATTTATGTAAGGACCTTCATATTGGCACTAAATTGGCATCAGTCAAGCAAGTCTTACTCCACTGCAACCAGTCGATAATAAAAACCAAATATAGTTAATATTGGACTTGCTACCATCCATAACTGATTGTGACTAAGACAAATTGGATTTTAGCAACTGATCAGTTAGATGCCACTATCGAGTCCATAGTAGACCAGATTTCAAATTCCAAATGTGTTCGCACTGACTATGCAAACTTACCAGAGTTGTTGTAGGATCAGAAACAGTTGCTTTCAGATTACTCAATTCCTGCTGGATTAACTTCTCTTCCTCCTATAAAAGTGAAAATATTTAAATGCATAAATAACTTTTTTTAACTGTAATAGTATTTTTAAAGGGAAAATATAATTTGTAATACTTGCAATAAACAAGAAACATTATTTTAAAGGAGAGTTATAAAATCTATATGCTTAAGATTTGCCTAAAGACATTTCTCCAACCCTCAGAATCATTCCTGGAAACAATAAATATTTCCAGTCTAACCGACCATTCCTCTTTTCTTTGCTCAGTTACTGTTCTCTTAAGGATAGTTTAGCAGAAAAAAAAAAAATGGTTTTTAAAACAAAAATTAACAGTAGAGAGAAAGTAGAAAAGAAATTCTTCGTATACTGGCCCAGAATAAGGTTCTTACATGTCCCTTAAAATGAAAATCTTCATGAAACAAGAGAAGGCAGAACCAGAAATCGGTCTTTTTCTCTTACACTATCCTATTCTCCTTATTCCTCACTTCCCATCTCTCTCTAACACACACAATAAATACACTGATGTGGTCTGCGTTGCATTTTACCTCCTTAAGCATTTGAAAATTGGCCCCATTTTTTGGCTAATATAATGTTATCTTTAAATTATACACTGAATTAGCAGATGTCCACTAGATGGCTAATCAGAAACTACTAGTAAAATACTGCCACATATAGATAACCTACGTTCAGCTTCAAACTGCAATTAAACACCGAAAATAATTTTTTAAAAATTTCACTCAGCATCTCATAGAAATTAACAAATAATAAACCATTAAAACCAACAATATTAAGTCCACAAATTATGAATTTAGAATGTGAAGCAGCCTCTCTACACTATAGCATCATTTTATTTGTTTAAAAAAAAATTTTTTTTGATACTCAAAGCACTTTGAACAAAAAACCTCTCTTTCTCTTTTCTTCTCTCAAGGCACTGATTTCATTGTATACTGCGTATGCTTTTCTTAAACCCAAGATGAATAACCAAGTCCTTGGGAAAAAGTAAATGTATTTTACTGTTTCCTTAGTGTCTAACACATAACCTCTTTCATAAATATGTTTGAAATTATGACATAACACATAATATTTTTAAGGACATAAACTCCCTGAATCAGTATCTTACACAATCTGTATAACTACCAAAAGTCTGTGGGTACTTAATAACTTCTATTTTAAGTGCTCATTTTCGAAGTCCATCTGAGGCAGTGACTTACTCAGCAAATTTGACATTTGGGGAGGATTATTTTTTTTCTTTGCCCTACCCATTAGTTTAACCTAAAAACCCCAAGCTCCCCAAAGATATTCAACAACGGGTTCATATAGTAGGGTCTGTATCCATTTGTGACATCTAGCAGTTGAAAGAACTAGGGGAAAGAACTGAATAGGGAAACTTTGTAGAAGGTGAATATTGTTGACACTTTTATCGCACTTGGTATTTTCACACGCTTGATGTCTCATCTAATCCTCGGAACCTAGGAAGTATATATTGACACTTTGCCACTTCTACGTTCAAGAAACACATCGAGGCTCAAAAATTAGATTTGCCTCCAGATCATAATGAGTCAGTGTCATGGCCAACTGTGGAAACCCGGCCTCCCATTTGTCATTCCGGGTAAGAAAGTGACGCTTCCAGAGAAGCAAAGACGGACGGACACAATCGCAGTCCCTGAGCCCTGCGGGAGGGCGCGCCCCGTCGGCTCGCCGCCGGACCAGGGCCTCTAGGCGCGGGGACGTCCCCTGGGCGTCCCTGACCTCCCCGCCTGGCCGGCACCTACGTGCTTGGATGTGAGCGCGGTGATGCCGCGGACAAGGCCGCCCAGTCGTGAAGAGAACGACGCCTTGCCGGCCGCGGGCCCAACAAGCCCCTGGTTCTGCAGGAAGAGTCCCGGCAGGGCCGTCAGCGTCTTCTCCACTATGTCGCTCATCGCCGCCGCCGTCCGCGCTCCGGTCACCGCCCGGCTTCATGCCCGGCCCCTGCCCCGCTGCCCACCCGGCCACCGTAGGCACTTCCTGTTTGTTTGAAGAAAAAATCTTTATTCGCATCCTGCGTAGACAAGCACAGTGTAGTTCTCCAGGGAGGCCGCCGGAGGGCGCGAGAGTCCGCGCCGTGGAAAAGCCACTCTCCAGGCTTGCGCGCTAGGTCGACCTCCTGTGGAGGAACAGAGGAACCGAACATTAGCGGTTTCCTTGGCAACCCCAGGATCCCGCGCATCTCTGGGTCCCCGCGAGTTAGCCGCTCTGGCCTGTCCTTCTTACACTCGGTCCTCCAAGCCGCCTCCGCGCTGCCCGAGACAGCATCCAGAGGTACGCATTCCTGGCCCCCACGCGGCCACCATTCACTGAAAGACCAATATGTCTGCCTCCCTCCACCGAACCCCGAGAATCTGGATCGACCCGGATCCTCGGCGCCACGCGGGGCCCTGGTCCGCGCGGTGCTGGGAACCCTGGTGGTTTTGAATGACAGCGCGGCTGTCCTGCGGAACCCACCCCACCCGGTTCAAAGCCCGACACATAGTGGGGATTCGTGGTTACTGTCGCTTCTCCTCCACCCCACTTTTCCTGGGATTCGGGAAACAGCCAGAAAGGCACGAGGTCGTGCGACTCTCCCCCGGCCGATACCTACTCAGAAAGTCTCAGTTTAAAGGTCACTTTCCTGGAGCGGACTTCCCTGGCCCGGGAGACAAGGATAAGTCTCCTGTTTTATACTATCAAAACGCTCCGTTATTTTCCACTTTAGAACTGATCACAGCTGCCACTACATATTTACCTCCCCATAGAGAGGATGTCTTTTGCCATTATCCGCGTTTCTACCTAAAACAATCTAGTATAGTGGTTCTCAAAATGTGCTCTGGCGACTTCTGTCTGAGAGTCCCTGAGAGTCCCTGAGATCCTTCCGGAGGGGAGGAGTGTCCACGAAGTCAAAACTATATTCATTATATTTAAATGTCATTTGTTGTTATCACTATCATCTTCTCCCGAGTGTAGAGAGAAGTTTTCAAGACAGTAGATGATTTACAATCCCTCTATTGGCTGTTGAAATGTGTGGTTGAATACTCCTGTGTTTGCCGCAATCATATAAGGTTGAGGGTATATATATGTGCGTTTTCAGGGATTAACTTGGTTTGTCTTTAGTACTTCTAGTGTGTTCTTACAAGCTATCTTGATTTATACCTAATCTCTGTAACCTCATTAATCTTCCAGCAAACGTTTTTTTGAAATCCCTAAATTACCTTTGTACCTATGCAGAAACACAAGAAAAATGTCTGTTTTGCTGGCTTGTTTTGCAAAAATATTTTTTAATTTATTGATATTTTTCTAAACATTTAAATTTTATGTTATTTTTAGAACTTAGTCATTTATTCTTTAATTGGCTTACAAAAAAGAGATTAGAAGTCTTGCTTTCTCATCACTCTTACATCAAAAGATGCTGAAAAAGGTATGGACATCAATATTAGAGGATTCTGATTGGCTCAGGTAAAGGGGAGAATCTGGATAAAACTATAAGAAAGTATAACAAAAGCTTCTTTTTTTTCAGTGGCATTAAAGATGTTAATAATTTATCTTGTCTTATTCAACAGAACATTTCAAATACAATTATTATGGAGCCAGTTAAGCTGAGGCATTATTTTAACATAAATCATTGAGTTTAAAGGAAAAAGAATTGAAGATTTTAAACATGATAAGCTCTTCAAAAGACAAAGGTTTCTTGTGATCACTTTTCAAATTAGAAATGAAAAATCCACTAAAGCATCTTATAGGTTAAATTATTGTATTGCACTGGCTAGAGAAGGCCATACAATAACTGAGAGACTAATAAAGCCTATACAATGCCTGCTAGGTGTAAAATTAAAGAAATCATGGCAGTGCTGCTTTCTAAAAATGCTGTAACTCACCAAATTAGAAATTTAGTTGCAAACATAAAGACTGAGTTGACATCTGCAGCAGTTATACTGTCTTTAAGATGGACAAAAATTATATAATTATAGATGTAGCATTTGTTCAGTATCAGCACCAACTAATATTTAAGAATATCTTTTATATAAATGCTTGGCAGTATACACAAGGTGTGCCGAAATAAAGTATGGAACAATTTTTTTTTTTAATCTCAGAGTTTGCCTTGGAACAACTGTGGTATTTGCACTAATGGTATAAAAACAATACTGAACAAAACTGCTGACAGCTTGACACAAATCAAGGCAGAGGCTCCAAACTGCAATCTTCACTACCACACATTCACATTTAAAAAAAAAATAAATCCAGTTTCACCTAAGAATATCTTTAATGAAGCAGTAATAAATATTAATTTTATTAAATCTCAACCCTTGGATACATTTCTTTTTAAAATGGTGTGTGACAAAATGGGAAGCAAAGTACTCATAAAGCAAATCTTATGCACAACCAAGGTTTTTCAAATAAAAGCACTTGTGTAATTGTTTAACTTGAAAGCTGAATCTGCCACTTTTCAAGGAACACAATTTTCAATTGAAATAATGATTAACAGTGGTTTTCTTGAAAATGAACAGAGTCTATCACTTCTAGAAAAGCAATTGACAAATATGTTACCATTGATAAAATTTAAGCTTTCAAATGAAAATTCGAATTTTGAAAAATGTTTTTAATAATTTTCTAATATGTAAGAACTGTTCTGATAAGATCGGTGGTGATATTAATGAATGTTATTTTTTGATATTGTATAATGAAATGTGTCAACCTGTATAAGATCTATGTAACTCAGTGAACCAATATTTTCCAAATGATCAATGAGTGATAATATTGTACAATTATGCATTAAAGATCCATTTAAAGTACATATATACCAGTTATTTTAATATAATTTAGTAAAAAAGTTTACTGATATGTTTTCAAACTCTGCAATGCAATAAACCTTTAAGAAACTACTTCTTGTTGAATCATGGTGTTGTATCAAAGAAGAATATACACAATTATTTGAAAAGGCTGTTAAAATACTCATTTTCCCGAACTATATCTGTTTGAAACTAGGTTTTCTTCATAAATTTCAAACAAAATAACAACCCTATGGTAGGCTGATAATGGCTCCCAAGGATAAATCCACATCCTAATCCTTGGGATTCGTGAATGTTATCTTATATAGTAAAACCTATACAGATGTGATTAAGGATCTTGAAATAAGAGATTATCCTGGATTATTGTAGTGAGCTCTAAATGCCATCACAAAGTCTTTGCAAGAGAGAAGCAGAGGGAGATAGCCACCACACACAAAAGGGAGAAGTTGAAGTGAAGATAAAAGCAGAGATTGGAACGGTGCAGCCACAAACAATGCCAGCAGCCACCAGAAGCTGAGGCAAGGAACGAATTTTCCTCAAGAGCCTCCAGAGAGAGCACTTCCCTGCCCACACAGTGATTTCTGCCCAGGGAAACTGGCCCCCAGAACTATGAGAGAATACATTTCTGTTGTTTTGAGCCACTAAATTTGTGGTAATTTCTTACAGCAGCCCCAGGAAACTAATACAAACCCCAAAGCAAAAGGTTAAATGCAAAACCAGGTGTGAGAATCCAGCTATCTTATATTAAACCCAACAAAGAGATTTACAGAATGGTAAAACCATGCCACTCTTTTAACTAATTTTTTTAAACTATATAACTATTTTTAACCTTTTTAAAGTGTTGTTAACATGTAATAGGTTTATTGTTGCTGTTTTAAAATCAATTAATAGCTTAAAATTTTCTCAGTTTTACTTTTTAATTTAGTGAATATCTATAGCTAAAACCTACATAAACAAAAGCTTTTGGAGGTCCTCAATAATTTTTCAGTATATAGAAAGGACCTGAGACCACAAAATTTGAAAACTGCTTATCTAGTACATAGTAAATATTCAATTATTTGTTGCAGTAATCATATTTATTCTGCAGAGTCACATCAGTTGATATGAGTATAGGTAAGTGAATAGCAAGAGTTTAGGGGTAAGGTGAATGGTTTCAAGTGAAGACTAGAATTTTTAGAAGAGAAAACTTTGGGGAAAAAAGGACAAAATTATCTCCAACTGACTAAATTATAAAGAAGTTGCTGGAACAACTTCCAGAGCTTCCCTGTGAGCCAGACACAAAGATCATTGAATTCCTACCAGTTCTTACCTTTCCTCTTCAAGTTTCCACCTTGCAAAGTTAAAAATTGAAAAACAAATGTCAAAAGCCCAGAAGTGAAATTCCTGGTAAGAAAAGCTATAGAATTATAAAGCGGGACCTGCTAAGATTTAGAATTACACAGGATGCAGAACTAGAAGAAAATTTGGAGGTCATCAACCCAACCAATCACCTAATTTTGTAGAAAAGGATACTGAGACTGTGGAAGCCACTTGACCAAGGTCACAGTTAGCTGTAGAACTGAAATTGCAGCCCTAAGTCTAAACTTTGAGCCTGGAGCATTTTCCCCATACTTTGATGGTAGTGATAGTGGAAAGGTTGCCTGTGCCTTCCTGTTCTGAGACTCTGGCTCCAAGTCCTGCCCTGAAATGAAGGGGCTATGGATGTTCTCTGTTAAGCTTATAATTTTGGACTGTCCATTTTTTTTCTATAAATATAGATTCTTCTTTCTTTTTTTCCCATCTTTACTTCTGTCCCAGGTAATTTCACACAGAATGACATGCTATTATAGGGATCAAAGCTATTAAATTAAACCCTCTAGAACTGGATTTCCTCTGTCTCTTCTTCCAGTCAGAGAGGAAGTGACTCAGTACATGAGTAAGGTACATGTACCTTAAGAAAGTGCAGTGGTCCTAGGACAGTAGGGGGACAAACTAGTTTATTCCCCATAAGAATATCAGCAGCTCCACCACAAACATTCCCAGCAGGGCTGCCTCACTTATAAATATATACGAATGTATGAAAGGGCAATAAAAGCTTTTTCTTCAGTGCATTTCCTAAGATTTCTTTTTTAAAAACTTTTATTTTGAATAGATGTTAAATTCGCTTTATTCAAAATTCACAATGTACAAAAAGTCATACTGGAAAAAGTCTTCCTCCTTTCCCATCCCCCAGCCACACACTTCTCCTCCCTAAAAGGAACTGCTATGATCTATTTCTTCAGAAATATTTTATACATAAACATTAGATTTCGTTTTGAAAGCCTTAAGTTCTACCCCCACGTCCACAGAGAATTCAGCCAAATTCTTTTCAGGATATATCTCTAGGGGATCATTCCTTCGTGTAGCATTTTTTTTTTTTCTGAAAATTTCTGCCCTCAATTGATGGGACTATTGAAGATAAATGACAGTTGTTTGTGCTCACTTATTCTAAGGTTGCCATACTGTCCTGAGAATGTGCCTGGTAACCACCTGAAATGGGATTTCCAGGACATACATATGTCCACCCAGTTCTCACCCTCTCTCCACAGCCAGACTCTTCCCTAAGTTCCAAGTCATCCATCCTATTCCCAACGCCCTTGGTTTCTAAACTCCATTTAGCTTTCTTCATCCCCTTGCTTTCTGGGTTTAACATTTGCCAGTGCTTTCCCTGCAAAGCCTTAGTCAGCTCTCACCAGTAATTCTGATTTCCCATTTTAGGTAAATTGCCTCCATTTACCCATAATAACATGTTTAATGCCCCGCCTCCTGCCACCATTGCTTCATTTTCCCTGCCACCATCTTGCTTTAGTACCTCATCTCTGTCCCAGATTATTATAAAATTCTTCTAGTCACCCATTTTACCAATTCTCTTTTCAGCCAGCCCTTCAGAAAGAGTTTTCTATGTCAGAAATACGATCATATTATTCCAACTGTTGGAGAGGATGTGGGTACCTCTTCATACATTGCTGGGAGGAATGTAAAATGAACAGCCACATTTAGTTTTTTAAAAAGCTAAACAAATTTTCCACATGCTCTAAAAATTTCACTACTAGGTATCTACCCAAGAGAAATGAAAATATATGTTCACACGAAGACTTGCACATAAATGTTCATAGCAGCATTATTCATAGTATCCAAAAGCAGGTAGAGCCAAGTGAGGACCTGTGAGTCTCTCCAGAGGAGAGGCAGCCATTACAGCCAAAAGAAACCGCCCTAAGAGGAGTTTTTTCAGAATGACACATGCTATTTTCTTCCTTTCCCTCTGTGACTCAGATTCACATTTCACAGACCTTTGCCTGTGTTTTCTTTCCTCTGCCTTGACTGCTAGCCAACAGACTATGTACACAGTGTTTTCCCACTCCTGCTCCCCAGTCTGAGTCAGCCTGGTGAAAACATTAGCTGGAAGAAATCTATGTTTACCAGGTAAATTTGTCTACAACAAATACCTTTGCAATGGAAATCTTTAACCAAGAGCCCTCTGCATCTCAGCTTACGTCTAACCGAATTCACACTATATATATAGTCAATGAAACAAAATTCTAATACATACCATATATTTGGACAGTCCAGTAAAGCTTACTTGTAAAAAGATTTGACCTGTAATACTTTCCTTTCCCCAAGGAATTGGAGAAATAAGTAGAGGCAAAAACAGAGCCCACTTCGTACTTGGAGAGTATTTTCCCACAGACACTTGTTTAAAAAATCCAGTTCCCAGGAAATCTTTATAAAGATTTTCCCAATAGTCTACCCAATCCTGAATAAAAGAGATAGGCTCTAGATTTGATAAGCAGGGATCTTCTCAGAAGAAAACCATGAGAACTTTCTCAATATCAACAGGTCCTGATCCCAGAGCATTGTAGAAAGTGATCAAGGGATCAGAAATGAATCAAGTTAAAGAAAACAAAAGTAGACTTCCAAAGATGTGATAGTATTGTTGAGGCCTGAAGTGATACTAAAGCACTAATGAGAGTCAAGTCCTTAAAGTACAGTAGCTAGATCATATGACAGACTTAATTACATCAATTGTTCTTACATACTGCTAAGTGCAAGATGTTTCTCAAAGGGTGTTATTGCTAGTGGGAGCCATTTTCTCTCTCCCACAGCTCCATTAGATGCTTCCACTTCTTCAAAACTGTGAAAAGCATTTGCCTTCCTGCTATGAGCCTCTCAGTTCCTCCCAAGGAAGGAGATACTCATCTGATTGGGCACTACGAAAGGAACTGAGCATGCTCAGTCCCCTCCCCACCTTCTTCTGGAACTTCCCACCCGGCAGGGGCATTACATCCTTAAGCCTCTCACACACATCTACACCCACCCCTGCCTCTCCAGAAAGTCTAGGGGACAATTATTAGGAAGTCTTGTTGTACACCCTGACCTGTGGCTACTCCACCTTGGCCTCACCCACATCACAGCTATCTTCAAGTGTCTGGTTCACATGTCTGTTTCTCAAAAGGTTTTAAACACAGAGGGACTAAGAGCTGTGATTTATTAGCTTCTTCAAAGCCCCCAAATCAAGACTTGAAGTAGCCCTGCCACTGAAAATTTTGAAAATCAGGAAATATCTCAAAAGAATGCTTCTACCAGGAGACTAAATTCAACGTGTGTCCTCGAGCTTCTCAGTCAGGAAGGGAGACACCTCTCCTAGGAGAGAATGCAGCTTGACGGGCTTGCACATTGGGCAGTGAAAGATGAGGAGACAGCTTCATAGGATCCTGGAGTGGGGAGACCAATATCACTGCCAGATTCACTCATGTCTGAGTATGAAGTGGTGGCAAGAGCCCCAGAAGATTGTGTTGAAGTCCTAGCTCCTATCAGATGTGCAGCCTTTACTATTTTGAGCCTTGGTTCCCTATTTGTAAATGAGCATAAATATTATTCCCACCTACCTGTAGGACTGTGAGAATCACATTATATCTTGTACGTGAATGTTCACATATACTGGAAAGCATGATAGAAATATAGTATTAAAAGAAGTGGTGGAAAGATGCTTGAAGATTTTTGGGTGGAAGTGCTGATATTTTCCATTCATTCCTCTAGACCCGCCCCCTACCAACTCTGATCTGTGTCCCACAGGCTGAACTTTCCCACTGAATCAATGGAATTCCCTAACCTTTTGGCTGCTTGTTGAGTTTAATCAATGAGGAACGACAGAGGGGAATAGAGAGAGGGCTATTCTGATGACTGGGTTACATTCCCTCCCTCTTGGATCCCCTCAGGTGGCCTGTACCTCTGGGGAGGGCACAGCTCATGTCGAACTGCCTTTTCCACGTAGTTTTCTCGCCAGACCAGCAGCACTGCCACTGTGGAGGAGAAAAAAGTAACTTTCCTTCTACTCTTCTTAGTTCTCCTGACCAATCTGTTAATCAAATTATCAGACAAACAGAAGAAAACAATTAAATTTATTATATTATGTATGTTTATACAGGAGTTCTATAACAATATAGGGGCAGAGAACAAATCAGGCAGTTGAGGCTTAATTTCCACCTTGAGCTAAGGAGAAGGTGAGTTTGAGGTTTGGGACTTAAAAAGGGCAGGAATGCAATTCACTTCGAAGTGGAAAAGCAAAGGTTTGGTAAACAAATGTTTTCTGTTACATTGGGCCATCTGTTACATTGGGACACAGAGAGAACTTTAATCAACCTTGCTAGATCCCTCACTAACTTTTAGACCTAGTTCATATTAAACTATAGTTTATCTATAATAATAGCTCTCTTCTTGGAGCAGGTTGTCTAAATTTCTCTAGGCAGGTAAGGGAAAGGGTTTCTTTCTGAGGCTTTTGTTTTCTAAAAATAACCAGCTTAAAATAATCAATACCCCAATTGGCATATTTTGGGGTGGCAAACTCTGCTGTTCCTCACCACTACCGGGGAATTTGTGAGAAATACAAATACTCCAGTCCTACCCCAAGCCTAATGAAGCAGAAGCTCTGGGGTTGGGGCCCAGCAATCTGTTTTCACAAGCCCTCCTGGTGATTCTGATGCATCAAAGTTGGAGAACCACCGCTGTAACTAACTACTTCCTTTTCTTTGCTCGCAGCTACCAAACCTGGGATACTGTCCAATCCCTTGTTGCTTTCCCCCAAACCCTTTTTTCTTTGTAAACAGTCCTTTTGTTATACTCAAAATTCTCATTTTGACTGTGCCATTGTTTCTGCAGGACCCTAACACCATCTACAGGGGCTTCTTGGGATCTTAAAAAAAAGACAACTAACTGCTTTGTATTCCTGTGAAAAGGACAGATCCACTGTTTAATTGGAAAGGAAAAAAAAAAAAAAAAAACCCTGCTAATAGAATAGCCAAGTAAGGAGATTTAGTTACAGATGACCCCAAAATCCTTTAGGCAAAAGCTTGCTGTGGGTCTCTGTGTTTCAGGAAATGTCTCCATTTGGTAAACTAAAAAATGATGTAACATCCTTGTGAGACATATGACTAAAATCTGAGGTTTTCATGTGGGCTTGGGCTGTCATGCTAGTTTCTACCAAGGGCTTTAGTTTGAACAGGAAAATGCTAAAATAAGTTGCTACTTGCAAAAGGAAGCTGCTGGTATTTCTGTCCTTTAACTAAGGCCAAAGCTATAGTGAGCTAAATTCATACCATTTATTTTTCATCCAATATTAAAGTTGTATGGGCCAATATGTAACACTTGAGCAGCTGTAGAGAAAAAGCAAGTTCCAAGAGTCAGTGTGACTAGACTATACAAAGCCTAAAACAAAGAGAAACTGTTTCTAGCTGCTTGTTTCCTCAGGTCTCTTGTCACAGGAACTCTCCTTTTTTCCAGGGCATAAAACTGATGCAGGAATATTCGAGAGGTCAGGAAAGGAGGCTGCAGTAAAACTCAGAAGTCAACTCCTGCAGGTCATGTCCTTTGGAAATGTAAAAGTTAAGAAGCCTGGATGGAGACAGGGTAAGAAAGAGGCTTTGGGAAAATTTAGCCCAAAGTGTTAAACTAACCTAGGTTTTTCTTGTCCATATGGATTAAAACTGTTGCTTTCATAATAAATGGAGAAACTGGTTTTCACAGTAGTATCTGGTATTTATGCCTTATAATTTATTAATTTAACCGGTAAGAGCTGGACCCTGAAAAATGGTGAGGCAGGCTAAGCTTGTATTCTACTTTTTTTAAAACAATTCCTCATCTTACTCACCCCACCGCCACCCCCAGATTCATGCTATCCCCAAGCCCGTCTGTTCATAGCCCACTTCAACAACCTTTCCAGGCTTTTCCCTCTTTGAACTTTTCTACTGCACACTTAGAATTGAAAGCAACAAGATCCTATTCCTCAGAGTTTATTGCTGATGAGATTAGCTTGTTTGCCAATGGCTCCTGCTAGTAACTCTCTTGCCCAAGGCAGCCTATTAAAGTGGGCTGATCTCAGGGACAGAAGGCCTTGATGCTTAGTGGCTGTGTGATCTTGGGAGAATTACAAAGAAAGATAAAAAGAATCATAAATTCTTGGGGTTGAAAGAGACCAATGCTTAAATACATATTCTAACACCTTACCGAGGTGTTACCCATGTCTGTTTTATTTTCTACGAAACATAATCTCTACCACTTATTTCTACCTCCATGGGCCAAGGCCTGTGCTAGGTGTGTTGTAGAAATTATCACTAATCCTGAAAATAACCCATCAAGGTAGCTGGCACTAGCCCTATTTTACAAATGTGTAGCTGAGATTCAATAGATTGACACAGTCCAAGCAAGTGGTAGAGCCAGGGTTCATACCCAATTACAGCTGGCCCAGAAGTCCGTGCTCATTTCTCTTAACTACATGATCTCCTGAGAAACCCCATCCAAATTTTAGCATCTTTTATAATGAGTTCAATTCCATCTTCCTCTGCCTCTGCCCCTGCCATCTCCAAGTTCTACACCCCTGAGAGTAACAAGCAAAGTCAGCTTCCTCGTCCCCATGCCACTCCTTTGGATATTTGAAGACTACGAACAACTTTGACCATCCTAAAAATATGCAACCTTTCCTCCTATGAAAGTTTAAAGTCTCTTCATTATCCTACTGATTCCTCTTTGGTTGGTTTGTCTATATCCCATAAAAGAACAACAACAAAAGCCTGAAGCTTAATATATGTACAGAAAACTGCACAAATTACAAGTATATAGTTCAATTAATTTTTACAAAGTCAAAAATTACTCTTTGCTCAAGAAACAGAAATATTACCAGAACTTAGAAGCCCATGCTATCCTGTCTCTGTCTTCCTCAGAGGCGACCACCACTCTGACTTTTAACAGAAGTACACAGTCTACATCCTTTTGTGTCTGGTTTCCTTTGCTCAACATTGTGAGAGTTCCATGTCATATTGTGTGGAGGTATATTTGGTTCATCTTCATTGCTCTCTGCGTACTTTTTTTTTAATGTTGTAAAATACATATGCCATAAAACTTAACTTCTTAACCATTTTAAGTGTACAGTGCACTGGTATTAAGCATATTCACAGTGTTGTGTAGCCATCACCACCATCCTTCTCCAGAACTTTTTCATCTTCCCAAACTGAAACTCTGTACCCATTAAATAATAACTCCCCATGTGCCCCTCCACCGGCCCTGGCAAGCACCATTCCACTTTATGTCTCTATGAATTTGACTACTCTAAGTATCTCATTTAAGTGGAATCATACAGCATGGCCTTTTGGTGACTGGTTTATTTCACTTAGCATAATGACTTCAGAGTTTATCCATGCTGTTGCATGTATCAGAATTTATCTTTTTAAAGTTAAATAATATTCCATTGACTGGATATACCACCTTTTATTTATTCTGTGTGCTTTTTAAAGTGTGCTGTCTCATTTGGGACCCAATGCCCTCAGTGGGTCTGGTGTGAGCAGGTCCTTTGCATGGACGGCTCCATCGCTGCACTGACACACTCTTTCATACTTGCTTTTAAATACTTGCTTTTAAACAGTGTTCCATGTGCTTTATCCATCTTTACTTCCCCAGTACCTAGCTCTGAGCAGATATTCAGTGAATAATACCTGTTAATAAACAAATAAATGAAAACATAACAGCCCAACGAGATCCTTCCTCTTACCTCTGTGAGCCTCAGCTTCCTCATTTTTGAAATGAAGGGTTTGGACCATCTATTGCTCAAGGCTGTCTACCTTAACATCTCTGATTTTATAAGAGACTTGCACTTAACAAGGCTCTTCAGTGACCTATTTCAAAGGTTTGACTAATGAAAACAATGATAGTAATTTTTAAACTATATTTATATGTTCCGGTTTATGTAATTTCAGTTTATCGCCCTGGTAACCCTGTTAAGTAATGTGAGAATTTAAAGCTCTATGAGAGATGCTTCTGGACAAGGAGACAGACTTGCAAAGTGGGTTGTTAAGGTGGTACCCTATAGAGAGAGGTTTGTCAACCTAATTTCTCTCATTTCATATCTGAATTGACAAAACTTCCCTGTTGTAAAGAAGCTGCAATTTCCAACCCAACCACAAGGTGGCCACTTAAAACATGCAGAGAGAACAGATGAGGAAAACAGCTCCAGTCCCAGAGCCAGGATAGTCCCCAAGTGGCAGTAAACCAAATCAGACTTTTTCTAGGATCCTTTCCAGATATAAAATGGTTAGGAGGCCCTGAGTATTCTGAAATACACTATGATTGGCATTAGGCTTAAAATGTTACTCACTCTATTCATGGATAAGTTAAAATACAACCACAATATTTTATCCTCTATCTTGTGACTTCTGAATTTTATTCTCTCCTCTCTTCCTTCTCCTTCATCCGCTAGAAGTTATGAGAGAGACACGAAGCCAAATTTTGATGAGTTCATGATTGAACATACTGACTTAAACTGTCTCAAGGGACAGTAAGTTTACAGATCAGTAGCTCTGCAGCTGGAATTTTTAAAGGAGACTGCGTTTACTGTCTAATGAAAAAGAATACTCTCACATATTTTAAGAAAATTTGGAAAATGTGTCAGATCAGAAAAGATCCATACAAATAAATATTCTCTCCTTGACAATTGCTGCTAATAAAGTGGTATAGATGGTGTATATACCTTTAGGTATTGTTTCCTAAGTACATGCTAGCATATGTTTCTTCCTCATAAAAACTAAAAATTTCAAATAATCTTTAAAACTTTATTATAAAAAGGACTATTGATTAAGCCATGATACCTAACTGTTAACCTCATGCCACATTCTCTTCTCTTACTTTGAACTTCATTGGTTTTGGTAAAGTTGTGTTCAATTATTTATTTTAACTTTTAAAAATAATCAGGATTAATTTGTCTTGGACGCCTTCTGAATCTTTAAGCGTTATTAGCTTTTCCATTACAAAGGTATTTTTTTGCCCATTCCTACCAACTTTCTCTTATCTTTTGAAATTGTAAATTTGATTACTGAACCTAGGTTATATTTTTTAAATTGATTTATAACTTTTGAAATATACTTTGCTCTATTTTATCATTGTTTCTTCCTTAGTTTCAAGCACTACTAACCTTAGGTAGGACTGGCACACTTAGCTGTTTTTCATTTTATTATCTTTATGGAAGTTCTGTGACCCTCCTGTTGTATTCATTCTTTGACCTTTGTAATGCCCCAATGGTTAAAAGCAGACAGAAAATCAGTGAGTAAATAAATAAGTAAATAAATAGATGTTTTGGAGACTAGAGAGAACAATTTCAACCTACACATTAGTGTTTTATAAGGATGAAACAAAATAATAAATGTGCAAGGCCTTTGAAAAGTGCAAAAATATGCCATGCAAATGTAATATTTGGCTTGACTTCAAGTGGAAATCAAGAACTGCTGAAATGATGGCTTCTTCAGATTTACAAATGCCTCGGGTCAAATATCTGAGGAAAGACCTTGGAGACACTTAATTAGCATCATTTCTTAAACGAATTGAATACATTGTTTACTTACAAGTGTTCTGGCTCCTATAGTGATTTAACACATATTAGTAACAGAGCACTGGGAGAATGCATTTTTTTACAGTAACCTAGAGGTTCCAACAAACATCAGGGGACATAAATCAGCGCGAAGCCTTGAAAGTGGCTGGTCTGACAAGACGGAGCCAGTGTAATGTGACTTTTCTTATTAGCTTGGCAATAAAGTTGCCTATTAACTTAGCATTTAATTGGATCCTCCTCCAGTGGAATCATGAGAGCATTCAGTCCTGCAGGCTAGAGAACATGTTGTACCTGTTGAACAGTGTTTAAGGTACTTTAAAAGTCTGTTTATAATTGAGTAATGACTAAACACGACTTTATTATGTCGGACTTTTAGAGGTGGTAGGCATGGTGTCTACCTGCACAGAATTGTGTCTGAAGTGCTGTGTCTGAATCCCAGCTCCACCATCTACAAACTGCATGACTTTGGTCATATATTTTGACCTTTCTGAGCCTCTTTTTCTTCATCTGTAATAATGAGGGTAACAATATCTGTTCTTACTTTATAGAATTAAAGAATTAAGTTAGACTATGCACAGAAAAGAGTTTTGGCAACTTATACACACATGAGTTACAGTTACCGAAGGTAACCATCATATTTTACCAAAGAGGAAACTGAGGAGCAGAGAAGCTAAATGATTTGGCTAAGAACCTGTGCTGACACAGTTAGCACTCCAACACAGATTTACAAGGTCCCATTTCTTCAGTGTATCAATTAGTACTGTCAGTTGACATTTTATGTAAACTAAGGTCTCCATCCACGACTCATTTACATAGTTTATTACCCAGCTATAAAAGGCCATTAAAATTTAACTTTAAGTTTGTTAGAAACTAGATTTTATTACCACAAATGTGTAGATGCATTACTGAAACTCCAGCTAAAACTATATCTCGGCCAGTCCCTGAAGAAAAAAGCTTTTTGTTTTTATTTTGCATGTCAGTGCTTGGCTAAAACTTCTGTTTTTATAAGAGTCACATGGGATACTCTAACCCTAAATCTAATTTGAGGAAGAATCTACAAAACAAATTCAAAACTTGTCTGAAAGTCAAAACTTTTATTGTATTTTCGTAGTCTTCATAAAGCAATTTTTTTCACCTGCATCCTAACATATATTCCAAACCTGTAATTTACCATTAACATAAAAAGACGAGTTGAACCTCAAAGATTTTATTCTAATATTATTTTTGTCTGAATAGATTCATTTATTAATAATGTGTCTATGAAAATAGTATTATATCTAAAGGATCTTTTTGTCTTAAAAAAGCTATTCTGAGTTTTTCTTTTAAATTTCAAATTTATGATGAATTTAAACTAAATAATATCTAAAATTTTCTTATAACTCTAAGCTCCAGTGATCTAGAATTCAGAATTATAAGAAGAAACTACATTGATATCTATTTTTACAGCTACAGTTGCATGGAGATTTGGAGCTAGTTGGTTTTTCACAGAAAAAATAGAGAGAGGCATGTCCACAGTTGGAGCCATATTAAGAAATGTCTCTTCAAGTCTTTATGAGGTTATAATAGTTTAATTTAACAGTATTCCACAATGGAGAATGCATGGAATATGTATCTAAAGATTTGGGCTCATGCTCTGGCTGATCATGAGCAAGATATTAAGCCTCTCTACATCTCAGTTTCCTAATCTTTGAAATGGGGTTGTTTCCACAGCCCAGAACCTGTTGCTTGTGCCTGGGAAAATGTGTATTCTTTCCAGAGAAGGTGCTATCTAGAAATCTGAAACTGAAGCCCTAGAGACAGCAGGGCCTTCACATCTGGGAAGTAAGGACAATGAAACTTAGCTTTAAAGGTAGTTGTGGGAATTAAGTGAGATAATGCAAGTAAGGCTTCTGGCACATAACAGATACTTGATAATGGTAGCTATGATGAATATGCCCAATATTGTTTCCTAAGTCCTACTATGTCCTCTTCTTTTGGCAGATATCAAGAGAGGTGGCAGAAAGCAAAGCAGCTCTCAGTGGACAGCCCTACATAGGTGCTAGCCTGTATTCCCTCCCTTCCCCTGGGACATGCACCTGCAAACCTAGGGCAGGGCTCTGGGTGGCAGCTGGACAGGGTTAACAACAATGAGAATCAAAAGCAGTCTGTGCACTTAGCATCCTCCCAAGGCTGGCCCAGGGAAACCTGTGACCGGCTGTTCTGCAGAAATGTAGATGGGGAACGCATGCTCAGTCTCTAGTTTAGATAGGTTCGCATTCCCTTACTGAAGCTTCAAACAGAAGAGATACAGCAACACAAGACAAAGGGACATTGCGGCCAGGAGTATGACCAGGGCAGTGCTATCTTGATACTCTCTGATTGTCTTAACCTCCAGTAAATAGTCTGCTCTTAAATGACAACCAGAGTAAGAGTATGAACACAATGTCGAGCTCCATCTTTCAAGGGTTTAACACATGTGAGTCAGGGAGGAATTGGGGTAACAGAAACCCATGGAAGTTTCCTCTGATTATTCATATAAGAAATAGTAAGCAAGGTGACCTGCGGAATAAAATGGGGTGGCAGGTGTGGACTAGCCATCTCGGGGAGTGGGTGATGCGATAGAATAGGTATACAGCATGGAGGGCTATGGGATATCCATGATCATGAACCTAAATGGAGTCCAGTTGGCATAATTGTGGTTTCTTTTTTCCTTAACACCTTTACATGTGAAGTAGACAGAGCTGGTTTTAAGTAGAATTAAGGTTTTGCCAGGCAAACTGTGTGTAAGAAAAGGGCAAAGAAATTGGGGTGGGGTGGGGTGGAGGTGTGTACAAGGACATTGAATGGAAGATAGGTAAGAAGGGAAATAAGGACATCATGGGGTGAGGGGTGATGGAAAGTATCAGGGTCAATGGATTCTAGGGGGTTGAGGGAATTCTTTAAGCAAATATTGGCATTACAAATCTTTTTTGTTTTTTTAAGTGTTTAAGAGTGGGACGTTTCCTTGCTGTCTTCCCACTTTACCTTCATTCCTACTCTTTTTCTTCTTTCCACAGTTTAAATAACAATAGCTACTTGCTTGCTGAGAGAGACATTTTTTCCAGTGCAAGTTCTTGTACTTCTGGCAAAGAGGAAGTTAAATGGTGTTATTTGGAATCTTTTAACAGTTATTCAGATTTGGCTTAGAGATAGGATTATGCTGATGTACTTTATTTTTCTCCTTAATTTACAAAGAGCTCTCTTATCTCAAACATTCCAGTGCTTTGTTGCAATTTTCTAAGTAATGCAGCCTGTTACTTTTGGGGGAGAGCTGCAATCTGACCCTTAAATTGGGGCAAGCTTCTAGCAAATTAGAGGCCTCCTGGCCAGAGCTTCTGCTCAGGTTTCTAACAGGAACACACTTCTCGTCAGAATGGCTGCAGGAAATCGGATCACAGGAGCCCTTTTATCGGTTTGTTGTGCTGGTTCTTTCACCTACCTGAAAACTATCTTAAAATGATTGCTTTCCAAATGCAATGACACAGCAGTCTGTTTTTTAGAGACCTTATATTCATTGAGCTCCTTGCTCAGAAATTTTGCCCTGGTCATTCAAAGTTACTTTAAAGTAGAACAAGCAGTTTAAAAAGGCACAGAAAAGAGGGAGAATAGAATCTGCACGATTTTGAAATTACAAAAAGTGAAATGACCCATTAATATGTCCATCGTCCCTGCCTTGCTGGAGGGGACCTTGAAAGGTCTCCATGTCTATCTTTCTGCCCCTACAAAGTTATTCTAGAAAGAGAGCTTTTCACCCACTTGGAAATTATGTCTAATGCTCTGTCAGTGTCTCAGGAATTTTAAAAAGTCGATCTTATATTTATTTTTAGGTAGATTTACTCTTCCACACTTTTACTAATTCTTCTATTGACTATTAAATGATATTCCCAGTTTGGAAAATAATTAACTCCTTGTTGCTATAGCAAACATGCCTAATTATTAAATAATCCTGTTACTACAAGAAAAATTAATCATGATAATCAAGGCTTAAATCTTGACCTTTTGTTTTTTTAAATTTGTGAAAAGTACAGCCTCTTGTAAGGTGACTTGAATTCTCCCTGAGTTCAACCTCCTCGCCTTTCCTGGCACTATGGAACAGTCAACAGAGAAACAGCTAAAGTCAGAAGCCTCAAAGCCCAACTCTGCTATTAAAAGCTGTACCATTATAGGTTATATTATTCTTAATTTATAGCTCCAATTTCCTCACCTGTAGAATGTGAAGAAACATGTTGTTGCTCCAGAAAAATCAGGTAACAAATGTAAAAATCACTTTGTAAATGATAAATATTGTAAAGATATGTCTATTTTTAGAATTAGCTCCCAAATACTTCATGTTATCTTGTTTGGGGTCCTCTCTTTCCCTCCTCTCTTTGCCCAACTTCCCCTCATCTTTCCCTAGTGTCCAGCTGTCCTCCATGGAATGTTGTTGTAGCAAGATCTCAGATATTACACAAAAGCTAAAAATATAGTTGACCCTTGAACAACACAGGTTTGAACTGCATGGGTCCATAAGTGGATTTTTTTCAGTAAATACCTGTACTATTTTTTTTTTTTTGGTAATATGTAATTTTATTTTCTTTAATTTTTAAAATTTTCTATGGTGACATTGGTTAACGAAATTCAATAAGTTTCAGCTGTACCATTTAACAGTAAGGCATATATGTATTTACACTGTGTTCACCTCCCATAGTTAAATTTCTTTCTATCACCACATATTTGGCCCCCTTTATCCTGTCTCCCTTTCTCCTCTCCCCATTCTCTAACCTCTGATAACCACTAGTCTATTGTCCATGTCCATGAGTCTCTGTCCTGTTCATTTGTTGCTTTTAGGTTTATATCTCACATATTATGTGATTTTCAGCTTTTTCTGTCTGCTTATTTTGCTTAGCATAACCTGTACTATTTTTGACTAGCAGTTGGATGTGGAGGGCCAATTGTATGCATTGATCTACATCATATTATACAGGGGACTTGAGCATTCATGAATTTTGGTATGTGCACGGGTCCTGGAACCAATTTTAAGTTTTAAGGGAGTGAAAAGTTAGACATGGATTTTTGACTGCATATGGGGTTGGCACCCCTAACCCTTACATTGTTCGAGAGTCAATGTATAACCAAAGAAGAAATTAGTACCAATGTACAGAGCCCTTCTTCTTGCTAAATACATTTCTTAGAGGGCACTATAAGACTGGGCAAAGGAAGAAAGAAAAGAAAAAACAGATGGGAGTTGCCAGTGGCAAGGGAGCGGAAGAGGAGAGGAGGAAAAGCGAAGGAGGCAGCAAAGAATCCACTAAAAAGGGAGGAGCACAGAGCTCACATCACTCCTAAGCCTCTGAACCCAACTGGGGAAGGACAGGATAATTCCAAAAGACTATAAAAGTATATAAAAAGGAGTATGTACAGAAAGAGCAAAGTAAGCACAAGAGAATAAAATTATTTTCAGGGTGGGGAATATCATGTAGTATTGCAAGTAGGCTCATGATAAACTGAAGTTACGATACACTGTAAACTGCTGAGAATAGTTTCATGAGAATGTGTGATTCCTATAGCCAATTACTAGAAGAAGAGTGTAAATGACTGTTATATTTGTCTACAGGTAAATTTATACTCTGGCCTATAAAATATAGAAAAAAAATTTGCTTAAAATGTGGTTGGGACTCATGCTCTTACACTCTATCTGCATGACAGAGAAAATATGAGAGAGAAATTCAGAGCAATACATATTCCCACCTGCTATCCTTTCTACCCACAGGAATCAAGTGGCATTCCGCAATAACTTGGAATAGGAAGACAGATGTTTGACAGACAAGTGTGGGAATTGGAAGAATGAAGGAATTGGAGAAACCACCACTAGGGAGTGGGCTGAGATACACAGAGGGAGTAGAGTGACCTAGATGGAGCAGCAATCCTATTAGGGACTAGACTTTTCCTAGTGGAATTTCTTTTTTTTCTTTTCTTTTCTTTTCTTTTTTTTTTTTAAGAAAGGTAACCCTTGGTTGACTTCACAGATTGCAAGAACCCTGTCAGCTTATAATCCTTTCTTTCTTGCTTGCTTGCTTTCTTGCTTGCTTTCCTTCTTTCTTTATTTTTACGCCTGGTCTTCCTAGGTGGTCTCCCATCCAACTACTAGCCAGGACTGATCCTGCTTAGCTTCCAAGATCAGTAGTGGAATTTCTTAAGCAGGAAAACAGTTAATGCCTAAGATTACCTTGTAATTAGGGAGCTACACAAGCCCATTTGCAGACCTGGGCTCCTGTGGAAACATCACCACCCAATTGTCAGTCTCTTCTGGCATGCTTTTAAGATGTCTTTCTCTGAGCCTGGGTAAAGATAGTAGCAGACCATATTATATCCTAGTCTCCCACCTGCCACAAGACTTTCAGAAACTAACATTAGAGGTAGCAACCAGGATAGTGAGCTAAGGTTGGGAGAATTATATCCTTCACCTTTAAACTCCCCAGGGAACAAAACCACTATTTCTGTTTCACATTACAAAAGTATCCCATGACTCACGTCATTCTTTTTTCTTGACGGGTCTTTCTCTTTCTGATCACATTCATCTCATCTCAGGTAAACCTAATCTTTGTTACCCTACGTGAGCACAAGAATGGTTTTCCAATGTGGTGTTGTTTTGAGATTCACCAAGTAAATGTCACTCCTGCTTTTGCTGCTTGGAAATTAGCCACTTTATGCAAAATTAAATTCAGGTGCCTTATCTAAAGGTTGAGCAAAGTGCCAGTGAAAAGAGAGGCCCCTTGTGTCAGCTGAGGAGACTGGACTTTCCTATATGGTTCAGGAAATGCCTCTGCTGCCAGGACTCTAGGCAGCTGTCATGGCCATAGATCCTCTGCTTATGCTCTGTGGCCAACAAAAAGAAAATACAGAAAAATTCTAGGCCAACCCATTAGCCTCAAAACTAGGACTTAATGACTTCTGAGGTCTGACCTGAAGTGCAGATTCAGAATCTTAAGACTGTGGCCTTTACCTTCACATTAACTAAGTTAAACGACATCCATGTCTCCATTTTTCTAAGTTATTGTATAAGGGAAAGCACAGATGAAGATCTAAAACCTTTTTCCTTGAGGCCAAAACCCTTTAATTTTCATTTCTAACAGAGCCAAGGAGACTGAGGAGACAACGTCTTCTCACCACATACACACACAAAAATGTAATTATGTGAGGTGATGGATATGTTAACTAATGTTATTGTGGTCATCATTTCACAATATGTACATGTATCAGATCACCACTTGTATACCTTAAACTTACACGTTATATATTAATTGTGTCTCAGTAAAGCTGAAAAAGAAAAAACCACTATGAAGGGCAGACATTCGGTTATAAAAAAAAAAGACAATGTCAAGAATATGAGAAAACAAGCCACAGACTAGGAGAAAATATTTGCAAAAGACATATCTGATAAAGAATTGTTATTCAAAATATACAAAGAACTCTTAAAACTCAATAATAAGAAAATGAAGAATATGCATAAAAAAAAATTAGCAAGAGACCTGAACAGTTTTCTCACCAAAGAAGAAATACAGATGGCAAGGAAGCCTATGAAAACATGCTAAACATGATATGTCATTAAGGAATTGCAAATTAAAACAACAATGAGATAGTATTACACACCTATTAGAAAGGGCAGATCCAGAACACTAACAACACCAAATGCTGACTAGGTTGCAGAGGAACAGGAACTCTCAGTCACTGCTGATGGAAATGCAAAATGGTATAGCCGCTTTAGAAGGCAGTTTGGTGGTTTCTTACAAAACTAAACTCACTCTTACCCTTCTCTCCAGCAATCATACTTCTTGGTATCTACTCAAAAGAATTGAAAACATGTCCATAAGAAAACCTATACACATATTTACAGCAGCTTATTCATAACTGCTAAAACTTGGAAGCAACCAAGCTGTCTTGCTGAATGGATAAACTATGGTGCATCCACAAATGGAATGCTATTCAGTGCTAAAAGGAAATGAGCTATCAAGCCATGAAATGACATAGAGAAACTTAAATGCACATTATAAAGTGAAAGAAGCCAATCTAAAAAGTTTATGTACTGTGTAATTCCAATTATACGACATTCTGGAAAAGGCAAAACTATGGAGAAAATAAAACTATCAGTGGTTGGCAGGGGTTAAGGAGGGGAAGGAATGAATAGGCAGAGCACAGAAGATTTTTAAGAAAATGAAAACTATTTTGTGTGATATTACAATGGTGGATACATGTCACTATACATTTGCCAAAACCTATAGAATGCACAGCACCAAGAGTGGACCCTAATGTAAACTATGGACTTTGGTTGATAATAATGTGGTTCACAGATTGTAACAAATGTATAACTATAGTGTAGAATCTCAGTAATAGAGGAGATTGTGGGTGTGTAGAACAGGGGATATACGAGAACTCTCTGTACTTTCCACTGTAAATATAAAATGTTCTAAAAAATAAAATTTATTAATTAACTCATTAAAGAAATACCAGAGAGAAAAAGAGAAAATACATATAAGGGAATGATATCTGAAAGGTGATAAACTCCTAATCAAAACAGTGTATTTCAGAAGACAGTGGATTAATATCCTCAAAGTATTGAGAGAAAATAATGGAAAAGTTATAAAATCTATGTGTACCCTTAATTAATAATGAAGTAAAAATTAAGATTTCAAGCATTTAAAGACTAAGGCAATTTACTACCTAGACTCTCATTGAAAGAACTACTAAACTTTCTTATTTGTAAAAAATAAAATAAAAAACATGAAGCTCCTCTTAGCCAAGTATCAGAGAAAAAGGTGAGCATCATATAGAATATCAACTGTATTAAATTAAAACACATTGAATATATAAAAATCCACAAATTTATGATATTGCAGAATCAAAAAGCAAACAAAAGAAAGCAACCACACACCATTTGCACACGTCAGTCATTATTGAAACCTAGGGTACAAATGCTTATTTTTGGAAATTGACAATTAAAAATAATTAATAATTCATTCTACCTTTCCCGAATGAGCTATATTTCAGGGTAATCAAATCGTTGACGAGAGAAATTTTTTTACAAAAGAACTTCAGTTAATAAATATAAAGCAAAAAGAGAATTAGAAAGCCTTCAATTTTCAACCTAATGAAATAGTTGATATAGGCAAAGTTCATTGATTGCTGAAACCACTAAAAAGACTGATGGAGGACTTTACAATTAAGGGATCAGCCTGTGAACATCCAAACCTTCTGATCAGTCTTAGCATCACCTATCATTACACAATCCAACACACTAGGCTAACTCATGATTTGATACAATATGACATACAAGTAGAGGGCACCATCTCTGAAGTATTTTTTTAAAAATATTGAGCCTAACTGAGACTCTAACTTTGCCTCTCTTAACCTAGGTTTCTAATGACAGGAATAAGGGATAGAGGAATTAGATGATCCCATGAGGGAGCAGACAAACTTACAATGTAGGATATTCTATAAGAAAACACCTAATTTATTCTGCTAAGTTGGCATTATTATTTTTTTTTTTTAAAAAGGACTATATTTGATCAATGTTCTGAATCAGAAATGATTTTGTCGTCAGGGGGACATTTAACAAAGTCTGGAGATATTTTTGAACATCACAATGTGAAAAGTGCTGCTGGAATCTAGGGAGTAGAGGCCAAGGATGCTGCTAAACATCCCTGTGATGCACAGGACAAGAATTATCTGGTCCAAAATGTCAGCAGCACCACCGCTCAAAAACCCTGTACTAAAGGAGGTTGAAAAGACAAAACAATCTAGTTTAGTATGTGGGTCTTATTTGGATCCTATTTAAAGAAACCAAAACCACAAAAGGACATTTTTGAAACAATCACAGAAATTTGAATATAGGCTGAGTATTAGATTGTGGGGGTTCAGAATAAGCCACTCAAAACGTGCCTCAGCAATATGTAGATTACTTTGAGATAAAGGCAACTTTAACCACAGGCTCAAAAGAAATTTCTACCCCTCCCTTTAACTACTTAGAAGAACTTGAATTAGGGATCTTGTCCATAATAAGATATTATAGGACATAACTTTTTTTATTTATCTCTAGGGTAGGGCAAATTTCTACTTACAAAACATCTGTTCTTATCATTCTGCAATGACCTTTTGAAGCCCCCAAGGTACATTACTTCATTCCTAGCTAAGGACATCTTATATACCTCAACCACTTTTCTCTCTTAACCTCTAGTGCTTATGGGGTCTCTCACTCTCTCATGTATGTGGGGTTCCCATATACATGTATGAAATTCGGTTATTTTCTCTTGCTAACCTGTCTTATGTCTATTGAATTATTAGACCAACCAAAAAAACCTTGAGGGTAGAGGAATATTTTTCCCTCCCCCACAAGATATTGCTGAAGAAGTATTGCTAGGTATGATATTGATATTGTGTATAGAATGTAAGAAAATGTTGATAAGTTTTAGAGATGTATATCAAAGTATGTGAGAATAAAATGGCATGATGTCTAAGATTGTCTTTAAAATATTTTAGCAAAATAAATAGATTACATAAACATGGATAAAATATCAATTCTAGAATCTTGTTGGTGGCTTTGTGAGAGTTCCCTGTATATTTGTGAATATTTGATACAATATTTTATTTAAACACAAGAAATATTCTTTAAGAAGAAGGAATTCAACCCAGCAGGGAAAAGGAATAGGCAAGAAACAATGATGATTATTCCTGGGGGAATCTTTCTGGACTGTGAGGTCCCTCTGTTCTGACCAGAATGAGCACGGGAAGCAGCTGGTGTGGTATAGACCTTCAGTGTGATGAACTTCGTGGTGGCCAGGCACTTTAAATGGCAATTCAATGAGAAGAAATATACCCACCAAAAGAAATTATATACAAATGATGTATTCTAGAATTGTATACTTAAAGTCCATATGATTTTATTAACTAGTATTATCCTAATAATTTTAATAAAATTTAAAAAATAAAAATGGGAAAAAAAACAATACTGTATCTGAAAAGAATGTATTTTGGTGTGTTCATTCTAATTCAGAAGCTATGATTATACATATTTGCTGAAGAATAAGATTTTTTTCACTTCATTTTTGTGGTAGAGGCTCTTGAGAAATTTGAATACTCTAAAAATGTAAATATCAGGAAAAAAACCATTGAACTAACAAGAAAGGAATCTTCTAGTGTGTCTCTTATTTCTCTGCATTCTCAAAGAGACTGTCATTTTTTATGTCTCAGTTTATTTGGTGACTGTACCTCTGGGAATATTAGGGACAAGATGGTTTTCTATTAGTGATTTCACTTAGTTTGTTATCATGCAAGGTCCAGACACCTAATATGACCTAATTAGAGTGGGTGTAATGATAAATTTGTTTCTCATGATTGGTGGTAACGTTGGTGGAAAGTCAAAGCCACACTTATATTGGCCAAATAGATTCCTACTGTCTGCTGGAAAGCAGCTGTGGAAAAAAATCACTCACTGCTATTGCAGGATACAAGTATGAAGCACAGTATGAGTGATTTTTAGTGGTATAGTGGGTTGGATGATGGCCCCAGAATTATATATCTAAGTTCTAATCCCTGGTACCTGTGAGTGTGACTTCATTTGAAAATAGGGTCTTTGCAGATATACTTAAGACATTTGGAGTTAAGACCATCCTAGATTTAGGGTGAGCCCTGAATCTAATGGCTATGCCCTTATAAGAGAAAAGAGAAGGAGATTTTAGACTCAAGAGAGACCCGGGTGAAAAACCATGTTACGATGGAAGCAGAGGTTAGAGTTACACAGCTAGAAGCTAAGGAATGCCAAGGATCGAAAGGAGTGAGGCATGGAACGAATTCGCCCTCAGGGCCTTCAGGAGGAACCAATCCTATCAAAACCTCAATTTTGGACTTCTGACCACAAGCACTGTGAGAGAATAAATTTCTGTTGTTTTAAGCCTTCCAGTTTGTGGTAATTTTTTTTTTTAATGGCAGCCCTAGGAAACTTATATAACTGGTATGAGACAGATTCCCATAGAATAACTCTGATGAATTATAACAAATGACACTCAGATTCTCCGATGGCTTCCATTAGGTCATTCATTTACTTGTTTTCTCTCACTATTCATTTATCAAATATTTATTTATAATGTACTTGGCTCTAATTGTGGCTGGGACTTTTTAGATTTTTTAACACATTCTTATCCAGGGTAAATTTGGTTACTGCAAATTCTGTCACTGAGGGAAAGTTTACTATAGATGTTTTGTAGTTCACTTCAGAAAAGCTGTTATTTTCTGGAGTCTTCATAACTTACCTTTACATTTGCCTAACAGATAACAAACAATAAGTAAAATAAGATTTTTCTGTTATCTCGAAATTTCATCTTCAGGCCACAGAGTTAAAGATAAAGAGAGATAAATACCTCCACATTGGGAGGAAATGTGCTAGATATATCCTTGCAGAATTTATAAAAAGATTAAACTGTTATCTATCTACATGTAATATACATAAGAGAAAATATATTGTTAGAAAAAAAAGTCACTGAAAGAAATTCATAGAAGCAAAGGGTGTTGAGATTTTTCTTCTTGGGAACACTTTTTACCGCTGCACTAAGTGTACATTGCACAACTACAGGGGGCACCATTCACCCCACAGTCATTGGAGATTTATATAGAGTTATAACAATTTTCCAGCAGGTGGCAGTAGAGTATCTTGAGGAGTAAGGTCCTGGTCCTAATTCACACACGGTCTATGGGCTAGCAAAAACACTGCTTCTTTTTCTTCTTCTCCCCTACACTTTCCCCCCAAGTCAAGTATGTAAAATTCCTAGAGAATCTCCCAGATATTGTGATTGATGATTAACTGTAACAGGAGAGATTAGCATCTCATTCCCAGAGTGAGTGCGATTGAGGTAAAAGTTACGGAAACTCTAGGCCTGCCCCAGGCTACTTATATTTTACATTCAGAATACAGCCTGAGAGTCCTGGAAGAGCCTGATAAGTGTCACAGGAGTTTGAGGCCTTCTCTTTATCTGTAGAAGCCTGAAGGCAGGAGACTGGCTAGAGCTATCACCACAGCAAGACAAGGGGAGGGGAGTCAGCTGGTCACACTGCACTCCCACTACATGGCATAACAAGAGTGCATGAATTCACTAGGCCAAATAGACACCCTGGGTACAGGTTGCCTGGTGTGGACTGTCTGAAAGAACCTTGTCTGAGGGAACTGACCACTGAGTGACAGCTCTCATCTCCTGGACAGAAAGAGGGATGTATTAGAGAATGGAAAATGTGAGAGGAGATCACAAAGATCACCCAGAGTTTGGCACAAAAAGGTGTGTGGAAGGTTTGCCAAAGAACCCATAAAGGTGCCCCACAAAGGAGAGACATTTGGTCACCTGCAATTACAGAAGGCATTCCACAGTAAAGAGAAAACTATAACTAGCACCAGCCTTTGCCCATTTACCTGTCATTCATTCATTACCTCCCTACTTTGGAGGAGCCATAAGCCACAAAAGAGCAGGAGCAAGAAAAGTGAAAAATAAACCATATTCCACCTCCTCTTTTATAGTGTGGGATCCCAAAGCATCAATTAAACCTAAGGAATTACTTCTCACTGTATAGCCTTTTGTTCTGTCTGAAGAGAAACTAGATTTTTACAGGCATACTTCAGAGATGTTGCGGATTCAGCTCCAGACCACCACAGTAAAGCAAGTCGTAACCTTTTTGCTGGTGAAAGATCTTGCCATGAGTTTGTCAAAAATGCAACATCTGTGAAGCTCTATAAGATGAAGCTCAATAAAATGAGGTATGCCTGCATTTGGTAGTCTTTTCTCACCCATGCAACTCATGTACATTAGGGGAAGCTAAACACTCTGCTAACAACAACCCACTCTCTACCACCCCAGCACTAGTTCTTATACTCTGAAAACTAGAAAACATTGCTAAAAGAAATTTTAAAAGAGCTAAATAAAACGACATCTTACGTTCATTGATCAGAAGATTTACTATTGTTAAAAGTAAACAATTCTCCTCAAGTTGCTCTACAGATTCAACAAAATCTCTATCGAAGTTCAACCTGGCTTTTCTGTGCAGAAATTGACAAGCTAATCTTAGACTTCATATAGAAATATAATGGACCCAGAATCACCAAAACTATCTTAAAGAGCAAAGTTATAAAACTCACAGTCTGATTTCAAACCTTACTACAAAATTACAGTAAGTGAGACATTGTAGTGGTATAAGAATGGACATATACATCAATGGAATAGAATTGAAAGCCCAGAAATAAACTGACCATGGTGCAGTTTTACAATTGGTGCAGAGACAATAGGATATCTATACGCACATAATTAAATTGAACCATTTCTTCATACCATACACAGAAATTAACTGAAGATGGATCATAGACATAATTATAAGACCTAAAATTATAAACTCTTAGAAGAATACACAGGGATAAATCTTCATGACCTCAGATTTTGCAATGGTATTTTTAGATATTACATCAAAGAAAAATAAATAAATAAATTGGACTTCATCAAGATTTAAAACCTTTGTGCCTTGAAGTATATCATGAAGAATGTGAAAAGACAACCTACAAAATGGGAGAAAATATTTGCAAATCATGTATCCAATGAGAGACTTGTATCTAAAATATACAAAAAATTCTTACAACTCAATAAAAAGAAAATGACTCAATTTTAACATGAACAATGGGCATAAATTAATATTTCTCCAAGGAAGATATAGAAATGGTCAATAAACACATGAAAAGATGTTCAACATCATAAGCAATCAGGGAAATGCAAATCAAAACTGTAGAAGTAAAAAAACTTTTCAGTAAATCAGTCACAGAGAAGTGATATCTCCAGGTGCCAGCCCCCAGGAAAGCACTGACCACCACCAGGATGCAGATAACAAAACTCCCTGCTAGGCCCTGTTTGATCTAAGAGTTCTGTGGGGACATTGACCTTTGTGTAGGACATTTACCTTTGTATAGGACATTTACCTTTGTGTAAGACATTTATCTTTGTGTAAGACGTTTACAGCCAACATCTGCTTTCTGTAATCTACTGCTTCCTGTAATCTGCTTGCTTGCTTATTCAGAAGACCACCAGGATATGGTCTTAAGCTTTATAAGCTGCCTCCTCTGGAAGCTCAGGGCTGATCTCTTCTGACCTGGCGTGGTAGAGAGTCAGCCACTGGCTGGCTAATAAAGGCTCACAATTCATCTCAATTGGCTCCGTGAGTCTTAAAATTGATCGCGCTACAACAAAAACCACGAAGAAATACGACTTTGCAGCCACTAGAATGACTACAATAAAAAAAACAGAGGATAATTATTGATGAGGATTTCGAAAAATTGGGACCCTCACACATTGCTAATGGGAATATAAAATAATGCAGACACTTTGGAAAAGTCTGGCAGTTCCTTAAAATGTTAAGCATAGGGTTATCAGATGACCCAGCAATTCTACTCCTAGGTGTATACCCAAAAGAAATGAAAAATATGTCCACACAAAAACTTGCACACAAATGTTCATAGCAGCATTATATGTAATAGCTAAAAAGTAGAAACAACTCAAATGTCCATTAATTAATAAATAGATACATAAAATATGGCATATTAGTACAATGGAATATTATTTAATCATAAAAAAAGATTGAAGTACTGATATATGTTACAATCACAAAAGCCTACATATCGTATGATTCCATTTATATGAAATAGGCAAATCTATTGAGATAGAAAGTAGATTAGTGATTACATAGGACTGGGGACTTAGAGGGAATGCAGAATGACTGCTAGTGAGTACAGGGTTTTCAGTGGACGATGAAAATGCTCTAAAACTGACCATGGTGACAGTTGCCCAACTCTGTGAATATACTAAGAACCACTCAATGTGGTTTAAATAGTTTAAATAGGTAAATTATATGTTAATTATATCTCCAGAAAGCTGATATATATATGTAATTATTGGGTCCATTCCCAAAGATAGCAATTTAATTGGTTTAGGTATCAGGATTTTTAAAAACTTCTCAAGTGATCTAATTGTGCTGCAAAGCTTGAGAACCACAGATTTGAGCTAATCCTGGTTAGTTTGACAGGGATTGGTTTAGGCGTGGGTATATGTGCAGCTCTGGCCAGTGAGATGTAAGAAGTTTGCTTGGGGTTCTGGGACAGCTTTCTAACGAGAGTGAGAGTAAAATAAATGTCTTTTTTTTTTTTTAACATTATGTCTGGAATTGCAGCAGGTGTCTTCCAACCATGAAAGGAATTAGTTCAAGGACAAAGCCTTAAGGATGGCAGAGAAGAACTATGTTAAAGAACCTGGGACCTTGAAGACTTAGTTGAGCTGTTGAATTAAGCAACCTTGAGTCATCTGAATTCTGAATTTCCTATAATGTGAGATAAATTCCTTATTTTTCAATTCTCTTTGAGTTTTCTGTTACTTTCAGACCAAACTATCCTCACATACTGAGAAACATTTAAGGGGCAATTGAAGAAGACCAGTCTACAAAGAGAATGAGAAGAAATGGATGGAAACGTGGAGAGAAAATCAGAAAGAATATAGTATTACAAAAGCCAAAAACAAAGAATAATTTAAAAGGGAAAGACTAGTCAACAATGGAAAATGTTTCAAAACACAAAAGGTGAATAGTGCTGTGAAATCTAATTCATTTTGGCTTCTATCCAGATGCCACAGTACATTGTCATGGATGACCTCTGCTTATAGACCTGTACCATTCAATACAGTGCGTAGAAGCCATGAGCGCCTCTCTAAGTTTAATTAGAATTAGATAAAATCTAAAATTTACATTCTCAGTAACATTAGCCAGATTTCAAATGCTCAACAGCCACAGTATTGGACAAGTATAAAATATTTCCATCATCACATAAAGTTTTATCGGACAGCATTTATCTAAACAATTTGGAACCTCCAACTCTTCGGCATTTTGAATCCATAGGTCAAGTCTGTTATTCCTTCTGTTCACCTTTTTCTCTCTCCAGTCTAAGCTTTGGGAAGCAACTCCTATTCTATTCACTTTATTTTTCAGAGATAAACATAATTTTAATCATTTATTGTTTCTTTCTGTGCCAGATAATTTCCATTTGTCCTTCAGATTCACTCTCCACTTTTCCTACTCTGTTTCTTTCTTATTGGGTTTGACCAATGGGAGGCATCAACAGGAGGTCAGAAGAAGGGAGGAGAGACATCAGGATACTTTTGCCCTGGCTCGCTCCCTGAAAGATTGTTGGGCATCAGCCACATTCCTCCATCAAGGGTGTCGCTCTTCATATATTCCTCTATCTCCAGAACAAATCTATCTCTAGGTGCCCCCACTCACCATATTTAGGCTTTGGAGTGGTACAGGGAGCCCC
This sequence comes from Macroglossus sobrinus, assembly GCA_004027375.1. Classification (NCBI taxonomy): domain Eukaryota; kingdom Metazoa; phylum Chordata; class Mammalia; order Chiroptera; family Pteropodidae; genus Macroglossus; species Macroglossus sobrinus. The sequence continues at coordinate 539,803 of PVKZ01000188.1, forward strand.
ACTGTTCCCAGTCCTAGGAAACTATACTCTCCCTCATGATTTTCCTGTGACTTGCTCACAGCTTTTAAAATAGTCCCTTCATTAATCTCTCCTTCAATTATTATAATTAGAGTATTACAAGGGGACCCTAACTACTAGACTTTCTTATATTCACATTTCTTCAAGAAGATGGGCCTATAAGTAGGGCAACCAACCCTCTTAGTTCACCTGAAATTGAGTACTTTCCCAATACAAGGGCCTTTCAGTGTTAAAATCAGGACACTCCCAAGAAAGAGATGGTTGATTATCCTACCTTTAAGTGTCCTTTAATATGATATTTATCCACATGCTAGCTCTTGAAAATTCCTGGATATGATTATCTCTACTTGTTTAATTTTTGCTCCTCTCTACCTAATTTGATTTTATCTTGGAAGCTACTGGTTTCTGTCAGATATTTTCCCATCTACTTGTATTCAGTGCCTTTGTTCCTTTTTTTTTTTTTTCCTTAATACCCCACTGGTATTTTTTCCCGTTTGGAAAGTCATACATAGTATCTGTCTGGAGATACAAGCCATGTAACATTTTAAGATGTTTCCTTAAGTCTATCATGTTTATGCAAGTAAAATCTAGGTTATTTCCTTGCTATTGCCTTTCTTGGGATTTTTGAGTAACCATTCATCCAAAGTAATTAGGGTCTGAAAGTTTCTCCATTATTTCTGGTGTGAACAGAACACCAAATTTGCTTTAAAGCTTACTATAAGAATAAAGTAACTTTAGTTCACTTGAGCTGTACTTTTCAGGGTATTGGCTCCTAGTTAAAAAATAAGTATTCTCTAATTGGATGCTATGTTTGCTAAGGGCTGTTCTGAGGTTCAGAGTATGGATTTGGGCCCTGCGTCTAAGACTCCAGAACTGTAAGCAGAAATTGGAATTAAATGAATTACTGCTTTAGCCCTGAAGGTGAACATGGGGTTAAACAGGGCTGTGGAGGCCCTACGAATAACAAATGCCCCCCTCCCTGGAAAGACTCCATAACAACTTCCTTGACTCTTCCTGACACTAATGTTTATTGTCTACTCAAAATATAGTCACACTACTTTACAGAATTTCCCTTAGGAAGAAAATCTTGATTTTCCACTCAGTGATGCTCCCCTTGCACCCTCCTCCCGCCCCCGCTGGCCCCTAATCCCCAAATAGAAGCTTTCTGTTTCCTGTTTCTTCTCTGTTTGCTGACTGCTGAAACTTCTAAGACCTATCAGGCCAGTTGATCAACAAACATCTACGTATGTGTTCTTATGCTGGGAGGATGTCTAAAAGTTCAAAAAGGTGGAAACCCTTCCTATGGTCAAACTTTCAGGGAAGTGGAGAAATGCCTAATAAAGCTTAACTTCACTCACAATTCAGGTTGCCTTCCCACTCCGTGGTTCTTAACCCTGATTGCATATTAGAATCACCTGAGTAGCTTCCCACTTCCAGATAATAGAGTCAAAGTATCTGGAGTTTGAGATCCCCCACCCCAGGGAGGTTATTTTTTAAAGCTCTCCAAATGATTCCAATGTGCAGACAGGGTTCAGAATCTCAGCCTTACATTTTAAGAATATAAGTAATTGTACATACAATAACTGTCTCTACTGCATAGGCAGAAACCATTGTTCAACCTAAGAAACACATTAAGAGACTATCATTCTCTTTGTTTCTTACTATATAAAAAAACTACCCAAACCAACTGCTTGGCATGACACCAACTGGCTAACACAGCACATTCCCGGCAACCATTATCCCGAGGTCCCTGTGAATCACTACACAGGTTTTTTTTCAGTTAGTCCTATTCTCCTCCCACATGCAGGCACCGGAGCAACTGTCTCCATTGTAATAAGCAGTGGATAGAAGACAGAAGACTTGGATTCTAACCTCACTTTGCCTCTAAGTAGTTGTGAAGCATGAGTCAGGTCATTTAATATCTCTGAGACTTTTTATAAAATGGGATAATTTAACTGTCTGGCGTATTTACTTCACAGACTTGTGTGAAGATCAAATGAAATGTGGAAGCAATCATAAACCATAAATTGCCTTTTCAAGATAACAACATGACTATATACTTAAGAGCCCCTGGGACGGAGCAGAGCCCTTCCTCCCTTATTTTGTCTAAGTAGTTTCCCCTTTAGTCTCAAGGGAGGGCGTGTAGAAAAACAGGTGGAGAGACGCATATGTACAAGAATGCATTTTTGCAGTGTTTACTAAGGAATATCATGTACTTATTGAAAAAAAACAGATAGCTATATGGCACACAGGATAATGTTAACGATATATTGTTAGGTGAAAAATAAATTGCAGGATAATGTGCAGAGTATGATCTCATTTCATATAGGAATATGTTAGTACATGAAAAATGTCTAGAAGGATACATTCCAATCTGTTAATGCCAGGATTGACTGGGAAGAGATTTTTATTTTTTCTTTGTACGTTTCTGTAATATTTGAATAGTTTTATGATGAGCATATATCATTTCCATAATTTTAAAATACACACTAAAATGCAAATTGAGGGGAAAGAGGGGTGATGAGGGAATTACAGCCTAAGGTTAGTAGAGCGTCAGAGAAAATGAAATTGCCTTAAAGTTGTTCTAATGCCTGGGCCTAGACAACGCATACCGCAATGTGAGGAACAGTCAAAAAATGTGCAGTTTGCACAGTCTGTTATTAACAACTTTAAGACTTCACGGAGAAGATAAGAGGTGACAGAAGGCTGAATATGGTCAAGGTTTCTAATTTTCAAACAGAAAAAGGTAGAGCTTCTGGAAATTGCAAACTTACAAAGCTTGAGACTGAGCAGGAAAAGTCTAGAATGGATTATTAGACAATTGATTTGTGAACACTTGAAAAGGCATGTGATGATCAAAAGCAGCTGACAGGGATTCACTAAGAACAAATCATGACAAAATAACCTATTTTCTTTTTTGTAGGTCAACTAGATTAGTAGTTTAGGGAAATATCACAGACATAGTATATCTTGATTTCAGCAAAGCTTTTTCCAAAGTCTCTTACGATATCATTTTAGAAAATAATGTGAACTGCAAATTATTAAGTGATTCATAGCTAATTAAATATATTCATATATCTGGATATATGTATCTAATAGAGGGCTGGTCTTTAGAGCTGTTACTTTTCATATTTTTATCAACAACCTAGATAGAGACATTGAAGGCAGACTTACCAAGTTCTCAGATGACACAAAGATGGAAGGACTAGACACTAGCTAATGCACAGGAACTATATTCAAGATGGTCTTAATTTATTGGAATGTCAAGCTGAAACCAGCAAAGGAACTAATGGGTTATAGAATGAAAAGTTTTGGTTCCACGTAAGAAAAACTTCTTAACTATAATTTTCCAACAATAGATTAGGCAATAGATTATCAGTCAAAAAAATTTGAAGGGGGTAGAAGACTGGTTCATCAAATGTTCCTGCAAGTGCACAATTACTTTATTCGAACTAGAAAATTCATAAAAGACACTAAGTACTAACGAATTTCAAAGATAATAGAAGACTATTTTATAACATAATGTTTGTTTTCATAGAGAAAATAAGTCCTGAGTTGAAGCTTGAAGAATCAGTAAATGGATATAGATGCATGAAAAAGAGTAGGTCATTCCAGGATGTCACAAAGCATAGAAGCAAGATTAATATGGCATTTTCCAGAGTCAGGAGGTGACTAACCTGGCTGTGGCTTTGGTGAGGAAGAGAAAACAAGGCTGGGGCCAGATTATGGAATATCTGAAACCAGGAAAGAAGTTTGTACTCTATACGACAGAAAAGGGATCAGTCAGGCTTTGCTTGCAAGCTTCAGAAACCAGCTCTGACAAATTTCAAGAGAGGAGCTTATTGGAAAGATATCAGAACCAATAGGAAGGCTGAAGAGTCAGATTTAGAAACATTAGAAAGCAAGATGGCCTCCAAGGACTAAAAAGCAGGAGCCAGGAGAGTGGTGTTGAAGCAGGCCAGAGCTCCAGGCCAGGGTGAATGAATACCAAACTACATCTGATCTATTTATCACACTGCTAAGAATTCAAATAGAGGGACAGAATATTCCAAAGCCCTAACTTAGGTCAATGCTCTTCTTGTAGCTGAAGAAGGTGAGTACCGGATTAACAGTTTTTCTAAACCATATTCAATGGTAAGAGATAATTCCCCGAAAGGGAATTCAATTTTGAAGAAGAAATAAAATCTGAGCAGCCAAAAGAATGAAAGCTCACTATTGGCACCATTGAAGGTTTTGAGGAAGGTAACAAGGTGATGAAAATAGTGCTATAGGGAGATTGTCAATTTGCAAGTAGATTAGAGGAATAACAATCAAAAGATGGGGAATGTAGAGAGTAAAGAGGTGGAGCACAGAGGATTTGTAAAGCAGTAAAAATACTCTGCATGATACTATCATGGGATACATGTCATTATACGTTCACCTAAACCTATAGAATGTATACCATCAAGAGTGAACCATAATGTACACTGTAGACTATGGGTGATAATGATGTGTCAATATAAGTTCACCAATTGTACCAAACATATTACTCCAGTAGGGAATGTTAATAATGGAGGAGGCTCTGGTTGTGGAGGTGCAGGAGGTACACGGAAAATCTTGATACCTTCCCCTCAAATTTGCTGTGAACCTAGAACTGCTCTTTTAAAAGTTTAATTAATTAATCAATTAATTAATTTTTTAACAATCTAAAGGCAGATGGCGAGTCTCTAGGTTTATAGGGTGGCAATGAAAATAAAACAGCAATGGTGTTCAAGGTAAAAACAGTAAGCCTTGATAACTGCCTAGATATTAATCACCCCAGTCACCTTCTCTAATTATAGGTCCTTAAATATTTACATATTTCTGTAAAATACAGGTAGTTTTGTGGAGTTGGTGTATTTGAATGCAAATAAATGGCATTATGCTGTAGAACTCATTGTGTTATTTTTCACTCACCACATCATATTGATCTCAGTATGAGAAGCCAAACTGCTCTTCAGATAAGGCTGGAACAGCTGATCATGAGTTCCCATTTCTACACAACTTCACCAATAGTTGGTAATATCTAATTTTTGACAATGTGATAGATATGAAGTTGTATCTCATTAATTAAGGTTGATTTTTTTTTCTAATGAGTTTGAATATCTATCAGATTTCAGGTTTCTCCTTCAATAAACTTCTTGATTGTATCTTTTCCTCACTATTTTTCTATTTTTTTATTTCTTAATTTGCAAGAGTTTCATTTATGTTCTAGAGCTGTGTAGTCCAATACAGCCACTACGCCCTATACTCTAACTATTCAGACAACTATTCTGACACAATTATTGAGTGTGTGAAATATGGCTAAATTGATATGTACTGTAAATGTAAAATAAGTACCAAATTTCAAAGACTCAGGACAAAAACCATGTAAAATGTCTTATTAATAATTATTATATTGATTATATGTTGAAATGATAGTATTTTTGATATATTGTGTTAAATAAATATATTGTTTAAATAAATTTTACCTGTGTATTTTTACCTTTTATAATGTGGCTACTAGAAAACTTAAAATTATATATTTGGCTTACATTTGTTGCTCACATTATATTACTATTGAAGATGCTGTTCAAAATATTAATTCTTAATTGGTTTTAGATATTGAAAATACCTTCTTTAACTTTGTCCTCTATCTTAAGTTTGCTCATGGTGTCTTTCATTTATTTTCACCAGGCCAACACATTGCACAACTCTGGAGAAGGCATTCACAGCAAAATCTATGTCCCCTACCCCACAGTAGTGCAGTAGATAATACATGCAGCCATAGAGAGCTCTGATTTTTTGCCTTGTGGATTGCACTTGGTGTATCTTGTTTAAGAAATCCGCAAGATCACAATGATATTTTCCTTGCATTGTTTTTAAAATTAAAATAGAAAGACAGAATGTTGTTGTACCATAAAGAAGCCATGAAAGTGGTTTATAATGCCAAAAATGAAGATTTTGGCCAAAAAAAATATAATAGAGAAATTATTTATATTAGATTTTGTGATGTTGACTACAATGTTGTCTTTCTAATTATGTTTTGGTTAGGCAAAGGTTAAAGTTTGCATTTCACAGAGAATGTTAACAGATGGTGAAAAATGCAGGCCACAAGCATATGAAATGATAGGCTGATTCCAGTTTCTAGTTTAAATATCTGTTGAAGTTAATTTCCACAATAAGTAAATAACTTTGATATGGATCATAAAGAACTGGCAGTAATTGCTAAGATCATAAGATAATGTTTAGATTTATACTTATATCAGTCTGAAACATCATTTTTGGCACATCACTTGCTCTGGAAAGTCAAAAGGTCTCCATTCCTTATCAGATCAAATTCAAACTGCTCAAATCTGTCAGTAGAGACAACTATAAACTGGCCCCATTCAATTTCCCACATCTCATCTCCCCAACAGCTTGTATATTCTATGTAAGTAGGTACCATGTCTGACACTCATACCTCTTCATCAATATCCTGGAAGATGACATGGTTAAAACCTGCAGCATCAGGACCCTGTTTCTTAAGTCAACTAAAATTTTCTAAATTATTTGATTAAATGCTCTGTGCTTAGCAGAAAATGAATAACATTCATTTGAGTAACTGTCTTCACCTTGAAATAACTCACCTGACCTCATACAAAGAAAAATGATAATGGCAGAAGTAAGTAGAAAATAACATGTTTAAAACGAGATATCAAATGATAAGGTATTTAAAAGTTGAGGTCAACCTCAGAACTGCTAATATACCCATTACAACCACAGAAATATAGGTTTATAGTAATAAGTATTGTAGTCTTCTTCAAACCCTTTAATTCAAGAAAGAAGTTGAAAGGTTACAGAAAGTCAAAGGTAAGGATAGATCACCTCAGACCAACTATAGGGTGTTTAGAGATTGAAGTTGTTTATTCTTGATTAATACTGGCAATTCCATCTTAATTCATGTATTAACACTTACTGGAATTTATAACAGGTAAGTCCAAATTAAAAGCTGACCCATCTTCTTACTCAGCCCCTGGTTATAGGCTTAATTATGACTGTGTGAATGTATAATTTTCATTTTTAAGAGTTCATGATATCTGTGGTACAAGTCTGGGCATTATGTTAAGAAAACCAAATGTTTTTGATCCATCTTATGAGAGTATAACTTCAGTGTCTTAAGAAAAATTTGTGTTTCAACATTACATTTGACATTGAAGAGAAATGTACTTCCCAAAGTTGAATTGAAAATATACACTTTTTAAAATTCAGCTGTGATTTTCCCCAAGTTCAGTGCTTCTTCATGTCTCATTCCTCTTTTTGGATTAATTTTCCTTGCCAAAATACATTTTTTGGCAGTTCTTTCATGAAGCATCTATGGATAATAAACTCTATTTGTATATCTCAAAAAGTCTTTTGTCTGTATTCCACTTTAATGATAATTAATCAGCCATGTGAACTTTTGGGTCTGCACAAAGTTCATCAGAATATTCTGAACAACAGTTGATATAAATCAAAGAAATACAAACTAAAAAAGGTTTGAGATAAATTGTATATATATAAAATTAACAAAAAGTTAACACATGAGATTGTAGTGAAATTCATATTCAAATCTTGCTGATACAATCCTTTTGAAAAGTTATGTGGCAACATAAGTGACAAAAATCATAATGTTTATTTCTGAAATATAAATTAATACTGCTTCTGTGAATTTAGGCTATAATTAGGAATAACTTAGGAAATATTCTATAGAAGATCAAAGCTATGTGCATGAAGTTGTTCATATATAATAGTGAAAAAAAAACAGAAACAAGTTAAAATGTCTTTGTAAGTTATATTTTTAAGTTTCAAGCCACAATAAGTAATGGTGCCTTATTGAGAGATAATTACATGGCTTTTACTGATGACATAATTCCAGAGCTGGAAAGTCTTAAGGTATAAGACATTAAGTTGTATTGTCATCATCAGCAACATTAATCTCTCTATTTCAACTTGCACTCTGCTTTTAAGGAGACTTGGATACCCTTTAACACGGCTTCCACTACCAAACTATTTCACGTATGTCTCAAGTTCAGATGCCTTCAAAAAGAGTAACTGAATATTCTAAATTGTTTTGGGACTCACTATGCAATATTGGGGGTCTTTGTTGAGCAGAGTTTTTACACAGACTACATCATTAATCTCCAATGTGCACAGCTCTGGTCTAATTAGTAGTAGTAGTAAAAAGAGCAAGGTCATATGATACATTTTTTTTTCCTTAATCTTGAGGTTATGTCATTTTTTCAGCCTAAAAAAATGAAACTAAAAGTTTCTTGAGGAACATTACTTAGTTATACACTTAATACAAGTTGCCCTTAATGGTTCATTTTTAGAAATAAAAACATGACTGTTCTCTGTTCAGCATAATTCATATCTGCAGAGAGACTTCCAAAATTAGGAAAGGTCATAGTCCAGCAGAGAGAGACGTCTTGGTTTTCATTTATTCATTTTTCATTTCATGGGTCTTAATGAACTAGTTTCTGATATTAATCCTCAACCTAGCTATAGAAAAAGATGAATATTTGTCAGATAGGCAGAAAGATTTACCCATACTGTATCAGAACAAAACATGTCTAGATAAAAGTTTTCCATGTTATACATGATCAAGCTAAAAAGAAAATTTATGAAAAACATTAAGCATGAACAAAATAAAACACATAATAACTATGAAAATATACTCAGCAAAGGAAACAGTAATACGAAAAGGAAGATGGCATACCGAAAGCAGTCTGGGAAATATAACAAAGAATAGAAAAAAAATGCCAGAATATTGATAAAATAAGAATTTATTTAAAGATGATAAAACTATGAAATGAGATTTGTAAAAGACAGATTGTAGAATTAAAGAGACAAGTTAATACAATATTAGTCAGGATCCAATCAGGAGCCAGAAAACTTGCTAGTTATTTTAACTAAAGGAGTCAAAGAATTGTTAATTAAGTATGAAAGAATTGAAAAAAGAAGATAACACTAAGATTACAGACGATATAGACAGACACAGATATAGATATAAACAAAGATATAGATTTAGACATATTGCCAGAAGTAACTTCCATCTTTGGAACTGAGGAAGAGGTTAGAATTAAACTCAGAATCCTTGCGTATGGGCCCAAGGGATTGAGTACCAGCCCAAGGGACTAAGAAGGAAGTGCTGCTTAGCTGATGCTAGGGTCTCTTAGCTCAAAGAAGGGGCTCCAATGAACTGGGACCCAGACCTCTAAGGAAGGGGTGCTAGCCAGCTGGCACTGGAGTCTTTACGGGGTTGTGATGAGGCTGGTTCTGCAAGTGTCAAACAAACTGTGACGGCGAGCTGGACTGTCTGGCTCACTATGCTGCTACTCGATCAAAGTGACACAGCCAGGACGAAGAAGTGAGATTGGGGAGCCACTAAAAAGAGCAGGAAACTAACAAGAAAAAAAGGAAGAAACCCCTTCTTCCTCCTCCAGCCTTTCCATCTCTCTCTGACACTCCCTACTGGAAGCACCTAACAGAGAGAAACTGGCAAAATAGATATGTGGTTTACATGGTTCTACCACTAGCATCACTACCACTAGGTGTGGAAGTAAGAGACAATATTTAATAACTGGCATAAGGGCCAAAACAATATCATTACAGAATTAATAAATAAATTTAGAACAACAAGAAACACATCTAAGGACAGGGTCAAGGTTTATTTCCTTCACTGCTATATACCCAGGGTCTATCACACTGCCTGGCCCATAGCCAGTACCCAATAAACATTGAAATAATGAATAAATGAATGGATGAATTAATGAATGAATCCTCACTGCCACAAAGTACCCCACTTGCATAGTTTTTGTTAAGGTATCATTGATTTTTTTTTTATTCTTTCAGCTTTATTGAGGTAAAGGCAAAATTGATTCTAACACTGAATTGTTTTAACTGCTTTTTTACTGTTTCCTTTGAGAAAGGCCTCCTCTATGATGCTGGTGATCATTATAGCCAGCGGAATAACCATCAGTTATAGTACTACCAGTGATACCTTCTCTTATTCTGTGTCACATTAGTGTATCTTTCAGGAGAAGCTAAACAATCAAAACCTTCTTATATGGATTCTTTAATGTGTATTTTTTAAACCTCGAGAGGTTTTGCATCATTCCAATGTATTTTTTGTGTTCAGGCTCAAAACTGAACTTCAATGGAGTTTATAAACTGTCACAGTTAAGGGCGTACTTCATTGTTTCATAATGATAGCTTTTCATATTGATCCGTTTGCTTACCTGTTCAGAAGACTACCAAAACAGAAATCATAGTTTTCATATTCGTTTTTCCACCTACATGGAATTTATAAAAATCCGGCTGACTTTGCACGTGAAAGAAGCAAATTAAATTAATCTTATTTTTTACTTCAAAGTTCTGTGGCAAAGCTGTTTTGAACTGGACTATTTTGACATGAATAATTAATTACAGCAGAATTTTTGCACAAGAAAGTCATTGTACTAAATTTGCAGTTGCATAGTAAATTAGCAAGTGGTAATTTGAGGAGAAAGGAAGGCTAGTAAGAGAAGAAAAATTGGGGAGTGAAGAGGAATAAATATCTGGATACTTTTAATACCTCCTTACCACAATTATTAGATAAAGAAACCATTTCTGCTGTGAACCTTTTTGCTACTTAGCCATGGAGTTCCTCGAAGGGTAAGTGGGCAGTCAGATGAGCCCACCCTATCCCCCATGTGCCCAGATCTTGGAGGGCAAGTCACAGCCCAGGTTAACCAAAAAACCACCAAGCATAGAGCTTCAAGGTAGAGGAAACAAAAACATATCTAGAACCACTGCCCGCTCCTTCCCTCTGACAAGCTTTCTCTTTTCTTTATCTTTTCCTGTTCCTCTGTTTTTTCTAGAAAGAACTTTTAGGAACTTCTCCTCTGGCCCTTGGAGTTCTGGGTATTGGCAAGCATAGTTATTTAGCATTTCTTGGATATCTCTCCCTAAATCTTGGGTGGACAGGGATGTATGATACTGGGACTGTCTCTCAAGGTTAATTAATGTTGTACCACTGGTGAAGGATAGACACTGGCATAATGATGAACTGTTGATTTTTCCGACAGCTCCAGACTACCTGAAGATACAGTAATCACTTGTACTATGAGGATTACAGTTTCAGAACTTTTGTGGTAAGCCATAGATCATCTCTGAGGGCAAGGACTCCATCGTGTTTACTGCTGTATCCTCAGTACCTAGAACAGTGCCTGGAACATACTCAGTGCCCAATAAATATTATTCTTCTCTCTTATTTTTATTCTTTTACTAATGAGATTTAACTTGCATGTTCTAGTTTAGTTTGAGAGCTTCTGGAAAGCTAGGGCTATGAGAAAGCTGTCTTCCAGAGAACTCATAATTCTTTGTATTATAAATCAAATCCATGAGCTACTCTTTGAATGTTGGTTATTGGAAAAAAAATCTAAGGGAAATTAAAAATTTTTTAGTATTATGAAAAATGTATTTTAAGCAAGAAATAAATAGTGTTAAAAATTTGACACAGAAAAACTATATGACTATTTCTCAAAAAATTCAACATAGAATTAGCATATAATCCAGGAATTCCACTTTTGGGTATATACCCAAAAGAGTTGAAAGCAGAGACATAAACAGACATTTGTAGATCAATGTTCATAATAGTATTATTTACAATAGCCAAAAGGTGGAAGAAACCTCAAATCTATCAACAAATGAATGGATAAAAAATGTAGTATAGACATGCAAATAGGATGTAATTCAGTTTTAAAAAGGAATGAACCATTTGAGGCAACATGGATGGAACTCGAGATAATCATACTAAGTAAAATAAGCCAGACAGAAAAAGTTGAAAATCACATGATATCACTTATATGTGGGATATAAATTTAAAAGCAACAAATGAGCAGGACAAACAAACAGAGACTCATGGATATGAACTATAGGCTCGTGGTTACCAGAGGACTATAGAGTAGTGGTTACTAGTGGGGTGGGGGAGGTGGGGGAAGGTAGGTGAGGTAAAGTGGTTAAATATAGGTGGGTAGAGAGAGGGTGAAGTAGGTAAAGGGGATCAAATATACGGTAGCTGAAGGAAGCTGGACTTTGGGTAGTAAACACACAGTAGAATATACAGATATCAAATGATAATGTACACCTGAAAATTATATGATTGTATTAACCAATGTTATCCCAATAAACTTTTTTTTAAAAAAAGAAATGAAATTATGACTCATGCTATACTATCGATCAACCCTGAGGGTACTGTGCTAAGTGAGATAAGCCAGTCACAGAAGGTCAAATACTATACGATTCCACCTATAAGAGGTACCTAGAAATAGTCAAATTTATAGACAGAAAGTAGAATGGTGGTTGCCATGGGGCTAGGGGAAGGTGGAAGGGGGAGGTAATGTCTAATGAGCACAAATTTTCAGTTTGGAAAGATGAGAAAGTTCTGGAGATGGACGGTGGTAGTAATTTACAATAATGTGAATGTATTTAATACCACTAAATTGTATAATTAAAATGGTAAATTTTATGTTATATATATATATATATTGCCACAATAATAAAAAAAATGTTAACAGAAACATTGGTCACTAGAAAGTATCTTATCTGGTATTGTTTTAGCTCTACAAATAAGTAGCTTTGAGCTGTGAATAATCCATTTTGCTAGTTCAATGGTCTTCACAAGTGTGGTCTGGGGATACTTGGAGGTTTCCAATACCTTCATAGAAAGCTTATGAAGTCAAGTTATTTTCATAATAATACTAAGATCGATCTTATTTGCCTTTTTCATTTTTTTACCTTTATTCTCTCATGAGTGAGTATTGGAATTCTGCAGAAGTTACATGATATGTGTTACCACAAAAGACTGAATGCCGAAGCAGGTATGAGAATTCAGCTATCTTCTATTAAATCAGACATTAAAGAGACTTTTAAAATGTGAAAATATGTCACTCTTCTCATGAAATTCTTTGTTTTGGAAAATATAGTTATTTTTATAAAATGTATTATTTATGTTAACATGTAATAGAGTTATTATTTTTTATGAATTAATATATACTTTTTAAATTTCTCCACTTTAATTTCTAATATCAAAAATAGTGGCAGATAGAACCCTCATAAATAAAAATTTTTTCAATTCCTCAATATTTTTTAAGAGTATAAAGCAGTCCTGAGACCCAAAAGTTTGACAATCACTGGTCCAATCTATAGGGTGATCAAATTAAACCTATTAAGATGCTAGAAGCCAACATTTCTATCCTAAAATTCTACCCATTATCTCAGGTTAATCAAAGATTAGCCAATCTCTTCTAAATTCAGACAACCCAACATTGTGAATGCAAACATTTGCGTCAATGTGGATTAAGTAATACCTACTGATAAGTAATTCTGAATCTGCACACTTCTGGGCCTGACTTCATTGCTACTGGATCAAAATTCCTGCCTGCACATAGAGGATGATAATTGAATACCCTAACACAAATTAGAGGTTTGGAAGAAATGTACTCTTTAATTGTGCGCTTTATCTATTCTGTGGTCGCTTAAATATAACCCACTAACTACAGAGTTCTCAGTCTACTTAGACATGCAATTTAAAATCCATTATCCAGCAGTATAATTCACAAAAACTGTATAAAGACTAGTTATGCAATAGTGACATCAGAAATATAGTCATAGTTTAAGATGGGTCACTCAGTCTTCTCTTTAGTCTGTACAACCATGTTTTGCTTTCTGAAAGATCCCTAAGGAAAGATATTGGTAAATGCCAACTGAAATGAAATGTCTTAATTATTTTCCTTTGCAAGAAGTCAGGTCTTATCAAATCACTTACCTATATAATAAGTAGTTAATAACATACACTTGAGAGGTCGACAGACTGCATTTCATTCTTATCAGGAGATACATGACAGCTGCGCAACCTCAGGCAAATTGCTTACCCTCTTTAAATCTCAGTTTACCTATCAGTAAAATAGAGATACTAATTTCTTTACTCAATGGATTAAGTAAGAATTAAATTAAGTAATGGATAAAAAGCAATGAGCCCAGTGTTATATCCATACTACACATCTGATGAATATTAGCTACTATTACAAATACTATTATTGGCTTCCATTACCCTACTGGGCTGGTTCTGATTAGAAGTAAGAGAAACTATGGGCCTTCTTGTTATCATTTTTTTTTCTCTTTTCTTAGGAAACGCAGAGACTGACAACACTAAGAACTATAGAAAGGGAAAAGTAGGCACTATTCTGTCTGTCCTCTAAGAGCAAAGGACAGCCAGAAAAGAGGAATAAGCCAAATCGTTTCTTGTAGCCCTATTTCATCAATTCTAAAATAAACATTTATTTTACATCATAACACTTCTGCAATTGAGATATGTCTAACAACTGATGATATTGCAATAAAACTGGCAGGATTTTTTCTTTTCTTTTTTTTGTTGGGGGAGCGATTTCTTTCTTAATACTAGGTAAAATAGTATCAAATCTTACAATGGCATCTTAGATTTGAAGAAATACAGTCACTGAGCTTTCTACTAAAAAATGCTAACAGCATCCAAATAATCCCCCAAAGGGCACCCTTTATCACTGTACTTATGACACTATCTTGTGATCTCTTCCCCGGCCCTCAGCCCTAACATAGGTGTCATCTGACACAAAGACATCACTTAGATTGTTTGAGTGCATGCATTGGCTTGATCTCACCTTATTCATAACTCATACTGAGTCTCCAAAAAAGTGTAGCCAAAGCAAATCTATTTTTCTTCTCTCAGAATCCAACAGTCTCTGAGTATATTGTGTTGCCATTGATCATATTTGTTTCACATATGTGAATCTTATTTACCCAACAGCATATTGTGTAAGTAACTCAGGATAGATGTTTTGGCTATAGTGCTGGTGACATGGCACTTACTTAGTGATCAACTGCCTAAAGGTTTTTTTTTTTTTTTTCACTATATAAGCAGATACCGCGATATTCCGGCCAACGTCAATTCCCTTTGAATCTTAGGTAAGGGGTTGTTAGGCTATTTAACAATTCAAATCACTAAGAGTCTCTTCCTCTGCCACTACTGATTGTTAATGGATCTTGTGTCTATAGATCAGTAGAGTCAACACTAGAATAAGAGATTTACAAACTACACAATAGGTGGTCGCTGTCATAACTGATGCTATAGGTATACCACTCACAGCTCCTCTGATCTTTTTCAATCAATTCTCCCATTCATCTCTCAAATTCAGTTTGCTTTGTTTTCAATAAAGCTGCTTTGCCAATATTTGCAGAAATTAAGAATTACCTGAGGGACCAAAGCCTTTGATTGACTGGTATCTGAATATGAAAGCCCAACTCCTTTGCCTCAAGGGTGCATAAATGCTGAGGTGTAATTTATACTCCAGAGTTTCCCTACAGAATGGGACCAAGGCCAAAATTTCATGGAAGTATACCCACACTTAGCTCACATCCCTCTTTCCTAGCCTACTTCCCTTTCTCCCTTTTTAAGGCTGTCATTGAAGCAATTAGTATCTGGATTTGATAGTGCCTAGGTTTTAGCCTAAAAATAATGGGAAAAAGAGTGCTTTGTTCCATGATTTAAAAGTTTACTGTATAGTAAATCTTTATTTTTTACCCTGGGTATATATTTTTGAACCCACAATGAGTAATATATAACCATCAACAAAACCAGACCTATGGAGTCTTTCTGCTCTACGCTTAAAGAGTTCACGTCTTCCCTGAACAGGATGATAGGAATATAAAAACAAGAGGTCAGCAAACAATGAAATATTACCAAACAGCATTTCACAATCAATTCTATTTTATTTACAAGTGATATTTATCTAATTTTATTTTCAACAATATCTGGCTTTTTTGCTGATCATCTTAGTGGCTTTTTGGAACTAAATCCATAATGCAAAACAAATTGATTAATTCCCTGGTGCTGTGCAACATACGGTTCACGTTATAATAAAATACTATAAGATCACATAGCAAAAATGCGTCCTCTAATGGGCTCTAACAATTACTTTCTCACTGCATCTGGAATCTCAAAAAACAAATTTTAGGATCCATTCTATGAAAGGAAGTTATACAAGATTATATACTTAAGCAAGCAATTTCACAAATTAGGTGTGGTAGACAAAAGTGTAGATGGTGAAAAGAGTATATAGGCCTTGAAGAGAGATAAACCTAGATCTGAATTCTTGTTCTTCTTTTTTGACAGTCTTCAGTTTAATATTCCTGAGCTTGGTTTAGTTCTTGGTTTAGTACTGTAAAGAAATGAATGAGGTAATATGTATTTATTGGGGCAACTGTCTGAGATGTTAATCTGCACCTTGCCCAGGATGCTATTGGTATTTTGTCTTCATACCCAAGGAAAGTAGCCAGGTCAGCCTCAAGGAGAAGTTAATGGCTTTAATGTTGCAGGGACAAAATTAAAAGTTGCCTAATACACAGAACACAACCTTTGGTCTAGTCTCAGAGGTGATACAGTTGGATTGTCTCAAGTAACAGGTGACACCAAGGGTTAGGAGAAGAAAAAGCGGACCAACACTGGAGAGAAACCTATTTGGGAACCATCTCCTTACATTTAGGGCAATGTATTTATGTTTTCAAGAGTCAGGGACATGTGCTCTACTCCCAGACAGTAGTTAGATCCAAGGTTTCTGATGGTGATGGTGGACTCATCAGTGTGCTGCATCTCAGGGGTCAAAATGAACTTCAAGTTTCCCAATTTTAGATCCCTGGCCCCAGCTTTGCTCGGAAGTAGTGGAATCACCCACCCGTAAGTATGGTACCACTAGTAAATCTGAGCAAGACAAGCTCCCACCCTAGGTCCCAATACTTTAGGGGGCCCTGCTCCTGCCCTCCATGGGCTACATTCTTCTTTAGGGGGAGAGAGGTCTATGAGGGACATGTACACCCAGAGCCAACACTTCATACATTTAGGCCATGCTCATATACCTGAAACACCAGAATTCTCAGTCCAAATGACCTTGAACTGCTTCTGGGTCCTGCCCCAGATTTTTTCCAGGGTCCATCTTTCTGAAGGCAGCTATGCCTATGTGTGCACACCCTCACTTGAAAGACATTTAAAATGTGACTTTTTGGCAAGGGCGGGGATGGGTACACAGACTTTGAACTTTCAGGCTGGACTACATACACACATGCAGGCAAGTTCCCTTATTGTGCAGGCACAGCTGGGGTGGGAGAAGAAAGAGAGCTAAGACCAGGGGCCACCTTTCCTTATATTGCCACATTCAGAACTTCAAGAAGTCCTCAAACTCTAAATTCAAACTAGGCTTTCCAACTGGTTATGAAGCTATATTTGCCAAGATAAAATGATAGAACCTATTTTATTTAACAGTTTTTCGTCTTGATTTACAACTTTGAGATTTTTAACATATAGTATATGAAACTCCATTTATGTTCTTGTCCTAAGCCCTGTAAATATTAGGGGCAGCCTCAGCAAGGGCTCTTAAGGACTTGGATCATGAACACCCAGCAGTGGTAGTTAATATGGTCTGAAGATCAGAGGGCCCATCTTGGAATATTCTAGAGTGTGTAGGATCTCAGGAAAGTACAGACACCCCAAATAAGTCCCCCTTCCCCAAAAGTAAACATGATAAATTTTGGATTTCTCATCTCTCTTGACCTAGGTGACTCAGAGATGCATTTAGTTTCATTTAAAACAAAATAGGGCAGTAATTCTTACCTGTCTTGTTCACAGCTTTACCCCTAGCACAGAGAATAGTGCCAACATACTTGTGTTGAATGCATGGATTCCTGCTCCCCCTGCCAAGGACCAAACTCTCGCTTGCCATGTGTGCAAAGCACCTGGTTTTGTGCTGTCACATATTAGATGTCAGTGTCAGCTATTCATTTTTCCAAACACCATATAATTCCTATTTATATCTAATTTTTTAGATGAGCCTAGAATTATTCTATTTATTTATTAAATTGTTTGAGCACATTTAGCACTGTCTACTAGACCCATTACTCAATACTTTGCCTTCTCACTTGCTTACTGTAATAAGACCTCATCCTATTTTCTGATGGTACATCTATCTATTAAAAATTCAGTTTCCTGGGCTCTGTACTTGAGACCAAATCTATTTCGGAGACCATAGCTTTAGGGTTCTAGATCATTCTCCATCTATATGTGACTTCTCCACTTTTCACAGTATAGTATTGATTGTGCCCACATTTAACATAGTACCTGCCTTTTCTCCTATCCTAGATGCAATCCCAGAGTTAAGAATTCCACTTACCAACATCATCAGGTGTCTGCACAACAGACATACCCTTTGATCTCTGGGCCAGAAAGTGATACTCTTACTGTCGCCCTCAGAACATTATTCAGGAAAGAGATATAGAAAGAACAAGTCCTTATAAAAGTGACGTCCTTTCTTGGAAGCTGAGGACTGAAAGATACTGTTTTAAAGCCTTCTTTAAGTCTCCATGTACTTTCATGTTTCCTAGCTCCTACCATCTGTAGAGAATATACCTATATCAGAGGACTAAAAACCATACAGTTTCTACCCTTTTGTTGAGCTATAATTGTAATCATGGCTAGAATATTATCAGTCTGAGTTTGACCTCTGTGTGCATTCATGAACTTAAAGATTTAGTTACACTGAAGCTCTACTACAGCAGGTCCTTGAATCAGTGTCATCTGATGCCATAGGAACTTAAATCCTGTGTATATCCATTAGCCTATGGTAAAATTGGTTTCATTATATGTCGTTTTGCTGCAGATCCATAAATCTATTGACACTATTAAGTGAGGACTTACTCGAGTAACAAGCTCAGTAAGCTCCTACTCTGCACATTGGAGAGTCTTTGCAGGCAAGAATTATGCCTTTTAATTCTATATCCCCAGCACTTAGTACTCTGCCTCGTATGAGGTATTCAGTGAAATCCCTCCTAGAGATAGATTATGTCAAGAACTGTAAAGGGTCTGAGTTTTACCCTACATGCAAGTTAGCAAGTTAGCCTAGTACAGTTTCCTGGATGAGGGTAGAAGATATAGGACTCCTGGGTCAGAGAAAAAAATGGTAGTATCTAGAGTATTAGCATTTTTAAAAGCCATTTCCCTAAGACCTAGTTTCCACAGGGCAATGTGAATAGGGTCAGTTAACAATTTAAATAGGTCCAGTAAAGAGCTCTGAGCTTAGAGAACCTGAATATTTTTATTTCTTTGCAGAGTTTTTATTTTTTATTTAATGCAAATAAAACTTTCTCATGAGCTGTCTATTCATTTTCTTAACATGTGCCCTACTCCCACACAGTAGTTGGATCCAGGGCCTCTGATGGCTGAGCTGCCTTTTCCACGATGGCTTTGCAATGCTTAGAGGAAACACTGTGAGCATTCTCAGCACAGTAAGATCTGTTGCACATCAGCAGCACTTTCAACTTTTTAATGTTGTAGACCAGAAACTTCCAGAAGCCATTGGGCAGCATATACTTTGTTTTGCTGCTGCCATAATGAGTGCTGGGCATCACGATCTGGAACTTGAATCTTCTCTGTATCCTGTTATCGATGCCTCTAGGTTTCTGCCAGTTACACTTAATTTTGACATATTTGATTGGTACTGGATAAACTTCTTGTTCTTTTTGATGATCGTGAGCTGCATGAGGGGTCTGAGAGCAATCATGATGCTGGGTTGGAAATGGATGTCATCTTTTGTGAATCTTTTATAATTGGCTGTCAACATGCCTGTCATTTATTCCAGAGGGACATGCTATCACTATCAAACATCCTTAAAATGTAGTCTGGAACAAAGTGTAAACAGTCCCTCTCAAGACATGCAGAAATGTGAATGGCCTGTGAATGTCTCAACAGGTGGCCGAGTGAGTCAGAGGGGGCAATAGTTTAAAGTTCACATGTCCCTGCCCACCCCAACCTCAGAAACCTTTAAGGACAAGCTGTTTTTTCAGTGTTTCACAGCATATTGTTCCTTCCAGCTTCTATTTGTTTGGTGGTCTAATGTTCCCTGCATTGAATACTTTCTCCTTACTTCTCCTTCCATGTCAGATTCAAATTCTAACTCTCCCATAAAGCATTTCCTGACCAGCCCAACTCACAGTAATTTCTGATTCTTCACCATTATAGAGTAATTATTATCTATATCAGTTGGCACTTAGAGAGTAACTATAATAACAACATCAACAACCTCTGACATCTGTGTATCACTTTACTTTTTACAAAGTATTTTCGCATAAACTTTTCTTTTCACACTCATAGCAATCTGTGAGACACTCGAAGAAAAATATGCGAAAAAGTAGATAGTCACAGATTTGTCCAGGATCACCCAGTTAATAAATAGATCATCAGATTTAGAGTTAATTCTCAGATTCAAGAGCTATAGTATGCCACTTCTTATTGCTATTTAAACTCCCATGTGGTGTTAAGTCTTAGAAAGATTGGATAGTTTCCATCTATTCAAAGATTAGGTAAGAAGAATAGAGTTATAGCAGAGTCTAATGGTAAAGAGTCATTTACCATTAGTCAGATAAACCTTCTGTGGAGAGATTTCTTAGGTTCACCAAAATACAGGTTGCCTCTTCTTCTAGAACATGGAGCTAAACTACATTTCTTAGGTTCCATTGCATCTAGATGGAACCATGTGACTGAGTTCTAGCCAACAGAATGTAGGCATAAGGGGTGTCTCTACTTTTAGATCTAGTCATGAAACATTCTAGTCAGTCCTCTATGTTCTCTTTCCATCACTCCAGGCTGGTTGATGATGGGGAGATCTTGAAGCTACAATATGCTCAAGCCATAGAATAGAAGGGGCCTATGCACATGAGTCAGTGCTTAGAAGTGAGCTGCTCAACAGAGCCATCTGATAAGGACCATCCACATTTTACTTTGCCCTAGCAAGCAACAAATTTTATTGTGTTACATCACTGTGATTTGGGGATTATTAAACCATTTACCTTACATTTGAGATTAAATTCTAGCACTACATTTCACCAGTCTGGTATGATATTATTTATCTATTTGGAAAATGTATTTAATAATAATATCTGGCTCATAGGATGCTTGTGAGGATTAAATGAAATAACATATGCAAAGAACTTTCACAATGTCTGCTGGCAAATGGTATAAATGCTATTTACTCAGTAGATATTAACTATGCACACTATTATTTAGAACACACATTCTGCTGGTGCCAAATGGAATTTCAGATTTCTGTTTTTCCTACTTGTGTTGGGGGAGAAAAATCTCGGTCTGATTTCTTTATGACAATGAGAATGAGTTGACTCAGGGTTAGAGTCTGACTGTTGCACATAGTCCTTGTTTTCTGGGTGTCCTGCAAATCTATCCTTTTCTGCCACAATGGATTTTTAATTTTCAATGAGAAATAGCCAGGGAGGAAAAACATGAAAATTATAAAGCTATTTCCATTTAAAAAACACTATCAAAATCTCCCGAAATTCTCCTAATATCATACAGGGACTGTGGATTTCCAGCTTCCAAAAGGTTACATTTGATAATGCTTAGTCTGAATGTTCACAACCAATTCATCGATAGCATTGTTGGGTCATTTGGAATAAGACAATTCAATCTTTCAAGTGAAAAAAATTCTATTTTGAGGGTGATAATGATGTGTCAAATGGAGTTTCATCAGTTGTGACAAATGTACCTCTCTAGTGCTAAATGTTGATAATGGGGGAGGCTGAGCATGTGGGATGGCAGGGTGTATATGGGAAATCTGTACTTTCTATTCAGTTTTGCTTTGAACCTAAAAAAATAGTCCATAAAATATTCTATTAGCCACTACTTAATTAAACTTCCCATTGTAAAATTTGATTAATCAGATAATTATGTTATTAAAAATAAATTAAGATAGTTTTGTCTTTAAATGATGAGCACAGTGTAGTGCCAGTATATTTTTTTCTCTCTGGTTGGCAGCAACATAAACTGTAAGTACACAGTGAGCCACCTCTCTGACACTTTTTTCCAGGACACAGGGGAGGCCTGTTATGGCTACTTTCATTTTATTGTTGGTTGATGTGTCTACCCAACCTTGCAGTGGTTCAGAGAATTAAGCAAGGAATCCCAAGGGTATGCAGCAAGAACATTTCTCACATGAACAGATGAAAAAAAAATAATTTTTTTTTTTTTACTTGATGGCCCAGATTTAAATATATACCATGGGATAAAGAATACTGCTCATTCACCCTCTTATCAATTATCCTACTGCTTGTTCTTGCCTTGTCTATGGAACAAGTAAACCTAGATAAAGCTATGGACTCTGAAACCAGACAGCCTGGATTCATATTCCAGCTTGATTGTTTGACCAGGTTTTTTAACTTTTCAGACATTTGCTATAAGAGCACTGACCAATTGTAAATACCTAGAAATTATTTTGTTGGTTTGTTGTTGTTAAAACAAGATTAAGTATCAAATTTTGTTAGAAATTTGGAATAAAGAAAGCACACCACTTTAAAAACTCCTGAGGGATTAATCACAAGACTTGTAAGAAGAGATTTTAATACAAATAATGCATTTATTAATCCTCCTAACCTCTTGCTAAACTCTTCACTCTTCTAACACAAAAAGTTATAAACACCGTTTTGGAATATGGAACATTTTATTAAAATATATTAATGTACCATATTTTTAAGGAACTATAATTTTAGAATTGCTTGCAATGTTTCTGTGTTTAAGCAGATAGCCTTTTGAGAGGTTTATAAACACATGAAAATAAAAAATCATTTCTATTTTATTTTAAAACTGATATATTACACAGTCATATTATTAAAAAAAATTTTCAATGAAATTACATAAAATACCCTGAAGTTATAATTTAATATATTTTTTATCTAGTCCAAGTGCCAAGAGGTTTATCTCAGTCCAGGTTAATTTGCATTCCATGGAGCATAGTGGCTCAGTTCTGGACCTAAGAAAGCTTTAATCTGAAAGTTTGATCTTCTCAACCAGCTGAGAAAGATTGTTTGGCCTAGAACTTATCTATCCCTCTAGAAATCCTTCCATGAGAATTTACCTAAGGCAAGTTAAAATCAAACTAGTCACCAAGGTCTAGGTCAGGAATCAGGATTTTTTTACTTTGATGCATTCTTCCTTCATTATTTAAGAAAAAAAAAGTTTTAAGAAAGTAAACACAAAATGCAGCAGACAGTAATAATATACTTCATTTTCTCCCATACTCTGCTGAGCTTATTGTAAGTAGCTGAAGCCATGTGACTAGTTCTGGTCAATGGGTTGTGAGGGAAACTGATGTGTGTCACTTCCAGGCTAAGGCAGAAAAAAGCTAGTCCATGATTCTTCAGATTTTCTTTTTTTTCCTCTCTGTCTCAAGTGGCTTTGTGGATCCCTGACTGATAATGAGGAGCAAGACCCCCTGCCTATCTGCTTGGAGCAGTATGTAAGTAAGAAATGAATTTTTGTTGTGCTAAGCCACTGAGGTTTGGTGTTTGTTTGTCACAAGAACTTAATTTAGACTGTCTTAATTCATAAACAGTTTTCTAAATGCTACCTGTTCTTTTACTCCTCCTACTTTTTCACACATGGTTCACAGTCCCTAAGAGGTCCTTATCTTATCCATAAATCCAACCTCTCTTACTCTTTCAAGATCCAATCCCAATATCTTCTGCCTAATGAAAGGCACATAGCATATAGATGAAAGAGTATGGGTTTCAGAACTTTCTAGGCTCAGATTCAAATGTGGGGTCCATCTCTTAGAAGCTAAGCAACTTTGGGAAAGTTATTTAACCTTTCTCTGCTCTAGTTACCTCACCTTTAGAGTGAGGAAAATAATTGCATTGGGAGGTTGTAAGATTAAATAACATAGGGTATGTAAACTGCTTAGCGCAGTGTTTGGCAAGTAGAAAAAATACTAGCTTTATTACTATTATTATTATTATTATTATTATTATTATTATTATTCCCATGTTGCCACCACCTCAGCTAAATTCAGATGTGCTTTCCAGTGGGTTCCCATAGCACCTGAATTATAACACTTACTATGTTTTATCATAGTTTTTGCACTGTGTCTATACCCCCCATTCATTGATGAGTAACTAGAAGTCAGTGGCAATGTCTGGTTTTGTTCACAGTTCAAGTCCCAGCTCCTAGAACACTGTTTGGCAATAGGAAGTGCTCCACTAATATTTATTAAATAAATTCATCTTGATGTGCCCAGCACAGTCAATCCTCAGTGAACTTCTTACTGACTCAGACGAATAGAGCAATGAATAAATCAATTAAAGAATAAATGATTATCTCTTGCCTTTTCCCAAGAGTAAATTAACCTTTTAAAAGGGGAACCATTTTAACCTACTTCCTATAAATCCCATTTCATTCCTGGGATCCACCACTTTTGCTTTCTCCCTTCATTGCAGACTGACTACCTATTCAAGAATATTTATGTTCTCTTCCTTAGCATACTTTAGGGAACTATCAGTTCCCTTGCAACTAGGAAGGGCTTTATGACTAGTTCTCACCTACGGGAAATAAGCAGAAATGATATACCTACCTTTAAGCCTAGCCTGTAAAATGCCTGCCTTGAGATCCTCCCTCACCCTTCATTCCTTTGACTGGATGCAGAGGAATGGAGGATTTCAAGGCCCAAGAAGATGCTGGAGCCACCAGATAGAA
Organism: Macroglossus sobrinus; assembly: GCA_004027375.1. Lineage (NCBI taxonomy): Eukaryota > Metazoa > Chordata > Mammalia > Chiroptera > Pteropodidae > Macroglossus > Macroglossus sobrinus. The sequence goes on from PVKZ01000188.1 coordinate 564,434, forward strand.
AATGTGTGGAGCTTGGGTTCCTGAATGACTGTGTAGAGTAAACCTCCACTTACCTCACTCCAACCAATCACATTGGATTATAATACTAATAAGAAGTAATTATTGTGTTTAGCCATTGAGATTTGAGATTATTAATTGCATTCAAAGCCTTGTATTCACCCATCCAGATATAGAACAAAAAGCACTTAGTTATCTTGGTACACTCCAGTCATCACCCCCAATCTATAAGGGCTTGGAAGAAGCTGGTCCTCTTGTTAATGCTGACCACTGGCTCCTGCACTGTCCACGCCTTCCTTCCTGACACAGATCTAACCTGGGATTTGGCCAGTGCAACCCACAGGAGAATGAAGAAGTTGCGGTTCCTTATGCCCACGGCCCACAGGAGAACGAAGGAATTGCAGTTCCTTATGCCTATGAGGTACCCTATTCTGGTCATGGGCACTACTTCGTGAGCTAAAACGTCAGTATTGTTTGTAAAGCTTATATCTGCTTTTGAAGTTTTTAGCTTAATATCCCAGGGGATCCTAGGAATGAGATCTTGTTTTGCTTTTGCCGGATCCTGCACCAGAGCGATACACCCTGCTCCAAAGTTCGTTCCACGTTACTTAACCGTGGTAAGCATAGTGAGTCAGCTTTCGGCCTGTCCGGAGTCTTGACTCTTGCCTACCCGCATCACACCCTGCCTATATCTTTACTGTCCAGCTAAATAGACCTAGTCATTTCTAAACAATGACTTCTATTACTGAGCTTAAGGAAGTGAAAAAAAATCACACCTGTTGTCACTTGTCACTTCTCAGAAAAGCAGCTGCTAGAAGTAGTCTGCCCTATACTCCTGGCAGCAACAATGACAATAAAAGCCTCACCCACAGATGTCCTAGAAACACCCAGTTTCCATCCTGGAAAGGTAGAGCATTGCATTTGCACTCAAACTTTACTATCTACACTAAGGATGTTTGCAGAATCCAGTAAAGATAGCTAACATTGAGTGTTAATGTGTCAAACTTTGTGCTGCACATTTTGTCTTTGTTTACTCACTACAGCATTCCACAAGGTAGGTAATATTATTATTCCTCCTATTTTACAGATAAGAAAACTGAGGTTTAGATGCTTTAGGTAACTTGCCCAATGCCACAGCTTGTCATTAGGATGAATTCAGCTGCAAGAAATAAAACTTATGAGGGGTGGCTTATAACAGTGTTTTCAAATTTTAATGTGCGTTAAGAATCACCCAGGATCCTGTTAAAACTGCAGATTCTAATTTAGCAGGTTGGGGGTTGGAGGGTGAGATTTTGCATTTTGAATAAGAAGCTAAGTGATACCATACTGGTCTGCAGCCACACTTTAAGTAGCAAGTGTTTAACCACAAGAACACTTGTTTACTTAATGAGAGGTTTGGAGGTTGGCAGTTACAGGATTGATTCAGCCTCCCTACAGTGTCCTTCAGGACTCAGACTCTTTCCATTTTTCTGATGTCCCATCATAAAATAACTGACTTTTTGATCTTAGGTTATTTCCTCATGGTCACAAGACAGCCATTGCTGCTCCAAGTGTCATATCTACAGGTGACTAGAAACATAATTCATTCTCTGAGACTGGGCACAAAATCTAGCAAGGAAGACATGGGTGGGAATGGAGGTGAGGGAATGGAGGTGAGGAAAGTGGAGGGTAAAAAATTCGATGGGTAGGCATTAAACAGTCTCTGCCATAGCCAAGAAGTAGTATAGCCAGGATTTACAATCATCTGTGTTCAAAACTATATACTACCTCCTATCTGTTGAATTAAGTTGAGGTGACCTGGAGTCATCTCAGAAGATAAGCCTAGAATATGATTGTTCTAAGTGGTCAACTCTGATGACTTATTCTATGCCAGCCTGAAGAATGAATGAACTATAAAAAAGAAAATGGATCTGTTTGGAGCCTAGAGTGAAGAGCTAAAAGAGCACTGGGTAGTTACAAGGATTCTGCTCAGCAGAAAATTGTTCTTCTTTGAGTAGATAATGTTCAACTGCATTAAATGTACACGTAAAAATATCCCTTACAAAGATGTATTTTGATTTTATGCTCACCAGGAAATTTTCCAATTCTTTATTTGATCTGCTAAGTAATCAGATACCACAGGGGTGGGGGGTGCTCTCCTGGTGAGTCTCCACAGATATTGTTTCTCTCGGAGTGCATTGTTCTTTGGAAACACTTGGACAGAGAGAAGAGCTCAGAGACATACCCATGTCCGAATGGAAACTTATTATGTAACAAGAGTGGACCTGGAAATCACTGTAAAAGAAACAGATTGTTGAGGAGATATTGGAAAAACGGGGTCCCCTTTTGGGAGAAAATTTTTAAACAAAATTTCAGAAAAACAATGAGATATCAGTTTATTTTGATTAGATTTGTCCCTTATGGAAGATGTAAGAGGGTATTCACTGGAGCATTTTTATGGTGCTGGAAAGTTGGAGGTGAACTGGGTGACTACCACTGAGAGACTGAATAGGTTGGATGCAGTGGATTAGATGTACACATAAGAATGAGAATAGATCTTCAAAACAATGTTTAGCAACAAGAGATATCAAATGCAATACTATTTATGTAAACTAAAAATACAAGCATATATAATACAGTTTGCATAACACATTCAAATATAAAGATATATATTAAGTGTGTTAAATTACCTATGGGGTTAGGGAATAGGAATAGAATATGATGAGCAAAAGGGATGAGTGGATGGATGGATGAATGGATAACATGCCAGAAAGTAAAGAATGTCATTAACTCAACTTTCTGCACCTAATATCCAAAGAAATAAATAAGCACATGCAGGCAAGCACATATACAGACATATTTATCTATATATAAAATATAGATAATAATTTTTAAAAGTTAGAAATGAAAACATGAAGATTCTTGTTTGTTCATTAGTTTTCTTGTGATTTCTTATAGCTGCCCAGACAAAAGTCCCAAGGTCTACTAAGCTGAGTCAGAGCCCAGGCCTCAAGATCCACCAAAGTCAGCTCCCCTGAATAATCCACATTCTTAGCCCATAATCCAGCATGTCTCTCACTACAACCATAAGTTTGGGATATTTTAATTAAAGTTGGATGTCATCTTTCTGACTAGTTAGAATGCATCCTTCCTTTCCTTTGGACAGAAAGTTATACATGTTCATTTTTATTTCTACTCAATCACTGTTTGTCTAATTAAGTTCTTCAGTTAATGGAGTTAGACCGTTAATATTTTATTGTTCACACTAACAGTTTTCATATTGTCATTGCTATTACTACTATAAACAATTTTCTGGGTCAATGTGGATTTTTTTTTGGTGTGAAGATAGATAGCCTTATTTTTATTTTAGAAATGACTCCTGATATTTCAAGGATAACATTTAAGGTGAAGACACTATAAATGGAAAACTAGCTCACTGAATTGTAAACTGGCATGGAATGGAATGGAAAAAAAAAATGGAGTGTGTCCTTAAGTGAAAGAGAATGTTTGCGCAGGAGGCCAACTGTTGTTTTAAATTAACCTTAATGCTAGGATTTAGCCCTTTGCTCCTAAAGACATTAAATAGGTTAATTTCTAACCAACTGGAATCAAAGGGTTACAGGGGCAAAATTATAAAAATTCTTAGGTCATGCTTAATTTTATAAATTCCATAGTATAAACTGCTAACTAAAATGTCAAGACAAATTCTTTTTGGATTGGCTATTTATAAAGGTAACTGTAAGATATATAACCAATATATTTAGAGAAAACAGCTACACAAGTGAAGAGAATTGTTAAAATATCTCCTCGATATAAAAAGCCAAATGAATATACATATACTTTCATAATAACCAATAAAGAACTTCGAACAGCCAAAAATGTGCCTGCATGTTGTGCTTTTTGTAGCTCTAGTCAGGCTCTAAAGTAACATTATGACTTGGTGGCTTCACGCTTTCTTCTTAAAATGCAATTTATATCCATGCAGGTGTAAAGGCTGCTACACGAATGCCTGGTGTTCCACTTTGCCTTGAGGCTAGTCTATCTGGGAATGAATTTTGCAAATGTTGGGTGTTCTAGGCTCTAATTTCAGATAAGATGTAGGGCCCAAAGCAAGATCATAACACATTCTAATTGCATGCCTTCTGGACAAAAATCTGTGAACGGTCACTGTAGTTCTAGAAATAGAAAGGGGATCAAAATGCCAACATGAGGAAATAATTCAATAAAGGGACTTAGCAGAGGAAGCGTGTTTTCCTAGACACATAGAAAGGGAAATGCTTGAAATCGGGAATACTCGATTGATAATGAGTAGCCTGTGAAAGATGCATTCCTTTGGGATTTTATTCAAGGACCAAGATTTATTACATTAGTTAACCAAAAATAATACTCCACATACTGCCAATTGTCTCATGGTGCTCTTCAGTTTGAGAACAAAATTTGAAAAAGGAGGGAAAGGCATAGAGATTATTAGGGGAAGCCAACTCTAGAAAGAATTTTAAGAAAATTCTGCCTTGCACCTATTCTCCAGGCTTTAGACAGTAAAAGGGCTATAAACAAGGTGACTAATTTATCATCCATATATTTTGAAAGTGAAAGGGAATACTACTAATAAATATGCAAGTGCAATAGGTATAAACCTGGACTGTCCCAGGAAAACTAGATATTAGTTCCCCTCACTGAATATTATGTTACTTCAGAGGGACTAGAAAGTGCTTAGTTGATATCTGAAATTCTACAATTAGAGCTTTATTTGTCGTAAACCAGCAAAGAGATTGGCTCAGTTTCCATAAAATTATTCCTGGGAGAAGTAATTTATATTTTAACATGAATAAACTTTTCAGATTTTTCCCAGAGGGCAAGTTTTGGGGGAGAGAAAAAGCCAGTCTAGAATTCTAAATTGTATTTGGCTGAATGAAAAGGGAAAAGAACACTGCTTAAGGGAAGCTGGAGACGTCTGAGGATGATTCTGACCTTAAGACCCTGCCTAGATCCAGAGAAATAGCCACAAGGAACCACAGGTGCCAGCCAAGCCTCCTCAGCCTCCTCAGCCTGAAGAATTGATGCTCACCTAGGCCCAAGGGACACATTTTCCCCCTAAAGAATCTCTAGCAAAGTATAAAGAATGAACTCTCAGGTGCTTATGAATCACCCTGCTCCAAATAAGGCCAGCTTAGAAGCTCACAGGATAACTGCCATTTTTATGAAGTTCAGAGACTGCTTTCCCTTCACCATTCAGAACCAGTTAGAGAAAAGTCCCTGATGAGATCAAGTTTTGATGGTCCCACATCACACTCAGAGTGGGAGCACTGGGGAAACATGGGGTTAAAAAAAAACTGAATTAACCCTACAAAGCATCCTTTCTTACAGAAAAGACTAAGAGTTTGTTTTGCATTTCTTGACTCAGAGCAATTTATATCTCAGATTTAATCACTATTTAATGTGAATTCTTAGTATTGAAAACAACCACTAAATAAATAAATGAATAAATTAAAGTCTCTAGGCTGTAATATGGGCCATTTTGACCAGTAATTTGCATCAACCCCATCCTTTCTTTTCACAACAACAGGTCATACAAGCAAGGTAATAGACAGTGACCACTCACTTTTTTATGAATATATAAATGAGCTAGAGGATGTCTCTGGAGAAGATTACAGGTTTCATGTAAAGCTACTTTCAGAAGTAAGGTCCTGAAATAGAAACTTACAATCTGTGCAGAAATCAAATGGCTCCAGGATGCCGGTACCAAGGTATTCTGGCCAAAAGATCTGCTAGGGCAAATGTACCATCCAAAAAAGGCTAAGAATCAGGGCCCAGCCTATAGTTAACCCCAGCAAGTTTTGCTGCCTAGAATATCCCTATCCAATAAAACCTTCTGCAATGATGAGCCTATACTATATCTAGGTTGTCCAACGGAGTAGCTATTAGTCACATATGGCTGTTAAACACTTGAAAAGTGTCCATTGCAACTGAGAAACTGAATTCTTAATTCTATTTTATTTTAATTAATTTAAATTAATTTTATTTAAATTTACAAATTTAAATTAATAATTTAAGTTTAAATTAAATTTAAATAGCCAACTGTGGCTATTTAAGTTTATATTAAATTTAAATAGCCACCTGTGGCTAGTGGCTAACAATGTAAGTGTAGCAGTTAAACCAGCCCAAAGAATTACAGAAGTCACCTTTGAATTCAGCAGGAGATCTGACGAGTTAACATTTGATAACTTATATTTAAAATCTGTAAAAAAAAAAAAAGCAATCACCCCTATTAAATTCTCTCAAGTCTTCACAGTGGCCTTCACACTGGCCATTCACCACTTCCCCACTTCACTCATTAATTCTAGGACCTCAGCTCCTACTACTCTACCCCTTCCTCACTTAGCTCCAGCTCTAGTGGCCCCCTTACAGCATTCCTGTCTCAGCGCCTTCGCATTCGCTATTCTCTCTGCCTAGACTACTCTTTTCTTATCTATGTGCATGGCTTGCTACCTGCTTTTGCTTCAAATTAACGCTCAAATGTTACCTTCTCAGTGAGGCCTCTTCTGACCACTTTATTTAGAATTGCAATTCCTACAACCACCCATATTCCTCATCTCTTTCCCCAACTTCGTTTCTTTAGTATTTATCCCCTTCTTATATTCTTCTAACATAATTCATTTACTTATTTTGTCTATCTCCTCAATTAAAATATGAACTCCACGAAGGCAAGGGTTTTCATTTGTTCACTCTGCAGTCAGCCTCTGCAGTCAGCTGTGTGCTCATAAATGTTTAACAACCAGCTCTTTGGAGGGTGTAACTATGTGGGGTAATGTATGTATTAATTAATCTTATTGTGGTAATTATTTCACAATATACATGTATAGTAAGTCATCACTTTGTACACCTTAAATGTTCAAAATGTTATATGTCAATTATATCTCAATAACACTGGAGAAAAAAGAAGTCAGAAAGTAATTACATTGGAGAGCCAATACTAGCTGAAAGGAGACACAAGAGGGATTCTGAGGAGCTAGTTCTGCTCAGTTTCTTGATTGGACACTGGATACACAGATGTGTGGGATCAAGGTACATGCTTCAATTATGTACACTTTCCTCTCTGTATATTATACATCAAAAAAAAGTTAATTTAAAGATATATAGTGCTCTTTGAGCTTCATAAATTGTAAAATACTTTTTCTCATTTCCTGTGTTCCACTCTTTCCTTTTGAATTTTTAACTCACGGCCTTAAGTCTGTGTCTCGTGACAGTGGGTCACCACTTTAAATACACGTTCATTTAAATTGATATTCTCATCTCAGCTGTTCCCAGTGGCTGGAAATGACCGGCTGCACTTGCTGACTGGGTCACACACTAATGCTTAGACTAGGCTGGTGATATCATGTGGCCCTATCACTGCCATCTCTGGTATGTACACCTGACACAGTCTGCCAGGTGTAGGTTAATGAAAAACAAGGAAAGGGTGGGGACAGTTTAATAGTCAAGGCTTGTTAATAAGAAAATATAATTACATACTTTGTATTTTCAGCAAAGAACTCATGGGGGTCAGCCTACACATTGTTATGAATATAACATTCTTACCAAATCAGACAGTTGATAAAATATTGACTTAGATGTGAATTTCTTTGTGTGAATTGGTGTTATCATTGATCTCAGGGAGTACAGATGCTGATTTATGACCAAAAATAACCCTTATTCATTTTGCACATAATAGGGGTTCAATATAGTTTTGCTGAAGTGTGTTAATCAAAACTCCTAAGTCTGTTCCCCACTTCCCCGCAGCAATTAATAGTTGATAGAATCATAGCAAAACAGCCAGAAAGATCATGTGGAAAATACTCTGTTGTATAATAAATGGTACTTTAGAAGCTTAAAAGTATCTTTGTGCATGAAAAGGCATCTGATTGCTTTTACTTGCTGTGGATGATAGTTTATTCATCTGGAGGCTTCTTTACATAAGCAATCTTGGTTATAAAAACCCAGAATAGTCTCAACATGCCAATAGATAATACTCAAGTATTGCTTAAGCAAAAAAAACATGTCAATTAATTAATTCATCTGGAGCCAGAGGGGGATTTTAGTAACATGTGCGTCAATCTGCTATGCCTGGGAAACTTGGCAATGGGTGAGGCTTTGCCTTTTCCAGCAACATATAAAATCAACCACTGCTCCTCACAATCACACAGATTTATACAGACAATAGCACCTCTTGTTATGCCTCAACAACAAGAACAATATAACTCTAGCTTACAATAGGTTATCTCCTTTAGAGATGTTATTAGGAAATAAGTCATTCATACAAGAGAATACATGTACAATCTATCTTTAAGGCTATCGTATGTATGTTTCAGGCTATTCTTATTTATTTTTAGTATGGAAGTATGTCCTAGAAGGGAAAAAAAAATCAAAGCTATTATTAGGGACTCACCTGCTAAGTTTAAACTCTTCGGAAAGTTGCAAAACTTTATTTATTTATTTATTTTTTAAATGCCAATTTGTTTATTTTTTCATACTATATATATATAATTTTTTAAACATTTTATTTTTTTATTTTCTCCTTCCCACCTTCCTCCTTCTTTCTGGTAACCACTAGTCCACTGTCCATGTCAGTGAGTCTCTGTTTGTCCTGTTCATTTGTTGCTTTTAGGTTTATATCCCACATATGTAATATCATGTGATTTTCAACCTTTTCTGTTTGGATTATTTTGCTTAGTATGATTATTTCAAGGTCCACTCATGTTGTTGCAAATGGCAGTATTTTATTTCTTCTTAAGGCTGAGTAATATTCCATTGTATTTGTGTACCACAACTTCTTTAGCCAATCATCTATTGTAGGACACCTTGGTTGCTTCCAACTCCTGGCCACTGTGAATAACGCTGCTATGAACATCGATGTACAAATATCTTTTTGGATATGAGTTTTCAAGTCTTTGGGGGTAAATATCCAGTAAAGGAATTGCTGGATCATATGGTAGATCAATTCTTAGTTTTTTGAGGAACCTCCATACCGCTTTCCATAGTGGCTGTACCAATTTGTAGTCCCACCAGCAGTGTATGAGGAGGGTTCCTATTTCTCCACATCCTCTCCAACATTTGTTAATACTTGTCCTTTTGATTATAGCCATTCTAACAGGTGTGAGATGATATCTCATTGTGGTTTTGATTTGTATTTCCCTAACTGCTAGCGATGTTGAGCATCTTTTCATAAATTTGTTGGCCATTTGTATGTCCTCTAGGGAGAAGTGTCTCTGTTCAGGTCCACTGCTCATTTTTTGATTGAATTATTTGGCAAAACTTTAAAAATATTTCTGGAGCTTATAATTCTTATGGCCAAAAAGAATGATCTAAATACTGAATCTGCAACTTAAATTTTCTCCTCCTTGTTACCAGTCAGTGAGGAGACTCTCAGATTTTCTAGACAAATCAAAATCTAGTGGACTGATTTCATTTGAAGAATTAGATCCAGCTATTCCTCAAAAGACAAGTTTTTTTAAGCTTTAGAAAACACTTTAGAAGTAATTTAGTTAAACCTCAAAATATAAAAAATCACAACACAGGTTTTTAAATTCTTGGTAAATTTGGTTAACTTAGAAAATATTTATTGAGCACCTACAATGATATAAATGAGAATCCAACTGGCAGATTCCTGGTGCTTCCTATTCAGAATCCTATCTAATTAGGTTTAAATTCCTGCTCCATTTCTTGCTAAGAGATTGCATAGGCATAATTCAACTTCTAAATTTTCTCATCTGCAAATGGGAGAAATAATTTATCTCACAAAATTGCTTCAAATAAATTACATTAGATAATGTATGCAATATATTTAATACCGGTGTAAACACTAGCTTTTAAATAATAATAATAATAATAATAATAATAATAATAATAATAATAAACAGTTTATGACATTATTATTAAATCTGGCATGGCTTTGTATTTAAGTGCCCTTGCTGGAAGCTTACAGAGATTTCCTAAGACAAAGTGACCAGAGCCCAAATTTTGGTATCTCATTTTTGGTCACATGTTGCCCCACAACTCTGAGCTTCATGAAATTCTTTCTCCCAATATATCCATCTATGAATATTTTTCTGTGCGGAAAGTTTAAAGTTACTATCTAAATTCATCTCTCATGTAGGAAATGTCTATTATGTTTCAATGATTTACAGGATTCCAATGGGGAGGCAGGTTTGTGAAGAATAGCAATAAATATACATTGAACAAGTAAAGAGAAGATTTAGTGGTGAAACCACAGCTGACGCTCACCTCTGTGCTCCTAGCCACCTCTTGTGAACCAGGAAGCATTTAAGTCACATGTTTGCTCAAGGAGAAATGCCTCATAAACAGATATTAGGGGAGGAAAGCATTTAACAAAAGCCAGATAGTTTCTACAGAAAAACCAAACCAGGAAATTCTAAGCATCTTTTTAATCCATGGATAAGATAATTACTGAGACTGAGGTGGTAACATTGATTATCTCCATTAAAAGAATGATAAATGCAAAAATCAACTCAAAATGGATTAAAGACTTGAAGGAAACTGGACTTTGGGTGGTAAACACACAATAGAATACATAGATATAAAATTATAATGTACACCTGAAAATTATATAATTGTATTAACCAATGTTACCCCAATAAACTTAATTTAAAAAATAAAGAAAAAAATGGATTAAAGACTGAAGCATAAGACCAGAATCTGTAAAACTCTTAGAAGAAAACATAGGAGAAAACTTTCATGATATTAGCCTTGGTAATAATTTCACAAATAGGACAGCAAAAGCATAGGCAACAAAAACAAATAAACAAGCAGAACTAAAAGCTAAACAAACAAACAAATGCGACCACATCAAACGGAAAAGCTTCTGCACAACAAATGAAACAATCAACAAGGTGAAAAGCAACCTAGGAATGGAGAGAATATTTGTAAGTCAAATATCTGATAAGGGGTTAATTTCCAAAATATATAAGAAACTTCTACAACTCAATAGTAGAAAAATAATAACCTAATTTTAAAATAAACAAAGTACTTGAACAGATAACATTTCTCTAAAAAGACATACAAATGGCCAATAGGTATATGCAAAGATACTCAACATTTTTAATCGTTGGAGAAATACAAATCAAAAACACAATGAGATCACCTCACATCTGTTAAGATGGCTATTACCAAAACACCCCAAACAATAACAAGTGTTGGCAAGGGTGTAGAGAAATTGAAACCCTTGTACGCTGTTAATGGGAATGTAAAATAGTATAGCCCCTATGAAAAACAGTGTGGAGTTTCCTCAAGACATTGAGAATAGAACTGTCATATGATCCAGCAATCCCACAGGGTATATAAATGAAAGAATTGAAATCAGTAGCTCAAAGAGATAATGCACTCTCATGTTTATTACAGCACTATTGACAATAGCCAAGACACAGAAGCAACCCAAATGTCTGTCTATGGATGAATGGATTTAAAAAATGTGGTATATATATATTTAATAGAATATTATTTTACTTTAAAAAAGAAGGAAGTCTTGCCATTTGCAAAAAACATGGATGAACCTGGAGGACATTGTGCTAAGTGTAATAATTTTGACTCACAAAAACGAATACTGCCTGATCTCACTTTTATGTGAATCCAAATAGTCAAACTCATAGAAACAGGAGTGGGGGCAGGAGGAAATGGAGTGATGTTGGTTAAAAGGTACAAAATTTTAGTTGTGCAAGATGAAAAGATTTTTGAGATTTAATGTATGGAATAGTGGCTATCATTAACAATTCTGTGTTGTATACTTGAAATTGCTAAGAAGGTAGATGTTAAGTCATCCCACTCCACAAACAAAAAAGAAAAGGGTAACTACATGTAGATGATTAATTAGCTTGATTGTGATTTTCAGTTCACAATGTGTATGTATCAAATCATCAATTTATATCTTAACCATATACAATGCTTACATGTCAATTTTACTTCAATAGAGCTGTTTTAAGTTATAGGCACATTATCTCCTAGAAGTTGTGTTCAAAAATAGATACCAACACATGTACTCAACCCTAATAAGCACAACCACAAATGAGAACTGATGGAATATTTTTTTTCACTTTTAGAGAAAGGATGAAAGAAGGAATAAGATGTGGCCCATAGCTTTCTTGGCTGGAAACCTCTAGAAATTCTTTATGTTTACTAGTATTAAGAAATTGATATATCTATACCAGTCATCCCCACCCCTGGCTGCACAGTAGAATAACCTAGGGAGCTTTAAAAATATGCTGATGCCTGGGCCTACTCCAAACCAAATAATCAGAATTTCTTGGTAATGATGTTTGAGCATAGAATCTTTTCTAATGTCGAAGTGTTTACATAGACATATGCTTTCATCTCTTGAGTAAATGCTTAGAAATGAAATGGCCAGATCACGTAGTAAGTATATGTATGACTTTATAAAACATTATCAGTTTTCCAAAGCAATTGAATGATTTTATATTCCCACTAGCAGTGTATGAGGATTCTGGTTCTTCCATATCATTGTCAATACTTGGTATAATCAATCTTTTCATTTTAGCCATTCTAGTAGGTATCTAATGTTTCTAACTTGCATTTCTCTAATGATTAATGATGCTGAACATCTTTTCATGTGCTTATTTGCTATATATATATATTTCTATTTATATATTTTTTCCTTTGCTAAATTATTATTTCAAATATTTTCTTCATTTTTATTTGGGTTTTATCTTCTCTTTGTTGAGTTATAAGTGTTCCTTATATATCCTGGATACAAGTCCTTTGTTAGAATATATGTTTTTCAAATAATTTCTTGCAATCTGTGGCTTGATTTTTCTTCTCCTAACAGTACCTTTCAAAGAGCAGATGTCTATCATTTTGATAAAGTTCAATTTATCAGTTTTTATTCTTTCATATTTTCTGTTTTTATGTGTGTATGTGTGTTATTTAAGAAATCTTTACCTAACAAAAGGTTACTAAGATTTTCTCCTATGTTTTCTCTTGTAAATTTTTTAAATTTTAGCCCTTCCATTTAGGTCTATGATCTATTTAGAGTTAAGTTTAGAATATGTCAAGAGGTAAGAATTGTGTTTTATTTTGGAGGGAGTTTTATTTGGGCGCACGGATGCCCAATTGTTCTAGCACCAGTTGTTTGTTGAAAAGATTAGTCTTTCTTTATTTAATTGACTAGGTGTTGGTGCCTTTGTGGACATCAATTGGCTATGTTTGTACATCTAATTATGGACTCTCTATTCTGTTTCATGGATCTATATGTCTATCTATGCCAATACTATACTTAATTATTGTAACTTTAAGTTTTCAAATCAGGTATTTAAGTCCTCAATTTTGTTCTTTAAAAAAATATTTTGGTTATTCTATCTTCTTTATATTTCCATATAAATTTATAATCATCATTTCAGTTTCTAAAACACAAAACAAAGCAAAACAAAAAATCTGGCTGCTGTTTTGATTGGAATTGCATTATTTCTAAAGATCAATTTATAAAAACTGACATCTTAACAATATTGACTTTCCCAATCCATAAGCATAGTATATCTCCTTTTTATTTAGTTTTCCTTTTAATATTTCACAGCAATAGTTTTCAATGTTGTGCACGTCTTTTGCTAGATTTGTCTCTAAGTATTTGATAGCTTTTGTTGTTATTTTCTGTTTTAATTTCCAATTGTTTGTTGCTAGTATAAATACTATAGTTGACTTTTGTATACTAACCTTGTAGAATTGATGTGATGAGTTACATTGATTAATTTACAAATGTTGAATAAATCGTATATTTTGGATGAATCCTAATTAGAAATGATGTATTGTTATTCTTATATTTTTGCTGGATTCAATTTGCTAAAATTGTGTGAAGACATTTTGCATCTATGTTCATAAAGGATATTGGTCAGTAGTTTTCTTTTTTTTTTTTTTTCACTCATCCCTCAGCTCCTTCTTCAGCAACTATCAGCTTTATTTCTGTATCTATTGGTCTGTTTCTGCTTTTGTTTGTTCATTTGTTTTTGTTTTTCAGATTTCACATATAAGTGAAATCATATGGTATTTGTCTTTTTCTGTCTGACTCATTTCACTTAGCATAATACCCTCTAGGTCCATTCATGTTGTCTTAAATGGCAAAATAACATTCTTTTTTATTGTCAAGTAGTATTCCATTGTATTTTGTACCACATCTTCTTTATCCATTCATTTATTGTTGGGCACCTAGGTTGCTTGGCCACCTATCTTGGCTATTGTAAATAATGCTGCGATGAACAAAGGATGCATATAGCTTTTCAAGTTAGTGTTTTTGTTTTCTTCATATAGATTACCAGAAATGGTATTGCTGGGCCATATGTCAGCTCTATTTTTAATTTTTTGAGGAACCTCCATACTATTTTTCATAGTGGCTGCATCAATTTATATTCCCACCAACAATGTACGAGGGTTCTCTTTTCTCCACATCCTCACTAACACTTGTTTGATGATTTTTTGATGATTTTCTGACAGGTATAAGGTGGTATCTCATTGTGGTTTTGATTTACACTTCCCTGATGATTAGTGATGTTGAGCATGTTTTCACGTGTCTGTTGGCCATTTGTATATCTTCTTTGGAAAAATGTCTATGCAGGTCCTTTCCCCATATTGTAATTGTTTTTTTGTTTTTTGGTGTTAAGCTGTATGAGTTCCTTATATATTTTGAATATTAACCCCTAACTAGCTATATCATTTGCAAATAGTTTTCCCATTCAGTAGGTTGTCTTTTCATTTTGTCGATGGTTTCCTTCTTTGAGGTCTGTCTGTAGTTTTCTTTCAACATCTGTCTGGTTTTGGTATCAGGGGTTGCTGGATTCATAATATGAGTTTGGAAGTACTACCCTCATTCAAGTTTTTGAAATTATTTGTGTAGAATTGGTATTATTTCTTCCTTAAATGTTTGATAGAATTCATCATTGAAGTCATGTGAACCTGAAGTTCTCTTTGTGGGAAGATTTTTTATGACAAAATCAATTTCTAAAATAAATTATCTATCACTAATATCTATCTCTTTTTAGTATTTTGTATTTCAAGGAATTTCTCTATTTCATTTATTTATTGGCATAAAGTCATTTATAATATTTACTTGCTATCATCCTTTTAACTTCTTGCATATCTTTACTAATATTCCCTCTCTTCTTGTTCCTGATATTGGTAATTTGTATTTTCTCTCTTTTTCCTTTAATCAGTTTGTCTAGAGCTTTCCCAGTTTTATCAATCCTCTCAAAAGCCAGTCTTTTGGCTTTACTGATTTTCTCTATTGCTTTTCTGTTTTCTGTTTTGTTGATTTCTGTTCAGCTAATTTTATTCTTTTCTTCTGCTCACTTTTGGATTTAATTTGCTCTTGTTTTCTGGTTTCTTAAGGTAGAAGCTTAGATCATTGATTTTAAATGTTTATACCAGTTTATTATAGGTGCTACAATTATCTTTTTAAGCACTTTTTAAAAACTCTTTTGCTGTATCCCACAACATTTGATGTGTTACATTTGCATTTTCTTTCAATTCAAAATATTTTCTTAATTCTCTGTGATTCCTTCTTTGATTCATGGTTCTTTTTAAATTTTTTATTTATTTTTATTTTTTTTAGCGAGGATTCATGGTTCTTTAGAAATGTGTGTTTAGTTTCTAATTATTTGAGGATCTTCAAGATACCTTTCTTTTGCTGATTTCTAATTTACTTTTGTTGTGGTCAAAGTACATACTTTGTATGATTTGAAACCTTTATGTTTATTGAGACTTGTTTTATGGCCAAATGGTTTACTTTGGCAAAGTTCCCATGTACACTTAAGGATAATGTGTATTATGCAGTTGTTGGGTGGAGTGTTCTAAATGCTAATTAGGTGAAGTTGGTTGATAGCGTTGACCAAGTCTTCTGTATCCTTACTGATTTTTTGCCTACTCATTCTTTCAATTATTGAGAGAAAAGTGTTGAAATCTTTAACTGTAATAACTACAGATTGTCTATTTTTCTTTTCATTTTGATTAATATTGAAGCATAGGGCTTGTTTTTTATTTTAACTTTGCAGACAATTCTAATATGCAGACAGAATTAAGGAATATTGCTCTAAACCAATAATTCTCAAACTTTAGTATGCATCAGAATTGCTAGGGTGCTTATTAGAACCCAAATTCCTGGGCTCTTTTCCAAGAGTTTCTAATTTAGTGGATCGGGAGGAATTTGCATTTCTCTAAGTTCCCAAATGATGTTGATACTGGTTGGCCCAGAATCACTAAGTAAGCCAAAATTTCTCAACATTAGTTGCATATTAGAATTACCTGAGGAGCTTTAAAAACTATAATAAACAGGCTATGACCAGACTAATTATATTTAAAATCTATATGAGGAAAATTGGAATAGTAGGATCAGGCATCAGTGTCCTTTAAAACTCTCCTATGTAATTCTGATAAATAGGCAAGATGGAGAATCACTATTACTAAAGTAATTCTCTGGATTGCCCAAGAAAGTCTTTGTGGCTCATTTATCAGTGTACCCTGAGTGAAAAACACTGTCAGTACCGGCACACAACAGGCTGTATGAATGATCTAGTAGTGTACTGGGGTAGGAAATTGGGTTTTATCCCCCCCTCCTCTGCTGTCAACCTAGCAGTTTCATCTTTTGTAAAATGAAGCCTATATTTCCTGGTCAATTCCTCGAATATACAAAAATTCTGACAACCAACAACATTCTATCTTTTAACACTGGAAAAAATTCCATTAACTAAATATATCTAGAAATTAAAACAATCTTTAATCTAATGATACTTATTTTCCACAATTGGGTTTCTATGTATAGTTTATTTAGAAAAAAAATATTGACTAAAATTTATCCAGGTATCCTTTATCTTGCATGGAAATTCATATGTAACAGAGGTATACTCCAAATAAACTTTAAGAGTCATTCTAGGAGTAAAATTATTAGACAAGAAGCTTTTAATTTTCCATTAACCCTCCTATCTTTCTTTACTTCCTCCTGCATGGAGACTTTGACCAAGGAAAAACGATTCTGGCAGAAGAATTATGACAAATAGTGCTGACACTTTAGACTACAGCAATAATACAGGCTTTCTATTTTCCTCCTCCTCTTCTTTTCTTTTTTTTTAATTTTCAGAGTAATTCCACTCAAATTATAAATCATGTAATTTTTACAATAATTATGTGAGGCAGGAAGAACAGGTATGGCTGTCCACATGTTTCAGCTGAGAAAACTAAAAGCAGGCAAAAAAATTGCACAAGGAGCTAGCCTATAACACAAGTTCTTTGGCTATGGGTACAAAATTTTCCCGAACTGAGGGGAAGGAAAAATAGGCATAAATGCAGACAGAAAAATCAGAGATCCTCAGACAACCTCAGGAGCCACCTTGGAGATTCACTAGGCAAAGGGCCACTATGGGCAGAAGGAAATGTTTATAGAGATGGAGTCATCTAGTCCATTACAGCCATTTTACAAACAGGGAATCTGGCTTGCCCTAGAAAGTGAGAAGAGTACAGGGTTGACAGGCAAGAGACATGAGTTCTAGCTTCATTGTGCTGGTAAGATTTGGATCAATCTACTTAGCTGCCAACCTTAGACATCTGCATTTGGATGTCCCACCAGCTTTTCAAACTCCTCTCCAAAAGTATTTCCCCTTCCTCACCCATTCCACCACCATCCCTATCTCCAATATGATTGTCTCAATAAATGGCCTTGGGCAGGATCCTAGAACTCATTCCTCCTATCTCCTATGTTCTCTCAGTTATCAAATGCTGCTACAACTCTTTGAGATCTATTTTTGGGGGATCCAAGTTTCCTTATTTTTTCTGCCACTGTCTCACTTCATTCAGGCTTTCACAAGCCCTGGCTTGAGTTAGGTTACTGCAGTTGTCTAACAGATATCCTGGCTTCCTTTCTACTTTGCCCTGTTTCAGCACATCTGCCACACCACCTGCCACCACAGAGCTTTGTAAAACCAAAATTGCCTGTCATGTTCTACTTATTAATTTGCTCTCCACCACCAACTGGATGAAGCCTTAAGTCTCCATCCGGCTTTCACAATCTGTTTGCGATTTGGTTGGTCTCCGCCTTCTTCTCTCATTTCATCTTTCACTACTCATAACTCCAGCCAAGGCTGTTTTGCAGTTCCTCCACCGTCACCTTTGGCTTTGACACTAATGGCTCACTCTTCCTGGAAGTCTGTCCTTTGCCCTGCCCATTGCCTGGCTAAAATTAACTTACCCTTCTAGACAACTTAAGTTTTGTCTAGAAGTTTTCCCGGCAGGCCTTTTATATATCCCTTTGATAATCCCATAGCATCTCGTGCAAAGAAGTCAATATTCACCCCGAACTGTGTTTGCTCATATGTCTGTGTCCCTCACTAAAATCTGAGCTGTGGGATGGCAGGGACAGTATCCTATTAGTGTTTGTATTGAATATTCATCCAACAAATATTGGAGGACCTACTTTATGCCAAACGCTGTAGGTGTAAGGAATATAGCAGTGAAGAAAGCAAAGGCACACCTTGCTATCAAGCGAGAGTTGACATAATAGATGAATAAGCAAGAGAATATGAAAGAATTATGTAGATAATAAAAATAAATCATATAATATGAAACTGAGTGGGTGACTACTTTAGATTGGGTTTGTCAGGAAATTCCCTTTGGGAAGTGACATTTTAAGCTGGTAAGTGAATGCCAGATGAGCCAGGTATTCAGAGAGATGCATTCCAACAGGGAAGACTACTAATACAAAGGCCAAAGAACCAAAAGCGTCCCCCTGTGACTTAAAGCAAACTTTAAGGGAAAACAGTGAAGATGGGGTCAGAGAAGGCAGGACCATATTATGCAAATTTTGTAGGCCAGAGGAAAACTTTGATTTTGTTCTAGGAGTGATGGAGAGTGACATGATCCGATTTATATTTTTTAAAAGATCTCTTTCGTACTGCTATGTGGATGACGGGCTGTCAGGAACAGAAACAGGCCAGTTTGGAGGAGATAAGTGGTGGCCCAGATAGGGCGGTCGCAGCGGTTTGGGAGAAGGTGGATGAACTTCAGATACATATGTAAGTGGTCAGGACCTGCTGGTGAGCAGATGAATCAAGGCTCAGAGCACCGGGTAGTGACTGCGGAAACACAGCCGCAGTCGGCGACTTCGAGGAGGAGGGCTTTGAAAGGGTCCCTTGCTCCCCCGGACTCCGGGGAGAACGCAGGTCAGGCAGCCGAACAGTCGCAGTCGCGCCGGGCCGGGCCGCAGACCGAGCCGCGCGGACTCGGGGCTCCACGTGCTCTGCGCGGGGGTTTCCGCGTCCTACGGGCGTGGCCGGAAAAGGAAGTCGGCGCTGCAGTGGCCGCCCCAGCAACAGCGGCGCCCCCGGCCGGCCCAGCCACGGAGACAGCGCCGCGGCGGGACCCGGAGCCCATCCCCGCCCAGCAGCGCCGCGCCGCCGGGCGCCCAGCAGTCCGATGGGGCCGCAGCGGCCGCTGCCTTCCACCTCCGCCGCGGCCGCCCTGCTCTGCGGAGTCCTGCTCCGGCTGGTAAGGGGGGCGGGCGGGCGGGCGGGCGCTCGGGCCTCCCCGGGGCGGGGCTGGGGCCGGGGCTCCTTTCCCCTCCTCCTCCCCACCTCCCCCCCCCCACGGCTCCCGCCCGGACTCTCCCCGCGGCTAGGCGGCCTGCTCCTGCTTTTCCCTTTTACTCTCCTCCCCGTCCCGTCACTAGCCGCTTTTTCACCTTTCCTCCAGCCTCCCACCCCACCACTCCTGTCCTTTGAAGCCCCTGAAGTAACAACCGTAAAAAAAGCTCTCTGCGGAGCCCCTCCTACTGCATTGACCTTGGTGCCTCTGTATAGTTGGTTCACTGTTCCGGGCATTTTTAACTGACCTCCGGGCTTTATGTTCTAACCTTTTTTACAACTTCTTAACCTCTTTCCTTCTCGAAACAAGAAGAGAAAATGTACATTGCCCCAGGAAGGTCAGCGGTTCAAGGACTGAGCTTTAATTGCTTTAAATACAGATTTCTTTTTTTCTTCTGTAGTTCCTGCTTCCCCTTAGGGTTTCTTTGATTTCATTCTTGGCGGCGGGGGCGTGGGGGGGGGGGAGAGAGGGTCGGTAATAGTAGTAATTTAAAATAACTTTGAAAAGAACACACCAAAGTGTAATGCCTTCGGTGAGTTTTAGTTCTCTGCCTACTTAAAAGGGAGAGGAGTAGGTTGAATAAGAGTAACAAATGTGTGTTCACAAGTTTGTTTTCGTAATCACAGAAACGTAGTGTTTTAAAGTTCAATACCAAACGGCTGGAGCTTTAGTGGGTGGTCAGGAGCCATTGTTCAGGGGTTTAGTTTTTGTTTCTTGTAAAGTTCACTACGGGAACTTCAGGTTGGAAAGTTTTATGAGCTTTATTTACACAGTTTGTACGGTGTATGCCTGTCTAGTTCTTTCCATCAGAATGTGTAACTTCTCTGAAAGAGTATATTTTGCATACTCTCCAGTTTAAAGGATTACTATCAGTGAATATATTCACTATGAAAGTGTCTTAAACATTTGTTAAGAAACTAAAAATCAAAGCCTAAAAGGATAAGTGCCTTTGGCGATTTCATAATTTGCTAGGCAACATTAGGAACATAAATGAGATAATGTATCTAAAACCTGTATGGAGAGGGAGGGAAGAGTATAAACAATATAAAAAGAATAACATTAGCAGTATTAGACTGACTCTTTGAGGTATCGTTTATCATATAGTCAGATATGTCCAAAAGACAACAATTCAGTCTGTAAATGCAGATATAAAAGGTGTCTGAGTGCTTTTGCACTCATTGTCATTTGAACTTCTTAAGCTGATTTTAGGAATATATGTTCTCTATCACATTCCCAGTAATCCTTTCTCAACACAAGTTAATAATCTAGTAATATGTCAATTGCTCATGAACTTACATTGAAATTCTTATAAAAGCTCTGAACCCTCTCAATAGAAAAATGCAAGCAAAATTTTCATACAGTTTCAAGGGCTAGCCTCCCATTCCCACATTCTAGATTTCATTCTTTATATAGTGCATGTATGTATTTCTTGTATTTTACTGTATTAATCTTAGGTTCTGTAATCCTCAATCCTAGGGTTGTGGGGACTGTGGGAGAGGAAGAAACTTTCTTCTACCCTCAAAGTTTTTTTTTAGCTGGTTCAATAATCAGGTAGGCATGGGACAGATTATTAAGAGAAAATAACTAAATTTAATACATATATATATGTGGGAACCTCACATACATGAGAGAGTCAGAGACCCTACATGCACCAGAGGTTCAGAGTTGGAAAGGGAAAATGTATATGTAAGACATTCTGAGCTAGGGATGAGATAAGGTGACTTGGAGATAAGGTGCCATATGATAAGAAAAGCAGACAGTTTAGTAAATAGAAGTTTTTCCTGTCCTAGAGACAAGTCAAAAGAGATTGGTTATCTGTGATAATCTCCCATTAAGGATAAGGCTCGAATTCAAGTAGTCAAGAGGGAGACAGAAGTTTCTCCTGGCTCACAGCTAAAATTGCCTTTAGCCCAATACAATCCACATGCCACAGATGCACATCTTGGGGCAACTACTTCTGAAGTCCCATAGTAACATTCTTTCACTCCACACATATTCGGCATGCATCTGTTATATGCCAGGTACTGTGCTGGTGGCTGAATAAACCAACAAAATCTTTTTCGATTGTCAGAGTCTTTTTCAGTGCCAACTAGTATTGATTTCCTGTTTCTTGTTGATTTTTCAATGGTTTGTTTTAGTCTTGACTCTTCTTTTAATTTCCTGAAAATGATTCTTTCTCATTCCTTTTTTTCTTTTTTCTTTTTTTTTTTTTTGAGGAACTTAAATCTGATATCTTTTTCCTCAGCAGGAGCTCTCTCTTTTTCCTTCTGCCTGCTTACTGAATACCTACTTCCCTTCCTAGAACACTATCTGATGTTTTTTGTTTGTTTGTTTATATTTTGTTTACCATTTTATCACTGAAATCCTCCTTTATGCCTCTTCTGTAATCTGACAGCTCTAGGTGGCCTCCCTGAATTCATTTGAATTAATGATGTCAGCTTAATCATTTCATTTCTCCTTTCTGGGCATTTGAAGTTGGCACTGCTGGGCTTCTTTCCCCTTAGTCACATAAGAACAGGGCCAACATCCTCATCTAGAGGCAGCATGTAATCTCTAGAAACTACTGCATTCTTATAGAAGAGGCAGAGGATTTAATTTTGGAAAGATCCTTGAACCTCATGTAGTCTGCTCTCCTCATCTTGCCCTATTCACATCAGTGACGTCACTGTGTGTATGGAACTCAAACTACTGTGTGTTTGGATATTTTAGTGAATTCTAAACCCATTAAACATTAATAGAATTAATAGAATTAAAAAGAGTTCCAGGCAGGTAGTTAATTCTCTCTTGGCCTTGCCATAATTCCATATCACACTCATCTTTCTCCAGTGCATTCCCAACCCCTAACCTCGATGATTAGACCTTTATTTCACAGTGTTACTTGCATACAGTCACAGTTATATTGTGAAGAGAATGAGTGTGGTTTAACCTGGTTCTGTTTTCTATAATTGCTTCAAAGTTCTCTGAAGAATCCTGAGTCTTTTTCATAATGTTTTTACAAAAATTCACTTCATTTTTTCATAACTTCAAAGAATATGAAGTGTTATATAGACCCATCTTGAACTCATACAATGACCTAATAATTAGGATCCCCAGAAGAAAAATCTCTTGCAGAAATCTGCATGCCTTTGGTATGTTACACCAATTCAAAGAATCTAATTCTTTCTCTTCTGTCCTCTCGCAACTTCCTGAGGAAACGAGGTGTGTTCTGCTACCCAAGCTATGGGAGACATGCTGAGCTGCTGTGCTATGGGGAGGATTGTGCCACCTCCCCCCCACACATACACTCTACCCCTCCACCCTAAGTTCATATGTTAAAGCCGTAACCACCAATGTGATGGTATTTGGAGATGGGGCCTTTGGGAAATAATTAGGTTTAGATGAGGTCAGAGGGTAGGTCCCTTGTGATGGGATTGGTAGCCTTATAAGAAGAGACACCAGGCAGCTTGCTGTTTCTCCCTTCCCCCATATGAAGACAAAATGAGAAGGTGACAATCTATAGGCTAGAAAGAAAGCTCTCAACAGAAACCAACCATGCTGGTACATTTATCTTGGACTTATAATGTCTAGAACTTTGAGAAAGTATATTTCTCTTTAAGCTACTCTATAGTATTTTGTTATAGCAGCCCAAGCTAAGACAAGTTTTAGTACCAAGAGTGGGATGCTGCTGTAACAAATACCTAAGCATGTGGAAGCAGCTTTGTAATTTGGGTAATGGCTACATGCTAGAAGACAATTCAGGTGTATGCAAGAAATATAGACCTTAAGGGCGATTCTGGTGAGGTGTCAGAGAGAAATGAATAACATGTCATTGGAAATGAGGAAAGGTGATCCTTGTTATAAAACGGCAAAGAACTCGGCTGAACTGTGTTCTAGTGTTCTGTGGAAGGAAGAATTGTGAGCAATGAGATTGGATATTGGCTGAAGAGATTTCTTAGCAAACTTTTCATTGAGCAGCCTGGTTCCTCCTGACTGCAAAAGAGAGAGGAATTGAAGAAGGAATTGTTAAGTAAAAAGAAAGCAGAATTTGAAGATTTGGAAAATTTGGGGGCTATCCATATTGCAAAAAATGAGAAAGCTTGTTCTGGAAGGAACACTAAAGGTATGGCTGAACAACTATTTGATAATGAATGTATAGGATTATATGAGTAGAAACACTGCCAGTTTGAATTGAAGGGACAAAAATGGGACAAAATGAAGAAAGGTTGTTGGACTTATTGGATTTGACAGAATGGGATGGTGGAGCTACATGGCTGTGAATATGCATTATTCTTCAAGAAGAGGGAGTAATGGCCTCAAAGGCATTCAGAGATCATCAGGGCCACTGGCTCAGTTTCAACAAGCTTTAGGCATTGCTGGGAGCCTTGGGGGTGGGACTCTAGAGAGCCAAAGGGGTGGGGCCACCCCACCGAGCCATGAGGGTGATGCTGCCACCCAAGAGGGCCTGGGAGGTAGGACATTGAGCTATAAAGGGTTATTCTTGAGTCTTAAGATCTAGTGGAATTTGTGTTGCTAGGTTTTGGATGTCCTTGGGTTCCATCGCCCCTTTCTTCCTTCTGATTTCTCCCTTTTGGAATGGGCATGTCTAGCCTATCCCTACATTATATTTTGAAAGCACATAACTTGCCTGCTTTCACAGTTTCACAGCTGGAGAGGAGTTTTGCCTCACGATGAATTGTATCTTGAATCTCACCCATATTTGATTTAGATTGTATTTAGATGAGATTTTGGATTTTAGAGTTGATGTTGGAATGAGTTAAGATTGTTGGGATGGACTGAATGTATTTTGCATGAAAAAGATATGAATTTGGGGGGCCAGGGGCAGAATGCTGTGGACTAAATTGTGTCCTTTCAAATTCTTATGTGGAAGTTCTACCCCACAGAGTGGTCGGTTAATTGGATATTGATTGAGCTTTTGAGAGATAATTAAGTTTAGAATGAGGTCATCAAATGGGGCCTTTAAGATGGGATTGTTGTCTTGCTCTCCCTCTTTCTCCATATCATGGGGACACAGTGAGAAGGCAGCCATCTACAGGCCAGGAACAGAGCCCTTATCAGAAATCCACTGTGCTAGCACATGATCTTGGACTTCTAGGCTCCAGACTGTGAAAAAATACATTTCTGTTGAGTAAGTCATCCAGTCAATGATATTTCGTTATGACAGCCTGAGCTTAGACACATTTTGTCGCATTCTTCCTTTAACTTTGAGATTCTTCACTATTTTTCTTTTCTCTGAGCTGTCTCTGTGGATTCTGCATCCCATTTTCTGCTTTCTAAGTCACTGATGACTGTGTTATTTTGTTACCAAAATGCAACTGCTACAGGTGTGTCTTTGAAATTAAAAATAATCCTGAGAAGGTTCAGGAAGATTATGATTTGTCCTAGATTAGATAGGAAGTCATGAAAAAGAGAACTACAACCCAGGGATTCCAGACATTCACTTAATTGTGTCATAATGATTTTTGGTGAATCAGTATATCACAAGACCGATTGAATAAATTTGTGAAAATAAGAAAAGGTTTAAAGATAGGAGAAGTCATATTTATTATACATTTAATAAGGATTTTTTTGTTGTTGTTAAAAATCACTTGATATTGGGTCTGTTACAAAAATCTAGACTGTAAAGTCTCCAAGTATAGGCCTTTACCCCAAGATACTAATTAAAAAATTTTTTTTATTGCTTTAGGATAGAATGTGTCATACTTTACCTTGCCCTATGGTCTTAAATCTTAACTCTGATTTATGCATTTATATCTGCCTGGCCTTGTAAGCATTTGAGTTTATGAATTCTAGTATAAATAATAAGTTCTCTAATAGCCAAGATATATCATTTAGTAAGATTACTTAGCGATAACCAGGAAGAAGGCTGGATTTAGGTAGCGAGTAGAATATAAGCCTCATGAAGGAGAAACCCTACCTTACTCGTACTCTGCTATGTTCCCTAGTCTCCTAGGAGACAAGGTAACCATTCATTTATTCAGCACTCTCATAGACTGCAACCTAGTACCTAACCTGTATATTATATGTCCCCATAATCTCCAAGGCAAGGGATGATCTTAGCTCTACTTTTCCCATGGCCCACAGACTTCTCTGATTCCCTGTAAATCCCTCTTTGATGCCCTAGCTCCCCCTAAACCACTAGCTAAATAATAAGATTACACTTAATCTTTTTGGGTCTGGGTCTACATGCTTTTAGTGAATCATTTCCATAAACCTTTAATACTGGAAGCAAGAGTAGAAACAATGTAGATTGTCTTGATTATATAACTTATTAGGGAGCAAAGAGGAATAGAAATAGTGAATGATGAGAATTACTTAGGCCTGACTTTGGAACATATGTCATTCAGGCATACTATACCCCTCTGCCTTTCCTGTAGAGGCTCCTTTCAACTCTTTTACTGTATTGCTATTGACTTAAAACTCAGAGCTATGTAAAAAGAAAGATATTTGTAAAGAAAGAAACACCTCCTACACTGCCATGATGTAAGGATAATGTTAGATGACTAGGTCCTCAGCATTTACCATTCAGTGATTACATTTAACTTTATATCTTCTGGTTTAGGAATATAGGTTTTTAAAAAATTACTAGTTCTCATTATAAATAAAGTCAGTTTATTACCAAAATTTACTTAAAAGCCCACGCTCTCATATTTGGTCTCTAAAAGTAGAGGAAAAGTTTAATTTGTAGATTTTATGATGAAATTTTGCAGGGGGTTAATTGAAAAGAGAGTTTCAGTCAATCACAATCACATACTGCCCCTTGAAACTGAAGAATTAAGTATTTCTAATGGAGAATGATAGAAATAACATAAATCACATTTAACTAGAATACTGTAGGGAAGCTAGGACCCAGTGATACATATACTGAAGAGTTTTGAAAGAACTTATGTATGAAATGAGGAAACTGCTGGTCAAAACACGAACATTGGTTATACTAGCAGGTACAATGCGGCTCACTCACCTCTTGAGAAAATTCCAACGATGTCTAGAAGACCGGCAAGTTTTACTGTTCTTTATGATGAAGTCTATAAATGTATTCTGTGGACCAACATCATAGTACCAAACTTGTTAGAGATGCTTCATCATAAACTGACCTAAGACATGCTGGATCAGAATCTGCATTTCAAGAAGAACATTAAAGTCCAAGAAGCAATGATCTATAATATAGAGTAAGAAATTGCTGCACATATTATTGAGCATAATCTTTAGGAAAAAAGAACCATGTGTGGCTAATCTGTTAACATTTTCTAAGGGAATTTAATATATAAATGGATAAGGGTTAACATTACATTATTTAAAAAAAACATACAAATAAAAAAATATATATCACATTATTCAGGCTTAATCTTGAGCAGGTGAAAATGGGCCAAGACACAGAGTCTTGGCAGACCCAAAAGATGGCACGGATACAGGGTAATAAATAGTAAGGTGAATTTTTAGCTAGAGAATTGCTGTTTTCAAAAGGAATATGTGAAGACCTAAATTTGGAAAATAGAGCTAATACTGGAAGATACCTTTTGAAGGAGAAAGAAAAGTAGAAGACAAACTAAACCTGTGAGCCAAGGTCAAAGAAGAATCCTCAAATTGTGCTGTTAACTTGGACAGTAGTACAACAAGCCTGTTCCCAGTGGGTTAAATTGGACTGGTGAGTCATCATGAGGAAGCTATTAGAACAGAGGCCAGGAATTCAAATGCCGGTGGTTAGGGCTACCAAGAGACTGGAGTGTAAAGCAAGGGTGTAGCCCCAAGGGACAGGGACTTGAAGGTCAGAGCAAGACTGACGCAGTCCTAAGTATGTTGATGTCATAAAGGACCTTATATATATGTCCCTCTGTTTAAGGTCTGATTGGTCTGGGAAAATGGGGAGATAGCACACCTGCAAGGATGTGAGTATAGTACATACTGTTATAGTTCTTCTTTAGAGTTTTGTTAATCATTGACACTTGTCATACCAAAAGCTGTTTTGGAAAAAAATAATCAAAGGAATAGGCAACTGTAACATTAAGATAGACTTAAACCTCAGTATTCTTTGATTTAGAAAGAAGGTGATGGAAAATTATCTGAAATCAAGTAAATTAGGAATTGTTCATGAACAACAGATGTCCCATGAAGTTTTATGTCAGGTAAATTTGCATCAAAAAAAGTGTTACTTCACACTCAGGGCTAATAAACTTGCTTCTTTGCATGAGAGAATTAAGTAAAATGCAGAAAATAAAGACTAGTGTGGGATTGATGATTCAATGGCCCTGAAGAACGCTTGATTCCATGAGCAGTGGTAGTAGAAACTAGCGTGAAGAAGAGGATTTGGGGCAGGCAATAAGGAACAGTTGTCATAGGAAAATGAATCCCATGGAGTTCTACAGTCTTAGAATTGGGGGTATTTTTAAGAGTATAAAAAAAGGACTTTGAGTTTGGGATATGTAGGATGCGGGAAGAACTAACTGGATATTAGAAGAATTTGGTGGTAGGAGACCCATGCCAGTATTGTGGAAAAAGAAGTTAACAGTTAATGCAGAGATATATGCAACCAGCCATTATTAAAACTGGAGTGTGATGGCTGGGCACTAAAAGGTGCTTGGGTATCTGGCTGCATGAAGGAACTTGAAGTGAAAGCAGAATTGAAAGACTGCTGGTCTGGGTTTTGGAGAGCTCAATTCTAATCCTGTCCCCTGAGACCACTTCCATTTTGATCATTTTGGATCTGTCTTAGCTATAAAATAAAAGCACTCGATTATGTTAACCCTAAATCCTTTCAAGCTCCTGATATTGAGCTTTTTACAAAGAGAGTATTGTCATTACTGATTGAAAATATAAACAGATATTTTTAAAAAGTTGAATAGAGTCATAGAAGCCTGGACCACAGTTGATCACAGGGGAAAATTCAGATGTTTTGGAGCGTGTCTCTAACTTGGAAGATATAAAGGAGGGTGTCCTGCCCTCTCACCATAGAGTCTGTCAAATGATCTCAACCTAATTTTGAGATGGGCCGCGAGTCTCAACCTAATTTTGTGCTTTAACATTTGAAGGGATACTGAATTTCAAGCCTTTTTCTCTATGCTTCTCAAATTAAGTGATCCACAGTGGTATAATTTCTACTACTGTGTTCTCTTATAGCCATGCTACACAAGGTACAGTTCATAGACCAACTGCGTCAGCATCACCTGGGAGCTTGTTAGAAATGTAGAATCTGACACTCATACTGACCTAAATCAAAATCTGAATTTTAATATGATCACTAAGTTATATGTGTGCACATTAAATCTTGAGAAGCACTGCTTCTATAGCTGTGGTTCTCAAACTTGAACATGCAGAATCTCAAGAAGGGTTTATTAAAAATGACCTATTCGGGGGTTCTGATACAATAAATCTGGAATAGAGGCCAAGAGTTTGCATTTTTAACACCCTTATAACCACAAAAGCTTTTACTAGAAACTCATACTTTAATCACATTCTATTTATGATAATCTGTTCCAGAGTTTTTTTTATTTTTCAATTACAGTTGACATACATTCTATTAGTTTCAGTTGTACAGCATAGCTATTAGACATTTATATGCCTTATGAAGTGATCACCCCAATAAATCTAGAACCCGTTTGATACCATACACAGTTATTACAAGTAATATATCCCCTATACTGTACTACATATCCCTGTCACTATTTTATAACTGCCAATTTGTACTTTTTAATCCTTTTCACCTTCAGATTTGTTTTAAATCTTTTCAATAAGACTATAATTTCTTGTTTAGTGTTTTTTTTGCAGGGGGGAGCTTTATTGAGCTATAATTCACATACCATATAGTTCACCCATTTAAAGTGTACAATTCAATGGCTTTTAATATATTCACAGATGTGTGTAACTATTACCAAGTCAATTTTAAAACATTTACATCACCTTAAAAAGAAACCTCAAATAGGTGGAACACAAGATTTTTAGGCCAGGTGGACATCTAACATTATACATTTGTCAAAACCTGTACAAAACGAAGAGTAAACCATACTGTAAACTATAGACTTTGGTAATGATGGATGTAAGTTCACTGTAACAAATATACCACTCTGGTGCGGATGTTAATAATGGAGGATACTATGTGTGTGTGTGGTAAGTGGGTATGTGGAAACTCTGTACTTCCTGCTCAGTTTTGCTATGACCCTAAAGCTGATCTAAAAAATGAAGTCTGTTTAAAGAGAGAAACTCCATAACTATTAGCTTATCACCCCTATCCCCACATCCCACCAAACCTTAAGCAACCACTAATTACCTTGTATTTCTTTTGCATGGTACAAGTATTTGGCAAGGTGTTAGATGTATTATTAATAATAATAGTTAACATTTATTAAGAGCTTAATATGTGCAAACAATTGCATCATCTAAAGTAATCTTCATGACTACTCTATGAGGTTGGCATTTATTGTCATCTCAAAACTAAAGATGTCGATTGACAGGTTAAAATGACTTGTAATATGGCCAGTAAATGATCAGACTGCCATTCTGTCCAGGTCTCTAATTCCAAAACTCATGACATTTATTGTTAATAAACTGAATTTTTAGAGCTATACAAACTATAAAATTTTGCCACAATGTTTTAAAATTTAGTGGAAATGCTTAAGTTGCTGTGTTTTGTTAGCTTGCCGTGAAATTTGTTGCATGTTCCACACTCAGTCTAGTCTACAACATGTATGGTTATACTTTCCTCTTTTATACTAATCTTCCACTACAATTTGTTTCGTCTTAATATCACTGAGCACTGTTTTTATTTTATCAGTGATGAATTTTCTATTCTAGGAAATCCTTGGACATTTAAGCTTTTTTTAATATCTTAGTTTTCGTAATTATAAGAGTAACATTGAATATTATACAGTTGTGTAAAAGGTGGTAGTATATCTGTATCAATATGGAAAATCTAAAATACAAATTTAAAATTTTTAAAAAGCTATAGAGTGGTATATATAGTATAATCTCATATCTCATGTGTAAAATAAACCATATATGTATATGATATATAGTCTAAATATTCATAGATAGTATCTGGAAAGATATAAAAGAAAACCTTGAAAAAAACAAAAGAAAAGAAACCCCTAAGAGTATGATTGTGAAAGCCAGAATAATAGGAGAGGGACTTTCTACCTTTCTGTTTTGTTTGAATTTTTTTTTTCATTTTTAAGTTTCTCTTTCCACCCTTTTCACACCCTCACCTTTACCTTTGTTTTCCTCTCATTTCTTTTTTTTTTTTTCAATAGTTGGGTGTGTCTGTCACCACATTCTCTTTCAAGCTCATGTAAATGTATAGATACATAAATGTACAGGTATACATATATATATGGAGCTTTAGGGGGGGGTCATTATTTTTATCAAAATAGGATTATACTATAAATTTTTGCGTGGAACTTGCTTTTCTTAATATGGACATCTGTTTTTACAAATAGATCTGGTTCTTTCTTTTTAATAGCTACGTACGATGCATATCATAATGTAATGGGCTCCTTACTGGTGGAAGTTGTTAACCAAATGGTCAAGGGAGGTTTTAAGTAGGAGAGCATGGATTAGAGCATTTCTGTACTCTTTAGAAATTCAGATTGACTTGTGTTAATTATCAATTTTATATATAAAGTGGTCAAATATCAGATATTTTATGTGGCTCAACCTAATGTATGCTTTAGTGATAGAGGCTTAGTAGAGCATCTTTGCCAAACAATCTTTTTTCTCTCTTATGTTTAAGAGAAGAATTTGCTCAAAGGAGGAAAGAGGAAGGATTTGAATTGATCCATGTTTGAAGAGAATTGTGACGTGGAGTGGTATTTTAATTATCTTAGGATGTTTCATCATTTCATCTCTACTCCCACCCCCATGTACAATAGTTATTCTTTCCAGTTACTTCCTACCTCATGTCTCTCTTTTCTTTCCAGGTAGTGAGAAATGAGACAAAAGGAAAAACATTTTTCTAGCTCTTCTTTTTCCTCACTTTAAACTCTGAATTGGCCTTTTTGAATAAGTAATTGCATTTTCTTTGGTCCCAGTTTCTTTGGTTCTTTTCCAAAGATAGCACTTTTTTTTTTTTTAATCCTTGTTACTCATAGACTATGGAAGGTATGACAAGTTGAGGGATTTCAAGTGAATTTTCTTTTTATAGAACATAAACAGTGAAGTAGTAACACCTAAGAGATTGAGAAGGAAAGTTTCAGACTGTAAAGGGAGTACTGAAGTTATCACATTATAGCAAGAATCCTCCCTGGGATATAGCCCTTACAAGAGCCATAGTTGTATCCCCATAAAAAAATGACTTGACTTCCTCAAAGGATGTGTTCTAAGCAAATGTGTATACTTTCAATATTTCCTCAAACAAGAAAAATATTCTTTGGAAGACTTTCCCTTTTAAGGAAATGTGGTCAAACCTGTATATAAATTGCTTTATTAAAATCCTTAGTTGTTGGCAAGTCAAATTATAACCAGTGTGAAAATTATTGTTCGCATCCTAGGCAGCTGCTGAGGAAGCAATCCTGCACGCGTCTGGAAATGGCACACCTTTACTGTCTAAGGACTACTGCATGCTGTATAACCCTCATTGGACAGCTCTTCCAAGTACCCTAGAAAATGCAGTAAGTAAATCACAGTTACTATTTATTTGTAATCATAAAAATTGAGATGTGAAAATAAGTGATAACTATGTTTTATTATATGAATTAATTGTAATATATGGTGATTAATAAGTAATATTAATTTTATTGCTTTTGTTAAATATTTTTCTCTCTGCGGAAAAAAATAAGTTAGGGAACTTTAAAATACTTCAAAGCCTGATTATCATAAAAAATATTTATAACTTAAAGAACCTTGTGTTAAACCAATAGATACTTCATTATTAAATGCATTTAGGGTGAAATATGATATTTGTCATATTAAAGACATTTCTTTTTTCCAGACTTCCATTAGTTTGATGAATCTGACCTCCATACCTCTATGCAACACTTCGGATATTCCCCCTGATGGAATAAAGAACAAAGCAGTTGTGGTACCGTGGGGAACCTGCCATTTTCTTGAAAAAGCCCGAATTGCACAAATGGGAGGTGCTAAAGCATTATTGGTTGCCAATAACAGTGTCCTAGTAAGTTATGAAACTGTAATGACTTCTTTTGAGCTCATCATATCTTTGAGTTTTGAATAATCTGATGGTAGGATTCTTTTTAAATAAACATTCTGGTTATGTATTAAATTGGAAAATTTTGTAGTTCTTTTCTATTCCTAAAGTAGACAAGACTTTGATAGGAACAAATATATACATGTGTGTGTGTCTCTGTGTGTGGTACATGTATATGATATACCTGTATATATCAGTTTGAGAACGCTTACTATATTAGGAACACATGAAACTTTGTTTTATAACTTTGAAAAAGATGTAATACTTATATTTAATGGAATAATTTGTATTTTATTCTGTAAATATACTAGTATTTCATATGTTTTCATAATATGTTTTTTTCTTTTAGTTTCCTCCCTCAGGGAACAAATCTGCATTTCATGATGTGAAAATACTGATTGCATTTATAAACCACAAAGACTTTAAAGATATGAAACAGGTAAATTAGTAATTACATATTAAAGTTTATTAATAGTACAGCTCTTTGCTTTAAACCATTGATATTTAAATGATTTTATGTGCCCCACTTGCTATCGAAAAGCTGTAAAGGCCTAGCAGGTCTTTACTTGGGAAGTATTCACCTCTCATTTAACACAAGGTGTTTCAGAGCCCTGACTGTAGAAAAGATATATGTTTCTTTCTACTTTAAAAATCTCTGATAGTGTGGAACACTGCCCTTTCAAGATTTAATAAACCAAAGTCTAACCTCATAATTTTGGCAAGAGAATACATCATGTTGTCAAAAATAGTTCTAGTATTCTTGACTGTTTGATGTATAGTGGCTATTCCGGAGTGAAAATGGACATACACTGACATACACTGTAATAAAAAGAAAACTAAACTCAGTGTTTTAATTCTTATTTTTTGCCTTTCAGACTCTTGGAGATAACATTACTGTGAAAATGTATTCTCCATCATGGCCTAACTTTGACTATACTGTGGTGGTTATTTTTATAATTGCTGTATCCACAGTGGCATTAGGAGGATACTGGAGTGGACTAATTGAATTGTAAGTTTAATTAAACTTCAGTGTTTTTGTAATATATGATTAAAAGTTATTATTTGATAATTATTTTAATCATGTGACATTTAAAATTCTACCTGACCCCAGGATATGATGCCATTAAGATCGTATTGCATCTTGTCCACGTATAGGTCATTTAACTTTTCACTGAGAAGAAGGGAGTCATAGGTTCCTCTGACTCTTCTGGAGGCAGAGAAACATTGAAATTCCATCTAGTATTCCTTTAAATTAAGATGTTTAATGATCTCTCCCAGAAAAGGTGAAAATACTGTCTTAACATGCCTCTTAATTTTGATTGGAAGAAAATAAGTGCAAGTGGGGAGTTTTTCAGCTCCTTCTAAGTTGAATCATTACAGTGCAATCATCATTCTGTTCAGTGCTGTAGGAGTCCTAAGGATATTAAGTATGTCTATATTTTAATGTAAATACAGAAATTCCAAATGTACATAAAATTTAGATTTCCCTATTTGATAACATCCTATACCCTCCCTATATTATAGTTATATACCTTTGGCTCAAAATTAAAGCAGGCAGTATCAGTTCATATTTATAACTTTAAACAAAAAAATGTGTTCAGGGCATATTATTTCATGCATAAAGAACAGTATGTTCACCTTGTGAGTTGGTCTATAGGTTTCATTAAAAAGGGCTTATTTGCAACAAAATGAAGCTAATAAGCTTATTTGTAATTACTTAAAATAATAAAATTTGATTGACTTACATCAAGAGCAAAATCTTAGGGTTTAACAAGTCTGGGTTTCTGGAGGATTGAACTTTACATATTTTACATATTCAGAAAACATGGTTCAACATGTATCAGTCACATATTTTTGTGTAAACTTTTTTTTCATTATTAATCTTTATGAAGCATACTATATAAGATCTACATGATTATTTTCTAGATTATTTGGTGAAACTTTATAATTTCCCAAAAGCTACTGATTTGCTAAACATCTTTTCTCATTTAATACAGATTCTCCCTGTACTTCCATTACTATATAAATTGTTTCTTTTGAGAAGTACTTCTCAAACTATAATGTGCATATGGTTTTTATGAAATCTCTTTAAATATAAGTTTGAATTTAGTAGGCTTGAAATGGGGACCAAGATTCTTCATTTTTAACAAACTCTCGAGTGATTTTGTTGGCCCATGAAGCACACTTGGAGTTAGCAAGGCAAGCTTCATATACATGTCAGGGTAGGTTCCTCCTGAAGCTGGGTATGGGAGAAGAGTACATAGACACATTTTTATTTTTAAAATATCATCATAGGCAGAAACAGAATTTGTTGCCTTCAGTAGCCAGTTTGGGATAGTAGATGTCCTTTACCTGTAAGATTATGGATTTTAAAATTGAAGCAGGTGATTCTAAGAGTATGATAAAGATAGAAGTTAAGTGTGTATGTGTTCGTGGTCAGGGATGACAATATAAAGAAAGAGAATATGAATCAGTGATAAAAAGGACAATTTTTCATGAAAAGTAGAATTATTAAGAACGTAAGGACTATTACTTAGCAAGTAAAGAGTAAGATTGAAGGAGAAGGAGAAAAAGAATAAGGCTTAGGGAAGGGAAAATTTGCCAGAACAGGACCTCATAATTCAGAATTAGCCTGCCATATGAAAGGTGTACCTTATGCAAAAGGGAAAAATGCCTTGGTCCCATATACAGACTTTTCAGTCAGACTTAAAATCTTATTATAATGAAATCACTGGTCCTCAAGCTTCGTAAACTCAAGATGGCACGGAAGAAAGAGCTTAGCTTCCCTCCCATTGTGGCTCTTGAGAGATTTAAGAGTACAATTTTTTTTAAAAGATGATTTGTAGTATCAAATTCATGTGATATTAATCTAGTAGATGTTTTCCCTTCAAGGAATTGCCTGGTGCCTTTTAGTATACTCACTCATTATGAATATGTAAATCTTTCATTATTATGGCTTACATGTGTACTATGATGAAACCGTTTTTAAATGTATTTTCTTGTAATAAGAGACCAAAGGTTGGCACGTTTTCCCACTCAGATATCACTTTTATTGAAACTTATGTTAATAACCCCATCATCCAGCTCTGCAGTTCCCCAAACTCTCTCCTTTCTCTTATCCCAGGCAGCCTTCCTAAAATTATAGATGCTTACTGTAGTGGCCATCCCAAACAACAATTTTCTAATAAGAAATTGGCGTGTTGGTAAATAAGCAGTTTGGCCAATGTGCAATTTGATAAGAATAGGCTCTCTCTCTCTTTTTTTTAATCTGAAGTTTGTATTGAGCCACAGACCTGATAAGATGGGAACAGAGTTTAGTAGACCAAAGTTGACGGGATTGGAGCTGGAACAGTATGTAGTGGGTTCCATAGGACTGGGAGGAGATAGAAGGTGACAGAACAGAGACTGCTCAACAAAGGACACTTGTGGCTCTTTCTTCTTCAACTTCTATCTCTGTTTTATTAGCTGTGAGACCTAGCAAGGGTTGTTGGAGGAATTAAAAATAATATTTTGCTATCTTAAATCAAGGTAGGACAAAGCTATGTCTTGAACTTCTTTTGAATCCTTCATATTACATTGATGAGCACTGAATAGGCATGTGGTAAATACTGAGTGGATGGATAGAAGAATTTAGTTTTACATTTGAAAGAAGCTAATTTTAGAAGTACTTTACTATGTGTAATTGATAATATTAAGTGTGTAAGAACAACTGGTATTGTCTGAAATTTATTATATCAGTATAGTATCCAAATTAGATAATGTAAAATTCCACAAACATTAATTTGTTTATATAATAAATGTCATTCATTTCAACAATTTTGCCTCCAGAAAAAAACGCTGTTTCAAAAGTTAGTGGCTAATAACAGATTATCTCTGTAATATAGAATTATGGGAGTTTTTTTCTTTCTGGATTAAATATGTATTTTTTGGTGTGCAGTTTTTTTTTAAGTATATTACTTTACAATCAATAACAAATTTAAGTTGCTGTTAAAGATAGATTTTAAAAATAAGTACTTGGTAGAATTTTGCTGAAGTTCCCGTGTATGTTTATGCAGGGAAAACATGAAGGCAGTGACAGACACTGAAGATAGAGAAATGAGAAGAAAGAAAGAAGAATATTTAACTTTTAGTCCTCTAACAGTTGTAATATTTGTGGTCATCTGCTGTGTTATGATGGTCTTACTTTATTTCTTCTACAAATGGTTAGGTAAGAAATTATATTTTCTATTTGTTACTTTTGGCATACAATATTTTTATTTACTTTCCCAGATTTATCTTTTTCTTTCTACCTGAAAAACTTAAGTAAATAATTAAGAAGTGATACTAACTTTTTAAATTGTCAGAAGTGTTAGGTCTGCATTACTCTGGAATAAAAATATTCAGATTAAAAATGTACTATATCTTCAGATAAGAACACTTCTTCATGGATGACTTGAAAGAATTGCTATGGTTCCTAAATTTCCCTCTCTGCAGATAAATCTTGATAGCCTAGTATCTAAAGAGCAGACTAAGGACTTCTTGGTGGCTATATTTAGATACATGAAATAGAAGGCTATTCAGATTACTGAATTATTGCCTCTGCTTACCCCCAAAGTATAGTTTATTCTTTTTTTCAGTTTGCAAATCAAGATGTTATATTGCTTGAATTTTGTTTTACTTGTATAAACAGTTTGGATCGTAACACATCTAAAGACACACAGGTACTTGCCTATGATCTAGAGAGTAACTGATATTTTTTCCTTTGAGAAGGTAGAAGTAGGAACTGTAATGGTTTGTCCATCCCTTGGACAATCTTAATGGTCTGATAGGATGGAAGTTTGCCATCTCTGACCAGTGTACAACACAAAAAGGGACTGGTGAGATCAGAGGAAAGGGAGATGTGCTTGATGAGAACTAGTACAAACCTTTGTCAAAACCACCAAAGTCTACAGTGCTTATTTGGAGAACATAAGTATAATTTTCTGGACTCGAAACTGAGGCCCTAAGGTTTTAGCTTATTCAATTTCTCCTGTGCTGTGGCAACAATTAAAAATATGACTTAGGACATGTATTTCCAATAAGAAAAAAATAATTCTTTGAATATCACTCAGATTTCAATATGTTGCTGGAAGAGTGGGTACTGGGATGATATTTGTATCATATCATTAAGCGATTAATTTTTCTATTTTGATAGCCTTAAATTTGTGTCTGACCCTCAGTCAATATGTTAGTGGTCTTTGATAGAAAAAAGAGATTTCTCCACCCTACCATAGAGCGTGTGTGTGTGTGTGTGTGTGTGTGTGTTTATGAGAAATTTCCTTAAACCGATTGCTATTTAAAAAGTTGACCCTGTTTATAAATGTAATTTTGATGTAGGAGGAAGCTTATTAAACCTCATGTTTATCCTAGGACATGGAATTTAATTATGATTCAGAATGTCTTGTGTGATATTGCAAGATTTAATTTATTTCCAGCTGGTTTCTTATGGCTAAAATTGCTGCCTTTTCTTAATAAATTAAATAATGGGACTCTACTTGCTAGGATTCCCCTTACCATTTTATGACTGTCATGCTCAAATTCTTTTCCATGCTTAATCATTTTCTTAGATATAGTTTGACACTGAATGAGACACCTAAAACTCTTTTATGGCCTCAAGAGCATGATGATATCTACCATGTTTTCAAACTTGGGTTGGAGACTTTGGTGGGTGACTTTCTAAACTTGACTTGGCAATCGTTGTCTGTCTTATTACTCATATTACTGTATATAAGCAATAATAAAAATAACAATAAATAACAGTTATATAAAGCTCATTATGTGCCAGATGTTGTTGTAAGCATTTTACATGTATTAACTTATCCTCACAATAACCTTGATATGGGTATTACTATATTTTAAAGATAAGACTCAAAAGACTAAAATGGTAATTTGTCCAAGATCACCAATTAGAAAGTGGCTGTTTCTAATTTACTGCCTCTAGATTACTCTCTCACATCACCTTTTTCTGAAATTTAGTAGAATTTGAAAAATTCAGGTAAAATTTGCATTTTCATTATGAAGTTCTGGTAAAGTTCAGAAAATGAATATTTTTATTTTAGAATACAATAATTTCTTTCATTTTAACAGCAAAGCAATAAAATATTTTTAATTTTAAAGATTTCTCAGATAGGTGTAACTACTATAGAAAAACACTTGTCAATTTTAACTACTTTAGTATTGTATCATAAAAAAAAGAGGTGTGTTTAAATGGGTTTGGTTTTATCACAGATAAATTCCACTGTGGGAAAATAGAGATAGCATAGCTAATGTCTGAGGTGTCAGTTCTACATTTTAAAAAGTGTTAATAATGGTTTATTAATTCTTCCATTCCTTAAGTTACAACACATAAAATACCCACTCTTAAAACTCAGGATCTTAATATTTTCAGTTTAGTAACCAATTCAGATTATAGTATGATCATTGCATTAAAAGTACCTCATTATTTTCTCATTAGCCAATGAGAAAGCTAAAGAATTAATATTGCTTGTGTAGATATTTTTCTGTCACCTTTTTTTTGGTTCTCATATAATTTAGTGTCTTTTTTTTCCTAGTTTATGTTATGATAGCAATTTTCTGCATAGCATCAGCAATGAGTCTGTACAACTGCCTTGCTGCACTAATTCGTAAGATACCATATGGACAATGCACGTATGTATCTCTTATGAGGAATCCTATTTTTATATTTGTAACTTAATATAAGAA
Source organism: Macroglossus sobrinus (assembly GCA_004027375.1). NCBI lineage: Eukaryota > Metazoa > Chordata > Mammalia > Chiroptera > Pteropodidae > Macroglossus > Macroglossus sobrinus. The sequence continues at coordinate 603,876 of PVKZ01000188.1, forward strand.
AAAAGTTAGAGTCTCATTTTAAACCTGTACAGTTCAATATACATGTGGCTATTTTAAACTTAAATTAGTTGAAATTAAATAAAAATAAAAATGTATTTCTTAGGCCCATTAGCCACATTTCAAGTGCTAAATAAATAGCCCCATGTGGCTAGTGGCCTCTGTGTTGGACAGTACAGATAAAGAACATTTCCATCATCACAGAAAGTCCTATTGAACTGGTAAACATTTTATTTTATTGTGTATCATTTGTTTTACTTAAAACAAAGACTTTTAAATTGGTACTTTAGTAGCTTTCTTGTGACTGTGGTTAACATTTGTCATTTCTCATATTAAGTGAACAGTTTAACTTATTTCAATAAGTTAACATATTTCAATCTGTTTTTTAGGTTTGTATGTTGCAGCAAAAGCATTGAAGTGAGACTTATTTTTCTCTCCGGACTGTGCATAGCAGTAGCTGTTGTTTGGGCCGTGTTTCGAAATGAAGATAGGTATGAGTACTTGGTCAATTTGCTTTAGATTAAGGATGGATTATTTTATATCTTGCCCTGATAATTATTTGTTATGATTATTATGGAAGTTTTTTGCTTTTACCGCAGAATGCCATAGTCTTGAAAAAAGTTACTTCTTAAATAAATAGATTTGTTGTGATATAGAGAGTAGACTTGACATTATATAGAGAAGAAAATATAAATCATGATTTAAACATTTAAGCTGAAATAAACTTCAAAAATGTACTTAATTATTATATAGCCACACAATGGATTATAATACACCTATAAAGAATGAAGAAAATCTCTATGAATTGATATGTAGTGATTTCCAGAATACATTTATAAGTGAAAAAAGCAAAGTGCAAAAGAATATCTAGAGTATGTTACCTTTTATTTAATAAAGAAGGAGATACAAGAAAATACATGGGTATCTGTCTATTTGCAGGTAGGATAACCAGAAAAAAATATATATATTTAAGTATGTTTAATAGTTTAAAATTATTAAAGCCCAAGGGATTTAATGGTCTAAAATTTAGGCATCAAGTTCATATACTTTTAGGCAGCTTCAGGTATGATTAATCAATTGATAATTATTCATATCAGTTTCTGATAAAGTATGTTGTGTAGCACTTGTTTCCTTTATATTCTGGCTACCTGGGCATGTATTGACGACAATATCCTTGTGATGAGCTACCTATCTAGAAAGAGATGTGTATAAATTCAAAGATTAAAGATAAATATGCACTTATTTCTACTATACACTTTTCTGTGATAGCCTTTCAACTTTTACTTAGGGTAGTATTCATTATTTTACTAGAACAGTAAATTATTAAATGTGGAGACTGGTTTTTTTTGTTATAATTGCTGCTTAATTATTAAATAGTCAAATTATAGCAATTGAACAGTATTATTTTAGTGATCGCTTCTTTTGAAAAGTTCCATAAAAAATAACTGGATAAAACAGTAGAGTAACCTCTTTTGATTTTAGGTGGGCTTGGATTTTACAGGATATCTTGGGAATTGCTTTCTGTCTGAATTTAATTAAAACACTGAAGTTACCAAACTTCAAGGTAAAGTATACTGCTTTTCTAGCTAAAACAATTTTTTTCTTTTTAAAACAACTTTATTAAGGTATAATTTACATACAATAAAATGCACCCATTTTAAGTGTACAGTTTATTGAAATTTTATAAATGTGTAACTTTGTAACCACCATCTCAGTCAAGTCCAAGAATATTTCTCATTTTTCAAAGGCTCTATCATGCCCTTTTGCAATCAGTCCTAGTCTCTAACCCCAGATAACCACTGATTTGCTAGCTAAAATGTTTTTAATCATTGATATAATACAACAAATTCATAAAATCCTTAAAGGACTAAATATCAGGGAAGAACATTTCTTTGATTAAGTGATTCTTTTTTTTTTTTTAACAAAAAGATTTGGATAAAGAAGATAAAAGTTTTGATGTGATTTGTAGAATAAAACTACAAATAGAATAATCATTAAATGCTTTAAATATATAGTGTTCAAATGTATGCTCACAGTTTATTTGTAACTTGAAAAATAATCTCTTAATTTAGACATGGTAAATTTGACCTTTAAATTCGTTTCTTTCTTCAACAGTCATGTGTGATACTTCTAGGCCTCCTCCTCCTCTATGATGTATTTTTTGTTTTCATAACACCATTCATCACAAAGGTATGATATTTTTTGAAATCCACAAGTAACATGCTAAAAGATGAGAATCTTAACCCTGCCCTTAGATTATTGATTATGCAGATGTTTGCCACTGAGATCTGATTTTCTTAAGAAAATTTTCAGTGAAATTGGCATTTTAATAAAGGATATTGTCAAGCCTTTAAGACATTCTGCTAAATAAAAAATGTCTCCTGGCTGATGCGAACATTTTATAATCCTAACTTTTCTTATGATTATAAAATAAATGTTTGCTGTAGGCAGTGTAGAATACAAAAATAATGAAATGTCAACATTTTATTTCTGTAGTCCTTATTTGAGACTAAGAGCACCACGCTGGAAATCTGAAGACCTAAAGTGTAGCTCCATAACCTTGTAACCCTGGACAATATATTTAGCTCCTAGTGCTTCAGTTTTCTAATCCATTGTGTTGCATGCTCTCCCACTCTGTTTCTGTCCATTTTTTTCATAATCTCAGATAGGCTTTTTCCCTGAGGTCAGAATCATAGCAACTGGAAGCTTTCTAGGTCATCTATTCACAGCTCGGCCACTAGCTCCTCAATAAAATGGTGATGCTGTTTCCAGAATAAGGGAGGGGTGTTAGGTCAGTGTAGTAATCTTTTATTACTTGCCCAATTTTTCCACCTTGTCCCTATTCCTGTCTCATGAATATATCATTAATTATTGCTTAATCCTCCCACTTTTCCCATTTTATTTTGAGTCTTGCTTCGTAACTATATCATCTCTTTCTCCTTTGTCACTCTCATATATTTAGTATTTGATACTAAAATCACTATTTTTATTCCCATTGGTTCTTTATCTGTTCTTAAGTCCAGCCTACCATCTGTGAAATCACTGTTAAACTCTGCACTTCTGATATTTGCTATAATGGCATAAGACAACAAGTCTGTGTTCCATTGGAGAGCTAAAATTGCAACTAGGTAACAAATGTAATTAGTTAACTGCCCTAAATCACAGCTACCCGAACTATTTTACTAGCACATGTTCACACCTTGATGATGAGCCATTTGACTAACTGACTTCATTTGTGATAGTAATCTACAAAAGCATAGAACTAATATAGTGGATTATAACAAAAATGGTTAATTTTGTATTTTTAAAAATTCTAACTAAAGTTGTCCTAGCTTGCGTCAATTTTTTCAGTTCAATAAAACATCTCTGTCACTCTTTCAGAGATCTCAAATTGAAAGTATTCTCTCTACAAAGCCATTGTCATAGGTCAACAAGTAGTCATATATTTTACAGTGGCTATAGCTATAAACTATAACTAAATTCTTAACCATTCTGTTTGAACACTAGTATCACTTTTTAAATGCCAAAAGTGTCTTCCAGCAAACTATTTTCTACATATAAAAAGTTTTAGAATTTTAAAGGTATAAGGTAAAAATAAAGATATCTTTAAGCCTACTTTCTTCTCTCTGTACTTAGGGAGTTTTTCATCTTTTTTTCCATCTTCATTCCCACTGACTAGGAATGTGATTTCTAGTAATCCGATCTGGTAGAAAAAAACTGAAGTGCTCTTTGTTATTCACTGTTAAAGATTCACTTTAACACCTTCGTCTCAGTTTGGTTTGTTTTTATTAAGGCTATAGTACATAATTCAAAATGAGAATCAGATATGTCTGATTTTTGTGATTTTTCAATGAAAATTTCAGGAATTAAATATTGAACGTTCTAAGCATGTTCTTGAACCTAGTATAGTAAACTTTAATGCGTTGGCAGAGCAGTTAGCCATTAGTACAGGTAGTAAGAGCCTGTATTCATTTTTTTCCCACACCGTACTTGGTATAGTATCTTACAAATAGTAGTTACTCAGATATCTTTGAATATATGAGAAAATGTCAGTGACAGTCTTGTTAAATGTTTTAAATACAATTAGAAAACAAACCAAAATGAACTCTTTATCTAGAAGTTGAATCACATGATGGGAGTTTGCTAGAAGAAACTGTATTTAATACTAGTTTATTTTCCTAAACTCCTGTAACTTAACCCTTCTGTAACCCGAAGCTTAACATGAGGAAAAGATTTCTGTAGCTTGGGGATTTTATCCTTCTTTCTACTTAGCTCAGGTATCAGTGAAGTCCTCTTAAAAACACTCTAGCTATTTCTCCTATGCACCCCACCCACATAGAAAATATTACAGTTAGTAAATCAAATTTACCTAAAATTCAGCATTTATTTATCTTCCCGTTACCCATTTTAGTGATACATTTGTTATAATGTGAAGCATACGATGGGTGCTCATGCAGTCTTAGCTTGCTAATCTGAAAATGTTTCCTCACTCCACGACACACTTGGCTGTCAGGAAAGAACTTTTTAATGAACTCACACAGTCTACATTAAAAGACTTAGCCAAACACAAGGGAGGAAATTCAGCTAAGGTTAATGTTTTGATTGGGACATAAAAAGCAGGCAGGGCTGAAATTGGAAAGGAGTCAGGCTGGAGAAGCTTCTCAAGTTCTTTAGGGCTGGGTCTGTTTTAGTTTGGCCTCATTGTTTTGTTATTGTGGTGAGTAGCCAGAGGTCAATTGTATATTTATTCAAATCTAAATATTAAAAATTTTAGTGTTTCCTTGTGTCCCTATTGCGGTTATTAAAGTGATTAAAGACACTTAGTATATGATATAACTATAAGCACTTAAAATCTGTAGCTGATTAGAAATGCTAGATACTGGTTGTTAATACAAACCAGTGCTCAAAGCTTTATTTTAATAAGTGTGTGGCTTATCTGTCGTTTTTTGATAATTGTTGAGTTCTGATGAAGTGGAACAGGTGTGTTAGGTGAGTTTGTTTTAGATGACTCTAGATTTTGCTATCTACAGAGATAGCAGTCTACAGCCCATTTTTCAGCAATTTACAGTAGGCCGTGAGCAATGGGACCAAATCATTCTTGAATACCAGTAGATTGTTCTCTTTAAATGATTGGACAGTTTCTTTCATCTTCTCAATTTTAGAACGGCGAGAGTATCATGGTTGAACTTGCAGCTGGACCTTTTGGAAATAATGAAAAGGTAGCGATGGCAATTAAACAGAAATGGTTGCCAGTGTATGTATGTGTGTCCTGTTTATAATTTTGCCTTCCTGTGTAACTCATTGGTCATGTAGTGCATGTTACGGTTTTATAAAACTTTATTTCTCACAAAATATAGCCCTTTTCTCAGTTATTCTAAATTATTAAATACCTATTGACTTGGGTTTCATCCTAGAATGATGGAAACTTGGTGGAAGCCACTGCTCAACCCTCAGCTCCCCATGAGAAAGTAAGGATTGTATTTCAGATATGTTCATTGGACTTTAAATCACACCCTCTGAGAAAAGACTCTTCTTTGGGGAAAAAATTCGGATTGCAAAAAAAATCTGTTTCAAAGCCTTAGTCCTATTTTTGATAAAAATGAAAAAAAAAAAGTTAGATATGGGGATACTGGATTAATACTGTTAACCCTATATGTGTGTTGGGTTTCATTTTTCTAGCACTACAAATCTATTTCTTTCAAGCTTTCTTATACATTCAGAGTATATATGTGTCTAGTTTATGTTCTCTGATTTCAAGTTCTTATAAATGTCAATTTTAAAATGTTAAACCAGTTGTTCTAATATTAATCCCTTTCTAAAAGAAATGGGTAAAGATTCCTAAGAGATTTATTGATGGCCTTTTTTTTTTTTTTAATTACAGTTACCAGTAGTCATCAGGGTACCAAAGCTGGCCCATTTCTCAGTAATGAGTGTGTGCCTCATGCCAGTTTCAATATTGGGTTTCGGAGACATTATTGTACCAGGTAAGCAACTGTTTATAACAATTTCAGTAAAAATATACTACTGACAGGTTAAAATTCTCAAATGCATAATATTTGTTAAAAGTTACCTACTCTGTATTAACTATTTCTCTTGGGCTATCAATAGAGCTGGGATCAGTAACATAGAAAGAAAAACATTTTGAGGGGTGGAAGATAAAGCCTAATTAGTAACAACCAAAATATATCTTCCATGACTCAAAAAAATGTCTTAGAGGAAGCAACTAGGATCAGTTTGACATTCTTTCCCAAGAAAGTGTAATATATATTAAATATTAAACCCTTTTTAAAAGTTGAAGTTAATAATAACAAATCTATTCTATTTTTAAATAACAGTTATATTTTAGGAAAAGGAGTTTAGGAATACTAGACAAAGTCATAATTAAGAGGGGAAACACAGTAGAACATTGGCTTGTAGGGCACTATAATACCCCAAAATATGGCATGTGGTGAGTTAGTCACCTCTCAGCGTGTCTTTTCTGACAGTGACTGCAGTTCTGCATTGTTTTCCCATCTCTGACAGTGTTTTCCTAACTGGGCTATCTGTAGAATAAACTTAATCCTAGCCCATTAATAAACTAATTTAGAAGTAATTAATCTTTCTCATCAGCTGACAGTTTGTCCTTCCTCACTTTTCTTAGTCTCCTTGTGTGCTGACTGCCTGTGGATGGGTAGAGAGTACTAGCTCTTCTGAAAAAACTCTTTCATTTACATAGCAAAGCCAGGTAGAGGGAGAATTTAACAGTATTGCCTTGTGAGTTGGTGTGGCAGAGTCCATTGTTGGAAACTGGTCTTAGTTCAGTGAGTCTCTATTCAAATAAAGTAGGGAGAGCATTCTACTGAGTAACTTTATGATTTGTCAAATATCTTTAAACTTGTCCCCAATTTTATTACTTCTACACCAAGTGCTATATAAAATCTTGTATATAGCACTTAGCGTCGAATTGAGGGAAAAAGTATATAAATTTTACGTTCTTGAAGTAAATGTTGACGGTCCCAAACAAGTATTTTCCCAAACAGCAGAATCTCTGACAATACATTACTTAATTATAAAAACTATCTTCTGATTTGGGGGGAGGGAATACCCTTTTTTTAAACACATGGAAATGTGATTAAATAGCAAATATAATAAAAATAACAAGGACTGTCAAGGAACTTATTTGATTAATTATGTAGGAACCAAAACTAATTAATTCAAACAACCAATAAAAATAATAAAATTAAGTGTCATTTTTACTGTTTATAACAGTGTTAAATTAATTAATACAATTGAAACTTCTTTGGAAAGGGTCAGCAGATTTCTTAAAAAAAATAGGTAGTAAAATGGGTTATTTCTGCATACATGCATTTTTACAAATGGGAGCTTATATTTAATTTTTATTTGAACTCTTTGTATTAAAATTCCAAGTCATTTTATTCTATGAGGGAGACTTAGATCACAATTTGAAATGGCATTCTTTGATGCTTTTCAATATGACTTTTTTAAATGTTGTCTTTAAAATATTTCATTCCATCCAACAACAGTAGAATACACATATTTCTTAAGTGCACACAGAACATTTTCTAGGATATATGTTTGACTACAAAATAAATCTGAGCAAATTTAAGAATGAAATCATGCCAAGAGTATTTTCTGACTACAGTGGTATAAACCTTGAAATCAGTAACAGGAGGAAAACTGCAAAATTCATAAACAGGGAAATTAAACAACCAATGGATCAAAGAAAAATTTTTTTTAAAAAAAGAAAAGTATCTTGAGACAAACAAAAATGAACCACAACAATCCAAAACTTGTGGATGCAAAAAAAAAAAAAAAAAAAAACAGTTCTAAGAGAAAAGTTTATAGTGATAAGCATATATATACATGGAGAAAATAGATCACAAACAACCTAACTTTACACCTTAAGGAACTAGAAAAAGAAGAACAAACTAAGCCCAAAGTTAGTAGAAAGAAGAAAATACTAAAGGTTAGAGTAGAAATAAATCAGAGACTAGAAAGACAGTAGAAAAGATTAACAAAACTAAGAGTTGGTTCTTTAAAAAGATAACAAAATTGACGGACCTTTAGCTAGACTAACCAAGAAAAAAAGAGAGAGGACCCAAATCAATAAAATTATAAATGACAGAGAAAATATTACAACAGAAACTAATACAACAGAAATATAAAAAATTTTCTCCATGACACGAAATAGTAAGCAGCTAATAAAATCATGGATGTCCTAAGTTTTTAGACTGTTTAATGGCTTGAAGGAATGTTTAAACTATGGCATTAAGTACAAAAAATTAGCACATAAAATTTTGTCCAGAGTTTGAGATACTTCAGTGTTCTCAGGATGCAAAAATGAAGGTTAAATACAATATGTACTATTGGCCGCAGTTAGCAGTGGAATTTGTGTTGCAGTTGTTGTTTAACATGGAATGTTTTTTTGTTGTTTGGTTTTTTTTAAGGTCTGTTGATTGCATACTGTAGAAGATTTGATGAACAGACTGGTTCTTCTTCTATATACTATATATCCTCCACAATTGGTAATTATTTTGTTTTTTCTTTTTATTATGTTGAATTGTATTATCTGTAGGAAAGGGTAGAGGTCTGAAAATATGGAATTCTAATTCTTTACCATTAACTAATAAGAACTCTTTTTCCTTCAAAAAAGGATAATTATACTACCTATATCACATAGTTTTCAAGGTTTAAAAAGGAAGTTATGTGAAAAAAACACATTAGGTTCTATATATAAAATGCTTATTAAAGCACCTGGCACATAAGTAGTCAATAAGTTGTATAATACTAGACTTAAAAAATACTGTATGGATAACTGTGTGTTTATATAAATGAACTTATGGCAAAATAACATTTTACTTAGGACAACAGAGGTTGTTGTTATTTACCTCTTTGTATTATTGAAAACAGATAAGAACAGAAAGGAAGCCAAAAAATAACTTCAGTACTTCTGAATATATCAAATAGATTATCTCAAAGTCCATACATTGAAGTTCTTTATACTTAGGGAAAGGGCCTGTACCAGAGCCAATTAGATACTGTTCTAGCAAGGTTTTCAATTCCATAGTAGAATTAAATCCAGTAAATTAAAAGTATGCATTAGTAGTAGAGAATGCTGTTGCTAGAAACAGGTACTCTGACAATAAGAAAGAACAGTTGAGTGAGTGAAAAGATGAAAAAGAAAAGAAAAATCTATAAAGAAATAAGAAAAGTAACCTGAGGTCATTATGTATGGTACTTTGTAAGATTATTAACATAATAGTCACAATAAGAGTTGAAGTGATACAATAAAAACACTCAGTGAAGTTATATAATAGGACTGTCTGTCAATTCTGCTGTGTAACTTTGGGCAACTCACTTAACTTCCCTGATTCTCCATTGCCTCATCTATAAAATGAAGCGATAGACTAAATTGTCTGTAAAGGCCCATCTAGCTCCAAAATTCTGAGGTCCTATGTTCTTAATGAGACCCTGAGTCATTAAGAAAAGATCAAATGATGTTTGGTATACTTCTGTTGAAGAAGTTCAGGAAGTATATAATCAATATTAGGAAGATCTTTCAAAGCAACTGTTAGTACCTATAGGTACAGATTAGATTTAGTTATATAAAATGTGGACTAACTCAAATCCTTCATAGTGACAAATAATTGAGACTTTATTGAATTACTACTTTACCTGTGATTGATGATTAGGGTAATTATAATTGAAATACCAGTTTCCAGAATTTTCCGAAGTTCTGTAAAATGTCTCTCCTAATTACTATCTAGGAAAATAATGAAATTATAAGAAGACAACTTAGGGTAAAACTGACTTCAAATATTTGAAAATCAGTACTTCAGTGAGGGAGTTAAAATCCACTTTTGATAGCATGTAGAAATGACTGACACCTGGTATTCTTCTTGTAGCCTATGCTGTTGGCATGATACTTACATTTGTTGTTCTGGTGCTGATGAAAAAGGGGCAACCTGCTCTTCTCTATTTAGTACCTTGCACACTTATTACTGCCTCAATTGTTGCTTGGAGACGTAAGGAAATGAAAAAGTTTTGGAAAGGTAGTGGATATCAGGTATGTGCTCATATTTCCTTTACTGAGTTATCTTATGACATAATTTACTACTGACTTAAGCTGGGAACTGCCTATGTATATCAGAGCTTTTATGTGCCAAAAAGTTATCTTGGATATCTCAGGATGTCCTAAGTTTTTTCCACTACTGCCCACTTCCCGTCCAGTTGCTGTGTCATCATTTCTCAGTCCAAGTCAATCCGATGCCAAAACCCTGGTGACTCAAGGTAAAACAACTAGGAAGAAATGGGAGGCATCAAAGAAAACCAAAACAGGATTTCAACATGAGTTTTTAAAATCCATGCAAAAGTAGACTTCCTGAGGTAACACTTTGTATTTAAGTACTGACTTTTGAGAGTGACATTAGCAATTTATAGTAACAGTCCTAAGGTTTTGCAGGTAAAAAGTATGCTCTCTTCAGCATTTCATTGGGCCTAACTAAATTAAGTAGGGCACTCATTTCAGATTTAAATGGATCAAGACTGACCTTTCTGTAAAATTCCAGAACAGAGAAAATCTTGATACCAGAATCTATTATGTTTGAGTTCTTTCTTCACTAAAGTTAAACCCCTTTTATTCTTTTTCTGAATGTTCTTGGTATTCCAGTAAAGTTTGTTTGCATGGAAATTAAAAGAAGATTGAGAAATCCTAGCCTTTGAAGTCAGGGTCGTGGCATTGATTCCTTCATGTGGCAGTTAGCTTTGCCCTATTACAACAAACTGCCCTCCTCCATTCATCCTCATGCATGCATATCAGTGGTCACATGAACAAAATAGAGATACTTTAGGTGGATGGCTGCAATTCTGTTAGTAGATAAACAGTTCAAAGTTCATACCCATCTTGTGGTTGCTCTGTAGGATCATCTTTATTTAACAAGAGGTGATTTAACACATTAAGTTAGATTATCATAATTGGAAAAAGTACTGATCTAGAGTTTTTTAAAGTATCTTGTAATTTCTCTAGATTTAGATAAAATAACAATACCTGCCTTTTTAGATAAAATAGCAATACTTGCCTTGCCTACCTTACAATGCTATTGCTTTAATTTATATTTATACACATAGATCACAAGATTAAAGATCAAAAAATTAAAGTATGCCCTACTAATAGCCTTTGAATGCCACAACCCCCAAAGTGCTCTTTGTCATCCTTTTTAAAAAAATAGCTTTGTATTTCTTCATTTAGCAAACGTTTACTGAGTAGTTCTATGACCCAAGTACTATTTTAGGTGCTGGTGATAAAAGATGAACAACTTAGAAACAGGCCTACTCTCACAGCCTCTTGAAAGTTAGAGTGTAGTGAGGGATGCAGATAGAGTCACTAACAGTAACGTGTGATAAATGTATCAGGGTAACGTGACATGAAAGCTAGAGGTGGGACACCCAGAGGTTGTGGCTTCATGACAGAGTGAAAGGTGATTTGGGGAAGGCTTTTTAATGAATCTAAAACCTATGTTGAGACTTAAAGTAAGCTATGTGTTCCATATTGAAGGAACCATGTCTTCAGAGGGAAGAGTGTATGGCACATTCTAGGGACCAAAAGGAGTTAAGGGTGACCATAATATTGAGTTGGAGTAAGGGAGCTGTGGGAAATGAAAACTGGAGGAGGAAATGAGGGTCAGAGCCTATAGGGTCTTGTAGCCATGTTAAAGAGTTTGGATTCTGTCCAAAGAACACTGGAGACTATTTGATTAACTGATTATGACTTAAGGGTAAGGAAAATGAGCAATATGGGGAAATTTTGTTTAGGGTTAGCATTAAATCCTTTTTTTTTTTTTTTAAATAAATTTATTTATTTCCGTTCCAAGTATATAGTACATGGTTAGATGTCTGTAATGGTCATAAAAAGATCCCCCCAATTGTTCCCTCCCTCCTCTGGCCCTTCACTTAGCCATCATATTAATACTAACTGCATTCCCTCTGCCATGCTCCCCATGCCCAACTATCAACTACTAACTTGTATTTCTTTGACCCTTCACTTCATTTTTACTTAGGTTAGAATTTAAATTTGGGACTGTTAGGGAGAACACATGTGCTATTTTATAGAATTAAATTATATTTCTTGTCATTTTCATCAGCAGAATTTTATTTTTACTTATAAAATTTTCCTTTCCCTTTAATACAGCTTTTAAAGTACTTTATTATTTATTATTTGACAGTGTAGAAAAATACAAAAAAATTAAATCCACCCATAATCCCACCACTTATATAATCTCACTCTTAAGATTTAAGTAAGGTTCCTTCTATGCCTTCCTGGATAAATGGATAGGGAAGTAGTAGATGATACCATACTCTAAGTAATTAATTCTCTTATCTTCTCTCTCCACTGCATGTTTGTGTTATTTAATTTTAAATTCCTTGTAAAAATCATTTTAATGACTGTATAATATTTTCTCACTTGTACTTACCATACATTATTTCACCATTTCCATTGACCCGGTAATTTCTCTTCAGCAGTCCGTCCAGAAAATGATTTAAAATTTGGGCAAAATTGACATGAAAAGATGTTCATTAGTGTACTTCTAGTCATTTTGTTGTATTTAATTACTTATAGGTTAATATTATTGGCAGTTAATGAACTAAAGTTTTTTACATAGACCCTAATCCTGCCTTTACTATGTTTTTCTTTTTGTATTTTAATTACCAAGTGATGCACATTTGCATTTTTTAAACCAGCAATAAAAAACTCTAAATATTGAAGGCTATCTTCTATCCCCACCCCTACCCTGAAGGGGCAGCTACTCTGAACAGTTTGTGTGGAGCTTCCACTTCTTTTTTTATGCCAACTCATACTAAAAATAGTTGAATATTTAGAGATGTTTTATAGGTGGATATAACAACAATATTGGAAATATTCTACTGCTCATTTTTTCTAGGGTTTAATGTAGCACCTTCTTTCTCCATGTTTATTGAGGAGAAAGCAGTGTAGATAAGGAACGAATTCAACCATTGGATACATTTATGTTACCTATGAATAAAAGCTCTGCCCTGGACCATCCAAATTTTATTCTTAAAAGTTATGATCTTGAAAAAATTATGATTCTGCTCCACAGCAGCTATCTATATAGAGAACGATCTTTGCAGCTAGATTCTAAGCAGGTACTAAATCATCCCAGAAGGACAGACTCCAGGGCTTTTATCATGTGACATAGTAGCTAAATAAGGCTGTATATTGTAGGAAAGTCCTTTAAAAGTGTTTGAAAAGATAGAACAACTTGGTTATACACTTCTCACTTTTGTAAGGCAGTGTCATAATTTTACTAGGTAAAGACATTCAAAATGTAAAATAACGCATAGTAATAAAAAGCGTGGAGTCTGCCGCCAAACTGCCTGTGTATGAATTCTGATTTTGTTAATATTAGCCATGTGATCTTAGGCAAGTTACTTAGTTTCTTGGTGTCTCAGTTTCCTTCCATATAAAATAGGATAATAACCATCCTACTTAGGAGGTTTGTTGTACTATATATAGAATGATTAGACTAGTTAGTACCTGGCACAATGTTAAGCACTATAAATGTATTTTCTATTATTTGTAGGAATTGGAGTTTTACGTTTTGGATTATTTGTTTTGGCTGTTATTTTTCACTTCTCTAACTACATTTCCATTTTCCTGGTTTGGGTATCAAAACTTTGGGTCTTTGTTAAATCTGGTCCCTTTAACTTATTTGTAAAAGGATTTGATACCCATCACAGCTGTTTGTTAAATGTAGTCATTTTCCCATTGTGCACTAGATTTTAAAATATGAAAAAAGGATATTTGCTGAAATTTTAAGCAAGCTAATTGTAGGAAGGTATAAACTGCTGCCAAGAGAGAGTCTATTTTTCCAGAAAACTAGCGTCTTTGAAAGTTATACAATGTGATGCCTTCACAAACTTATTTTCCTGTTACTATGAAAAAGAAAGTCTCATTACTTTTTGTCCAACCTTTAAAGTCAAAATTAATTTAGTTTGAATGTTATCATTTGTGCTATATTATAGTTTATATACATAGAGTATATTATAGGTTTTGGCATCAGTTTTGGCAAATTACTTCTTTTAAGACTGTCTCTTCATCTATAAAATGAAGTTGGATCCACAGGCCGGTAGGAGAATGTGTAATCCATAGTGGTGAGTTAGCCCAAGACCTGGTGAGGCAGGTGAAATCAGATAAGGCTGGACAGACGCTGGGAAAGTAGACCACGGAACCTCAACAAGCCTGGTAAAACAGAGAGAGACTAGATATGAACCCCTTCAGTGTAGGATAAGCCTGAGGGTCAACTCTGAAGACAACTGTCAGACAACTGGTTCATCTCTTAGGCTAACAAATGTAATAATCATTTCCTTCCTCTGTCTACATTATCTTTATAGTATTGGCAATCTCAGTTTCTAGAATATCCCTTATGTAACTCCCAACTCAAAATCAGCCTTCTCCAAGCAGACATCCAAGAATTCTCTAACTGCAATTAAGTTCGTTCACCTTTCCCCATATTTTTTTTTTAGACTTTGTACTTTAAATACTTATTAACATCTGCCTTGTGGTGTAGATATTTATGTGTCTCCCTAAGTTATTAGCTCTGAAGTGCCGATAAACAGTGTTTTATATACTGGAAATACTCAGTGTTACTGAAATTCTTCCTGCAAAGGAAGCTGTAATGTTCAGTCCTTAATCCACTAAACTTTAGTCAGTTTTGTGTGTGTGTATATAAGCTTCCTGATTGTTTTTTAGCAGCCCTCATAAAATTACCAAAATTGTTATATTATAAAAGTGAGGCACTTTAAAAACATGTCTATAATCTTTATATAGAATCATTTTTTTTGCAGGTGCTAAAAGTTTTTGCTACTGTTTTGAAATAACCCAATATAAAACAAGTAATATAAAATAAAGTCAGAATCTAAGGTGTTGGCATGTTTGTTTATGCTGTTAATCATTTGGTTCATTCTAATGCCTAATATTAGAGTGGAGTGCATGAATAGTGGTGGTAAAAAGCAGGGCTTTCCACTGGGGACTTCTAAATGTAATGGGAAACCCTGAAAGCCTTTTTATGTTATTTTCAATCGTTGTTGAAACTTAGAGCGACTTCATAGAATACTTAAGTATTTTACATGGAGTGTTTCTGCCCTTTCCATGAATTTCTCTGATCAAAAGAAGTAATGTTTCTAAAGGATTTCACTAAAATAATACTAATTTTGAAATCTTAATTGTATATATTTTTTTCCGTAGCTCAAAGCTACTTAACACTTTTTTTTCCTAGAATGCTTCAAGGGTACAGTATTTGACTACATTTATTTGATTTTACTAAAAGTCTTAGTTCTAATTAGTATAGAGTAAATAAAGGTGTATTTTCTCTAGAGAGAAAAATCAGGCAGTAGTGTAATTACTTTGGCATGTGGAACAATTAAAAGAAGTAATCATCTTAGGGGATTTTTGTTTGTTCCTAATTCTAAATCAGTACAGTTAGATTTATGCAACTATCTCCAATGGGCAGTTTTACTTTGGGTGGGATGTAAGTTTTCAGTTAGTTTTGTATATCCAGTATACAATAGGTTTGTCTCTGTTAAATGTCACTAGTGCTTCTAATTATTTTTAGAAGTCACAAGCTGTGACTAACTAGTCAGAGTAGAGATACTTAGAACAACTCTACTCTAGTATCAACAACTCTCCAGTAACCCTGCTTTAATGAATGTTTTATTAAACTGTTTTTGGAAATTGGTTTAATTATAAGTAAGCAAAGCTATCAGTAAATATGTTTCTATATTATTTTCATTGAAAAGTCAGTAAAGAAAGGTAAATACAGAGTAGAGAAGTTTACTTCTCAGTAAGTTGATTTTTAAAGTGTTTTTTAAAACTAATATAGTTCCATACTTAGGGTGTAGATTACAGTGCCAGTGAGGTGCCTGAACATTAGGAAAGAAGAGGCATATTATAACAAAGTATATAGGCTATTATTTCATTAGGTAACAGGTGCCGTGGTAAACAGGTCTTTAGGAAGAAAGAGGGTTTCCCCCACCATCCATTAGGTGAGGTTGCTTCCATTCTCTCTCACCACAGCTCCAGCTTCTTACACCCAGAGCTTCTAAATTGCTAGAAGAAAGGGGGGCTAAATATATCTAACATGCCTCTCCTTTCACTCCTTCATTTAAAAAATTGTGACTAAAATAAACTCTTCAACAACTTCACCTTATGTTTCATGTAGTAAAAAGCTTAATAAATATGTTACCTGCCTCGATCTGACTGTCCCCCCAAAGTGCTAAGCACATGTAACTACGTTCATATAGGGGATATCTTTGGCAAACAGAGGACCTCAAAACTGACTGACTGGTGATTTGTGATGACTCAGAGTATCACCAAGTTTGAGTTTTATAAACTGTCTCTATGCTTGAGACTGTTGTCAGCTGAAAGCCTCAGCTCATGTTGTATTATTCTTGTCTGGCAAGTCCTGAGACCCTATTTGGAAGTGCTTTATCTCTCTGCTTATTCTTCCAAAAAACACTAAAGCTTATAGAATCGGTTTACAAAAATAGGAACATTTATCTTGCTGGTCTTTTATTCTGATTCTTGATAAAGGAGAAAAAAAGTGCATCACAATACTGAAGTTTAATCACTAATCTAAAAATCTTTGACAATATTCACAAAGACATTAAGTATTTTTTTCTGTTTTTAAGGAATTTATCTGAAAACAGGGTAAAAACACTGAAAAAATTTTAAACACTTATTCCTTCATTCCCAAATATGGAAAGATTTTTATGGGAATATGGGAAGAGCTGAAGTGATCATTTGTGAAAAATTTAACTGGTAATTAATTCTTCTAAAATAGTCTATAGCAAATGTATTCTTGATATTGTTTTTAGACATCATTTGACCTTAAGTACCTTAAGTTATTTGTTTTTAGTAGAAATTTTTGTCATACAATATTTCCAAAATTTCATATCATTTTTAAGTTGTCTTAAAGTCATTTCAAGGTGTCAATCAGGCTACACTGTTCCCGAATCAGCGGGTATTCTTACAGTGAGTTGTGGGGCCATTTTTAGTTTTTTCACTTCTAGGAGTGGACGCTGGCTGGTATAGTGTCCTGGAATAAGAATCAAGAATATCATCCTTTTATAGTAGGGTCTCCATTGCCATGAAGGGCAGTATTCATTTAGGGGAAAGGAAATAGTGAAGATCTGGAGAAAGCAATTATCAAATGGGTCCTGAGTCCAATGATTGGGCTTGCTGAAAGGTTGTCACTTCAACCATATCCTTAGGAACGTGGATTTTGAACCAGTACATTACTACAAAAGGGAGTGCTCAGGTCCATCGAGCACTGTCATTCTTAAAAATTGGGAATCTGTTTGCCAAATTAGTGACAAGTTGAAAATTTGCATTTCCTAATATCTTTATTTACACCTAGATGATGGACCAGCCGGACTATGCAACAAATGAAGAAAACCCTGTGACTCCTGGTGAACAGATTGTCCAACAATAATATTATGTGGATCTGCCATTATGTGTCGACTTTTAAATTGACTTTTGAATTGACAATCTGAAAGAATCTTCAATGATAGCTTGCAAATGTGTATTTCTAAGCACTGGTACTGACAATTATATCATAAATAATTAAAACACATTTACTTTTAACTATGTTAAAGTTGTGCCTTCACATTAAATAAAAGGATATGGCCTGTGTAATTTTCAGAATGTATTATATACAGTATATTTTTCTAAAAAAAAGTCTTAACCCACCCCTGCACTTTTCTTATTTTTCTTACTGAAATCTGTTCTTTTTCAACTCTAATGATAGATAAAAGTATTTCTGTCAGAGTGAGTTTCCGAACAGATGTTATTGGAAAGGTTTATGCAGATTTTATGATCTATAGAAATAACTATTTAAGACCATGCAAAAGGCAGTTCAACAATGAAATTTTGGTCTTTTATCACTGCAAAAGTTAGAAAAATATAACTTAGGAATATACATAAATGCATATTTTTATAGTATAAGTTAAAAAAGATCCAGTCCTTTTTTAAACTTGAGAACCTAAATTGTTTCAAATTGCATATGTATTATATTAGATTATTTTTCCAGGTTAGAGAAACATAATATATAGAACTAGTCATTAAAAGGACAAAAAAACTGAAGTCCACAGTTTTCAGTGGTCTGCTGTTTCCTTGAAGTTGTAGCTTATATTTCTATATTAACATTCAATTTCACTACAGTATTTCTGATCTCTGAAGTTTGATTCTGTTGATGTTAAGGTTTGATATTTTGTATAAATTATTTTTTTTATCAAATTGTATATTGATACATATGGCTCGTTGTTTGAGTGTACCATCTCTAACAATCCTTCCCCCACTTTTTTTCCTGATTCCCACTCCTTTCCCCAAAGGAAACCTCTTAGTCTTTTAATATTTTGGTGAAGGATGGTTTACTAATATACAAAGTGTGCTTCAGAGGAAAGAATTGGAGACAAAAGACAGAAGACTGGGTGTTAGTCTGAATTTAATTATATTAGAAGAGTTTGTGTAAACTGTCTTAGCTCAAGACACTTGTGTCTCAGTTTTCTCATCTATAGAATGAGTAGGTTAAACCAATTAATCACTCTGGTACCTCCTAGCTTGAAAAAATCTTTCTCATTCTTTGCTAAATCTCAGATGTGGCCTTGAACATTCTACTGGGAGTCAGATGTCAAATTATCTTTCCATTTTCTTTTATTTTCTCTTGAGAAATTTCCAAATGACAAGTGATTGCAGAGGCAGCAGAATTTTGCATTTCTCTGTAAATAATATACAGGATATGTGTATAAATCTACGATCTTTCATTCTAAGGCCAGTTCAATTGATAAAAGGGTAAAGCTAATGTCTTTTAAAATGATTCAGAGCTTTGATGTTTAGACAAAATTTAGCATTTGAGAGAATTAGATGTTTTTGTTTAACTTGCTGAGTAAATTGTAGGTAGAAAGGCTCTCTTGACAGCCCTCTTTCCACTTAATACATTTATGGGTTCTTTGATAGATGATAAGTATCTGACAAGTAAGGGTTAATCTTAATTTTGCCTCCATAATATCATTTGAAGTTTTTCCAAAGAATCTAATTTATTTGGCAGACTCTGATAGATTAAGTGCCATTTTAAAGCTCCAACTGTATTTTCCTTTATAATATCAATAAAATGTTTGCCAAAATACAGCTTTTTTAGTAAAATTATCTGCATTCTCATCCCAGCTTTTTGATTTTCAAAAACCACATTTTATGAAGAACATTAAAGAAAATTTTACATGTAGAATTCTGAAATTTTGGTTCATTGATACGAATTCTACTTTATCCAACCATTATTGAACAAGGAAGTTAATCCTTGTTCTAGTTTACTATTAAAATCTTATTGATTAATTAGAAATAAAAACAAAAAGTGAAATTCTTTAAGTTTCTCTATTCCCAGTATCAACTTTACATTGTACTTAAACAATCCTTCAATCAACCCACCTGAAAATATTCAGAGAAATTATAAAGTACAGAAATATTTTGGGAATCAAAATGAACAAAGGATAGGGGAGAGGAAATTTGGCTTTTAAAGTTAGTATTGTGTCTTCTCTTGCTCTCCTACAACCCATAACTTTAAGGGGAAGATAAGTTGTTTTTTCCTAAACATGTCAATAAGGTATTGTATTATTATTGAAAAAAATTGTTCTTAGAAATTCTCCATGAACATTTTTGTAGCTTATCAAACAAATAACTAAATATCTCAAATTGTAATATAGGTGATTTTTACTTCAGTTTAGTTCAGCAAAGATAAATATCAGGTTTGTTAGGAAAAACCTGCCATTCTAATACATTATACTTTCTTCCAGCTTGTATTCTGTAGATTAGCAGAACCTTACTAGTAGAATCTGCCATTTCTCTTTTGAAAAAAGAAAAATGTAATCATCTACTGTTGGCATTCACAGATTTTAGTTTAAAGTCCATAGAGATTTTGGTGGAATGGTGCATTTACAGTAAAAACAAATGAGCATTCTAATTTTTTTTTTCTCTTTCAATTTTTGCTTTAGGTATAAGCAAACATGGTTTTTTACTTTTGACCAAAATATATTTGAACTAATTTATTTAAGCATGATCTCTAAATTATCAGCCTGATCTCAACCAATGAGACATCAAAAACACAGGAATTACATTTCAGAGTGGTGGAATATACTAATTTGAAAGACTTTATATTTTTCTATTAACAAGGAAAAGAGTTCAGTTTCAAATCACGCCAAATAACTAATTCTACAGTTTAAAATTTTATTTTCAGTGATCTGTTTATCGCAGAAGATAATTCTAAACTAGTTGGGGAAGGTAACGTAAATAAAATAAAAATACTGAATATTGCTTCCTGGAAGGAAGATACTCTGTAAATTAAAGAGATCTGAATCAAATTACTCAACATTTTGGAATTTGAAAGAAATTGTATAGTACGCATGAACTGGATTACTGAATTTTCAGTGTAAACAAAATGATTGACAGTAATATATAGGCTGTGTTCTAGTAAAGACCATATGTGTGAACTTTCTCATTTAATGTTTCTATACTTAAGGACATCCTTTGTATCTAAGAAATTGCTCATTGGGGGGAAATTATTTCTTAAACTAAAGTTTTATAATAGACCCATATTGCCAATTGCAAGAAAAAAATATATAGAATATTTAATGCCATGTGTTTCTTTGATTAGTAATGAAAAATAACTAATATTCCTTTGGAATATTGATTGTTTTAAAAAAAATAGCCGAAGTTTATCTGGTTAGCCTGCAGAATTTCATAGTAAAACCAATCAATGTAAGTTTGGTAGTTTTTGCCTATTTTATATCTTCTGTTGTATTTTGTTTAATGAGAACCTTTTTAAAAATACATATGATTGAATTTTTACTTTTTAGATGATTGTTTGAATGTGGAATTTTTTTTTAACACTTTGATATGTAAGCTATATAAATTAATACTTTTAACACTATTAGGCTTTTTTTATGGAACATGATTTAAAATTAAAAAATTTTTTCAAGTGTTAAGTTAGCAATGCTTTAAAACTCTTCATTATGTGCCAATACTGACAAGAAAAACAATTTTTAATGTATTGAATTCATTATGATATTCAATAAATTCTATTTTAAAATGAAATTTGAATGTTTTATTTTGACTAATAAAAATAATTGAAAATGGACTAAAAGTGTACTACTTGATCATATTCACATAAGCTATAAATGGTAATAATCACTTATGAAATTGTGTAGTTGTATAAGTCTGACAAATTATCCATAAAACCTAGATTTCATGTGGGTTATTTATTGGAAATTTATATTGATACATAATAGCCCTTAATAAATATTTATTGAATTAATGTATGTACAGACTTTTTACTGAGAAAGTATTGCGTATCTTGTGATGGAACGATTCTGGCTTTTTTAGCTTTGCTGATGTTTCCACAAATACTAAGATCCTCTGCCATCGTACTTCTTTTTAACTCAGATGTGGTTGGCCCAGTTTTGTGTCTGGAGCGTGTTTTGTCTTGACCACATGTTGGAGAAGTTCTGTTCTCTCTATGCCCTGCTGTAGAGGAACATTGTTTCATCCCACAGGCCCATGTCTGGAAAGATAGATAACAGACTGGAAAGAGTGGCTGTCTTTAGGAAGAGAAGGGGGTTAGATGGCTAAGGGACAGGGGTAAGAGGGTGATTTATTTTTCACTATATACATGTCCTTTTTGCATTTTCTATCATATACTATTAAGATTCAAAATACAAATTATAAAAATCTTATTTTTCTCTTAATAGGTATTCATACTAATAGATGGTTAAATAGTAAATTATTTGTATCATTTTCCAAACTCCTGGAGTCATGTGATTGGGGAAAGCGTGGAGAGAGTCTCAGCATTCAATATGCAAACATTCACTCAAATACCATTTTCAGTGTGTTACGCATGCATACCCTCAATTGTTACTGGTATCCTTCAGGCCAGCTACCTGCTAGTTTACTCTCTCCAGAGAATAAAACTCTAGTTTTATGCCAGAGTCTGGGAGGGACATTTACTCAACTATATGAAATAGGGGAGGAGCTCTGTGGCTTTTTGTGAATGATAAGATTAGAAAATAACCATTTCATAATCCGAAATGAAAATTGTTTTAGGCAATGGTTATCAGCATATGAAACCATTAGATGAAAGGAGGGCCTTAAGCTGTCAGCACCTGAAGTCATTGATAAATCTTAGCATTATCAGAAATGGGACAACCAGACATTGCAGGCCTTTCAATATGATGCAGTGTGAAGGACAAAGCACCAGTGATTTTGCTAAAAAAGATAACCTAGAATCTAATCAAATTTAGAGCAGGAACTTCTAACTAAGGAAAATCTGGAGGATGGAGGAACAAGTTAAATGATACTCAAGAAAGCAAACTTAAAAATATATAAAACATTTAAGGGATAACTGACTTGATTCTAGCAATGAATCAATAGCATTGAGGGGAAAACTGAGGAAGTAAGTGCTGCTCTAAATTAAGAAATGTTTGTGACATGACACCCAAATCATTTGTGTGGATGTTGTTTGTATCCCAATTCAACAAACTAAACAATATTTGAGAGCCACATGTTGGAAAATTTGGTTATGAACTAGATATAATACCAAATAATTATTGATAATGTTTTAGATGTGAGAATGGCATCATTATGTCCATTCTTTTAACATTACATCATGTGCTGCTTAGTCATGTGCCATGTGCTAGGGATATGTTCTGAGAAATGTGTTATTAGGCGATTTCATGGATGGGTAAACATCACAGCACACTTAACACAAACCTAGAATGTACAGCCTACCACACACCTAGTCAATAGAGTATAGCCTATTGCTCCTAGGCTACAAGCCTATACAGCATCTTACTGTACAAAATAACACTAGATTAAATCAAATACAAGAGAAAATTATGCAAACAAGATGCAGTAAAAGATATTTGTGGCTGCTGCCAGTAAAACACTGTTTTACAGCAAACTTTTTTCTTCAATAAGTAGAGTGAGTACATTCCAAAATAATGTTGAAAAGTATAGTAAATACAAAAACCAGCAGCATGGAAGTTTATTATTATTATCAAGTATTATGCAGTGTGCATAACTATGCGCTATACTTTTACATGACTGACAGCGCAGTAGATTTATTTACGCCAGCATCATTACAAACATGTGAGTAATGCGTTGTGCTATGACCCTTATGATGGCTACATCATTAAGCAATGAGAATTTTTCAGCTCCATTTTGAGAATGTTGAATATAGAAGAACAAAATGACATGATATCTATGATTTACTTTAAAATAAATCAACTTCAGCTAAGAAAATAAGAAAAAAATAAAGAACAAATAAAGTGCAGGAAAATCTTGACAACCGTTTAATCTACGTGATGAGTGTTTGTTTCTATTTTGCATATGTAAGAAATTTTTCATTAGTTTTGAAAATTTGTTTCACAGTGTTTCATGAAGGCACAAAATTACATCTGTGTTCAACTCATCACCTTTTATTTGCATCTTTTTATATTTTTACTCTTCAGCTATACATTTGGAATCATTCGTTATTAAACACATTGTATTTAAATATTTAAAGCACAGAGCCAATTAATCCCATTAATAGCTGGTTGCTTGGTTATTTTATGTTTATGTCTTGGAGTGTTATGTATACTGTAATTGGCTTTTATGATCTTGAAGCATATTAAGTTAAGATTAACTACTTGAATATTATCCCTTTGAGATCTTCAGGAAACAAGATGAAAATCTCTTACGAAAAGTGAGGCAAGTATACACATACTCATAAACATAAGTACATATATATTTATAGTAACTTCATTTTAATACTATTTAACTTGTACTTTATGACCTTCCTTAGATAATCTTACATGTTAAAATCCCAGTAAATTGTTATTAAGTTAGAAAATGTATGTTAGTAATGTATATATATTTTAGGAATAATTATATCCAGTATCAGAAAATCAGATATTTTTTAAGAATCCTTGTTTTCAGTTTTTTACCTATGTAAAGGAAATCTTTTTTTGCAGTCCAGAATAAAGATCAAAGCGAACAGCTTAAGTGTCATACTAGATAATCAAGTTTAAATAGACTGTTTTTCATATATATTTTCCTACTTAGCTTTGCTCAAAAACATTGATTTGTCAGTGCAAATGAATAACAATTCACAGCTAGAATCACCAATTAATAATTTTTAATTTGTAAAAATTAAAATCTACAGCAGTCTCATGCTCCTTAAATCCAGAATCACTTATGTGTACAGTCTGATAGTTCATCCTTCAATTTTATGTGATTAAGTCTCTGCCTCAGACTGAAATTTGGAAGCTGGTATTTTTACCTAAGCTTCATCAGTTGTTGCTGTTGTTGTTTTCACTTTCTCAGGAAGTAGTTGAATTAAATGATTTAGGAATAGCTATACAATCAAAATTGGCCTTAGGAAATTATCATTGTTTACCACAGCTTGATGCATATAGTCTTAGACCACTCTAAACTCTGCCCAACCAAATTCATTAATTCATTATACACTCACATATGTTTCATAGAAGTTCATGTAGTCCCAGCAATAACATTCTTCATCAACACAGTCTTTGCTAAATACAAAGGGGAATTTCTCTCTATGGTTACTGATCATTTGTTCTAGCTTTGCCTAAATCTAGTCACTTGGGGCAGAGCTTGAAAATTTGAGGAAGAGATTTTTTCCTTTAAAAATAAACCAAGGCCAAAGAAAAAGACTAAAAAATGTTTACTACTTGTATGTTGTGTAACTAATTTACATACAAGACAATTGAAGAAGATTGATTTTCATTCTCTTGATTATTTAAGAACTATTTCTTGAATACCTATGATATGTCAGGCACTATAGTAAGCTACTGGGGTTAAAGATTAACATTTGAAACATTTCAATTATTTTTGGTTGCTATTTTATAAGCTTTCTTCTTGCAAATCAGGTTAATTCTTTTGAAAGAATGCCTAAGAAAGAAAATCCATTAATCCTCTATCCAAAGTACAGCAAAATTTGTTGGAACTGGTTTAATCTCTCTGCTTATGTAAACAAAGGATTTAACAAACATTTGTGAGTGTCTAATTTTAAGTGACAGGGAAAATTATATAAAATAGACATTTCATATATTCGCTCTTTAAAATTATTTTGATACTTCAATTGATTGTAATTGTTTTAAAGTTCCCAGCATTCTAAGTTGTTCCTTTTTAATTTTGAGATACAGTGTCCTTTCTCAGTTGCCCAGGGACTCACACTGGTGGCACTTTCATTCAGGGAGAAGTCAGAGCATGATTAAAGTGGTAATAGTCATATAAGCCAACTATTTGGACTTAATGAACACTATAAATTAAGATTCTTGATTAGCCGATTGAATAGTCTAAGGAAAAGATTTTGTGAAAGACTGAATCATATATTATCTGTTCTCTATTAATAGTGGCAGATTTCTCAGTTGTGTTTTACTGTTACAAGAGGTAATATAACATTAAGATTAAGGGTATAAACGGAATTAGACTGTCTTGATTGAAATCCTGGTTCTGCCCTATGCCTCAGTTTTCTCCTCTGTGCAATTGGGATAATAATTATAGTATCTACCTCACAGAGTTGAGAAAATTTAATAAATTAATGTATGTTAAGTGGATATGTACAACAAATAGGAACTATTAAATAAATGCTAGCTATTCATTGTAAGGAAGTAATAACTGATGCTTTCAAATTATTTCACTATTGTTTACATATGTAAACATAACTCTCTACCTGTGTGGATTTCAAGGTTTGTAAGGCATGTTTTAAATAATTGTGGGAAGTCATAAAACCTGGCTCACGACAGAGATAGTAATAATAAATTGTACTACTTGTTAGTCACTTCAGATATACTTAAACTTACAGCATTGTAAAAATATTTTTCCAGGTTAAAATTAAGCCTGTTTATTATTAAACACCCTAAAAACTCAGAGAATTTACTAATGTTTAAAATGATTGCTTTAAAATTTCCATATCCCTGCTACAGCTGTTTATGAGTTTAAATCAACAATATGTGCTTCCGAAAGTTTCTAATTGTAAATGGAACAGCAAGTATTGTTTATATTTGTTGACAGATTTTAAATTACAAAAACGAAGAAGAAATTGTGGAGCTAATCACTGACATTTTTTGGATTGACTGAGGTTTGTTTGTTTTTTATTTTATTTTATCCATTTCTCCTCCCTACTGTGTGGGAGTTATATAATCTATTTCTATTCTCATGTTTCTTAATCTTAATTTTTTAATGTTATGAAACTTAAAGTTTAAAACACTGTAAGAGAAGAAAGAAAAGAAAGAAAAAAGATACTATGACTATTTATACCTTCTTCCAAAACAATGAAAAGTCCTTGGAATGATGGTCCTCAAACATTTTTGTTTGCATAACTCCTAAAATAATTTTGTGAAACTACTTTGGATGAATGGATATTAACTAGACTTATTTTGGTAAACATTTTTCAACATACACATTCTTCAAATCATTATATTGTATATTCCACTTTGTGGATCTACCACAGTTTATCTATCCACATATTGAAGGACATTTTGGTTGCTTTGAATATTTGGCAGTCATGCATAACTCTGCTATTAACATCCATGTGCAGGGTTTTAAAATGAAATGTTCTCATCTCATTTGGATAAATACCAAGGAACACAATTGCTGGATCATATTAGAAAGTATGTTTAGTTTTGTAAGAAAATGTCATACTATCTTTTAAAGTGTCAGTACCATTTTGCATTTCTCTTGCTCCATATTCTTTCCAGTAATTAGTGTTATAGGTGCTTTGAATTTTTGCCAGCTGATAGGTCCACAGTGGTAACTTATTGTTCTAATTTACAATTTCCTGGTGACATATGACATATCATCTCTTTTCATAGGCTTATTTGACATCTGTATATCTTCTTTGGTAAGGTGTTTTTTCAGATCTTTGGACTTCTCTTCAGATTTTTTAATCTTAAGATTTTAAAATTGGGTTGTTTGTTTTTGTATTGTCGAGTTTTAGGATTCTTTGAATAATCTGGATATCAGGCCTTTATCAGAGATATGTGACTCTTCTTTTCATTCTTTTAACAGTATCTTTCACAGAGCAACTTACTATTATTTTTTTCTTTTATGGATCATGCTTTTGTGTTGTATGTAAAAAATCATAGCCAAACTCAAGGTCACCTAGATTTACTTCTGTGTTTTCTTCTAGAAGTTTTATATCTTACATTAGGTTTATGATCCATTTTGAGTTTACTTTTGTGCATGGTTTATGATCTATATCTAGATTCATTTTTTCCCCATGTAGATATCCATTTGTACAAAAAACTACTTTTTATCCACTGAAACACCTTTGCTCCTTTGTCAAATATTATGTGACTGTATTTGTACGGGTCTTTTTCTAGGCCCTCCATTCTGTTCCATTGACCTGTTTACTTATTTTCATCAAAACCACATTGTCTTTGTTTGTTTGTCATGTTCATTTGTTGCTTTCAGTTTTATATCCCACATATGGATTAAATCATATGGTTCTCAACTTTTTCTATTGACTTATTTTGCTTAGCATGATAATCTTAAGATTATCATGAGATTGGCAAATGGCAGTATTTCATCTTTCCTTATCGCTGAGTAATATTCCATTGTATATATATACCACAATGTCTTTACCCAATTATCTTTCTAGGTAATGGAAGGAAATTTAACTTTGGGTGGTGAACATGCAATGCAATACACATATGACATATTATTGATTGTACACTTGAAACGTATATGATTTTATTAAACAATGTCACCCCAATAAAGTTTTGTTTTTTATTTTTTAAATGCCTACAGCACCTGGTATTCCAAGGTGGTTTCCCATCCAAGTACTAACCAGGCCCGACTCTGCTTAGCTTCTGAGATCAGATGAGATTGGGCATGTTCAGAGTGGCACGGCTGTAGATCCGATAAATTTAATAAAACTAAAAAAAATTAGTATAATATTTAAAAAACACATTGTCTTTATTACTGTAGCTTTGTAGTAAGTCTTAAAGATGGGTAGTATCAGCTCAGTCCTTGACTTTGTTCTTCAATATTGTATTGACTATGCTGGGTCTTTTGCCACTCCATATAAACTTTAGAATCAGTTTGTTGATATTCACAAAATAACCTGCTGGGATTTTGATTGGGATACTATTAAATCTATAGATCTACTTGGGAAGAACTAATATGTTGACAATGTTGAGTCTTCCTATTCACATACTTGGAGTATCTGCCCATTTATTTATAGCTTTTTTGATCTTTTTAATCAGAGTTTTATAACTTTCCTCATTTGAATTGTGTATTAATTTTGTTAGATTTTTGTTTTTTGGTGCTAATATAAGTGGTATTGAGTTTTAATTTAAAAATTCAATTATTCATTTCAGTAGATTGAAACATTTAGATGGAATAGAGGTTCTATGATTCAGGATTTTCCAGAGAAACAGTACCAAGATATATATAATATATAAAGCTTGGTTCATGCAATTATATATTCTGAGAAGTCCCACTATCTGCTGTCTGCAAGCTGGAGCCCCAGGAATACTGGTGGTGTATGTAGTTCTGAGAACAAGAGGGCTGATAGTGTAATTCATAGTCAAGGGCAAGAGAAGATTGATTCCTACCTAGCTCAGCAATCAGGCAGAGAATTCCTCCTTTCTCCACCTTTTAGTTCTATTCAGGCTCTCACAGATGGGATGATGCTCCATCCACACTAGGGCAATATGCTTTATTTAGTTCACTATTTCAAATGCCATCTTGTCCAGAAAAACCCTCACAGACAACTCCAGAAATAATGTTTAATCTGGACACTCCATGTCTCAGTCAATTTGACACATAAAATTAACCATCACAAGAATAATCAGAGTTAGTGTTCTGAGGCAGTGGTCCTCAAAATGGGGTATAATATGCCTATGGTGATGTACAAAGACATTTTAAGGGATATAGATAGTAACAAGGAAATTGACGTTTAAGGAATCGATTTTATAAGGGCAATTTTCTTTTGTATTTCTTTCACTTCTACTTTATTATAAGACATCTTATAGTCTCTACATACTACATATGGTAAAGAATTGGAGACTTACAGGCTAAGGCCAATGTAGTTGACCAGGTTCAGGACAAAACATTTCAGGAAAGAGGCAAAAGACCTTGCAAGGGAGTGACCTAGAGCACACCATGTGATTCATAGTAGATATTCAACAAATATAATGAGAGTAAATAAATCGCTGATTGATTAAACAATCAGTTCCATGTTCTGCTCTACTTCCTGCAAACCTCTACTATGTAGGAATAGCACCTTGTCTTAATCTGACATGAAACTCCGCATGCCAAAATCAGAGAACTTCAGATTTTGGCCTAACAGAGGTTTATTTTATTTTATTTTCAACAAATATTATTGAATAACTCCTACATATGTATCATCAAGGTAGGACACACTAGCAAGAGGTGAGGGGATTGGCAAATAAGTTAGTAATTAGCTTACAGTGAGATAATGCTAAAACGGAATAAACGATATGCCAAGGGAACATACAGGAGGAGCACCTAACTCGGATTCGGTGTCCTAAGGGGAGAGAGTAAAAACCTTTTTACTTTTTTGAGGAAGAAGAAATTTTATTTTATTGTTAATGTTTTATAAAAAATTTTTTTTTGTTTTTTAAATTTTTATTCAAGTTGGTATAAAATAGTATATTAGTTTCAGGTATGCAACATAGTCATATTTATATACCTTACAAAGTGACCACTTCATTAAGTATAGTACTCATCTGTCACTGCAAACTTTTCACAGTATTATTGACTATATTCTCCTTCACCTTTTTTACCCATCCCCACCACCCCCTCCCTTCTGACAATTTGATCTGTTTTTTAGTTTATTTTTGTTTTTTCAGATTCCACGTATAAGCAAAATCATATGGTATTTGTCTTTCCCAGTCAGAGGGTCTAAGGGAGGAACTCTTGAAGTGGAGGAACTGTTGTTGGGGAGTAGGAGTGTGATGAGTGAAAGCAACATTTTGTGAACTATCCCTAATCGTCAAACGTGGGCTGATGTGATAGCAAAGGAAACGGAAAGACAGAGAGGCATGTATTAGACCCAGAAACAACCCACAGCCTTTGGTTAAGGTGTACGAGTGTCCGTGGGCGATATCTCTGCAGAAAAAGGATAGTGCCCATAGTTTGAGAGGAGAGAATTGTTGCTAGAAGAAACAGGAGAAGCTAAAGATCATACTTTGGAGTAAGATGATTTTGCATTTTGGATGAGAAGAGTACTATTTAAGGCCTCCATCCTCTCTGAAGAGCAGAGAAAGGGCTACGAAACACTACTTCAGCACTCAGCCAGAGACCTGGCCGAGTTAGTGGAGATGAGGGCACTCTACAACTCCAGGCAGGATCGCAAAGGCCTGGAACCTTAACCCTCAACTACTGATTCCTCAAGTTCCATTCCTAGAGCTGAGACAAGGTTTGGGAAAGTCTCGCCGTAGTACCCATCGAGAAACACTGGTAGTGGCGGCGGGGGCGCGCAGAAAGGCGGCCTGGAAAGGAGGGAGCGCGCGCCCTTCACGTGACCCGGCCCGCGGGTGGCGACGCGTACGACGCACCTCTCACGTGGTCTGTCTCCAGACCCGTCGCCGTCGGAGGCGGGCGCGGGCGCGTCCCTGTGGCGGGTCACCCGGAGGAGTTGGTCGCACAATTATGAAAGACTCCGCTTCTGCTGCTAGCGCCGGAGCTGAGTTAGTTCTGAGAAGGTTTCCCTGGGCTGTCCTTGCCCGGCGGCCTCTGCTGCCGCCTCCGGAGACGCTTCCCGATAGATGGCTACAGGCCGCGGAGGAGGAGGAGGTGGAGTTGCTGCCCTTCCGGAGTCCGCCCCGTGAGGAGAATGGTACTGGACCCACGCAGGCCCCGGCGGGGAAATGGCTCTCGGGTTGCGGGCAGGGAAAGGGGAGGACCTGGCGGGCAAGTGTGTGTGCGGAGCCGCGCTTGCTGGGGAGAAGGACCCCCGAATTGCCTTGAGACTTCCGACTTGCCCTGGCGAGACCAGAGTGCAGTTCATGCAGTGGTGAGGAGCAGGAAGCAGGTAGAAAGTCAGACGCGACAACTCGTCGCGGGAATCCCTAGCGGAGATCCGGCTCCAGTGAGGGCCCCGCGTGGAGGCAGAGGCGCGAGCCGGGGATTACCTGGTTTAGCGGAGCGGCCACAGCCTGCCAGACGCAGCGCTCAGCCTCCAAGCTCCGCATCTCCCTAGAGCGCGATCCTCCTGGCGCCAGTTGCTTGCAGATAAGGGAGCCAAATGCTCTGCTCAAGTTCAGCACGGGGAGGGAGGGCTGCGAGGGAACAAAAAAGGAATAGAGGACACGGGGTGGGAGCTGTGCCGTGTTTGCTGCGCAGCGGATACTCCACAGGTACATTTCCCATTTGGAGCCAAAAGGGAGGGATTTCACGGTACTGATGGTAGATCTGGCTTGGAATTTTATTTAGTAATGTTTAAGGATTTTATTGGGGCGCTCCTGTAGATACGGAGGCGATGTGTTGTCTGGATTTATGTCGAACTACCTCATCCATTGCCCTTGGTCGTGTTTTAAACCAAAGGTGCAAACAAGAGTGGAGAGATGGATGCGGTGCATTGCAGGTTTTGATAGAGCTGTTTTTTGTTAATGCTAGAAATCAAATTTGAAGATTTTCTGCAAAGAAAGTCATTTAAATCGGGCTCAAAGAGCGAGGTAGATATTTCTGGTCTGTACTTGAACTTGATAGGCTTCATGCAAACAACTCTCCCTCTGCTGGAGTCTGGCAGGTTTACTTTTCTCTAGAAGCTAATTCAAGTGCCATACCAAACTGAAACCACAAATAGTTATACTTTGAAAAAATACGCACCTTCCATTATCTTCCACCTTCTGTGGTAATGTAAAGTCAGTAAAAACACCATTTTACCTTTTTTCTAATTTTTCATAGAGAAAAGTGTGTTAAGTTCCTTTACCGTCGCTAAGCTTTTAAAATTACTGCTTAAATGTTGTTTAAGGGAATTTGGGAGGGGAAAGGGGGAAGTTGGATCAAAGTGCCTTTAAAAAAAGCAAACCATAATACTGCTACTTAAGTAATGTCTAGTTTTCCCTTTTTTAGATGATAAATAGCATAAATTCGAACATACCAATTAGTATTTTGAAAAAATATTTTAGATACGTTAGAAAGTGGAAATGAAAATGATTCATCATCTCAAAACCATTGCTTCCTAATGTTTTATTAAAGCAGCCAAAGGCTTTGTTTCTAGTGTCTTTCTATTGAAAATATAATTTCTTAGCCTTCAGGTATTATTTTAAATCCAACCTCTTAGTGTCTTGCTATCTACTTACTTTGACACATAGCCTTCAAATATTAAGGTGTGTCTGAGTTTCTTCTGTTTCTGCAGTCTTTCCATTTATGTCCAGTGTTTTATAGCAGATGTGCTCCCCTAAACAATGTTTATGTATATAAATTGTGCATTGTACTGGTCACATAGCAAGAACTCAGTATTGAGTTGTATGTACATCCTGTTAGCGAATCTTGTTGATTCTGCAGGGAGAAATTCTTACTTTAAAATTTGAAATTAAGAGTCTGATTTTATTCTTTTCATTGCTTGTGTCCTGATTGCTACTGATTTGTGTGATTTTCTTTATTCCAGTTAAATTATAGCTAAACCTTAGGATAATCTAAAACTGAGGTTCTCCAGTAATTTGTTGAGCCTCCTCAACTTTTAGGTTAACACTGTGATCTGAAAGTTCACCAACATATGTTGTACCTACACTGTTTAATTCATATTGTAAACTCTTATTTAAGGCATTTGCTTTTGGTAATCAGTTTCTTTGACACTGAAAGAAATCATACAGGATTTTTCTCCATTTTAAAAAGATTTTAAAGTGATCAGTTAACTGACAAAAAAACAATACAAACAAATAAAATACCAAGAACCAGAAGTTTAAAACTAGAGTAGAATCCCATTGTGTAAAAATTATCTACTGTGGCTACTAGAAATATATGCATTATTCATTTGGCAATATTTTAGTGTTTAAAATATTCCAAACCCTGTGATGGTTCCTGGAATGGGAAAGATGTGTTAAACAAGTTTCCCATTCTCAAACAGCTTACATTCTAGACAGTGGAATATGCATACATTACTTCATAAAACAAACATCTAGTGTCTACTGTGTTGCAGGCACTGTGATACTTAATAGTTTTGAAGGGTAATATTGATATGTAAGAAACAATGTGGTGCCTATTGCATAGATTACTGTAAAAATATGGGATATCAGGAAGAGAGAAAGGGAAGTCTGGGTAGGCTTGCAAAGGAGCTGATAGTAGTAGAGGTGAAGTCTTGTAGAGTCAATATAATCAGAAATAACCTAGAATTAGAAGGGACATTAAATTGGTGGTTTTAGTCTAAGGGAACTGAACTTTAGAAGAGGAGTTTATTCTGGGAACTACTCTACGAGTACTGTATAGACATACTTTGGAGATATTTTGGGTTTGGTTCCAGACCACTGTAATAAAGTGAGTATCCCAATAAAGGAAGTCACAGATTTTTTGTTTTCCCAGTGCATATAAATTATGTTTACACTGTAGTGTATGTAGTCTGTTAAGTGTGCAACAGCATTATGTCTGTAAAAAAAAATGAACATACCTTAATTAAAAAATACTTTATTCCTAAAAAATGCTAACTAGCATCTTAGTCTTTTGCTAATGAAAAGTCTTACCTTCAATTTGTAAAAAATGTACTTGCTTTGGCAGTACATATACTAAAATCAGTTTGTAAAAAACAAAGACAAACAGTGTTTGCAAAGTGCAGAAAAGCATAGTGCAATAAAAACGAGGTATGCCTGTACGTAGTCTGGAATGAGTGGCATATGGGATAATATGGGGTACTGGTGAGAGTGTTATAAAGATAGTGAAGGACCAGATATCTGAGGGCAATATGTATCATGCAAAAAAGTTTGAATTATATTTTTGGGGATCCACTTAAGGAAACAATAATAGAGTGTGAATTGGTGTGCTAAAACTCAAAAGAGAGACCCTTAAATCGGAGGCTATAGCAAAACTGACCAAAATATTCAGGGCTTGAAATAAAGAAGTAGAAAAAAGAAACAGATTGAGATGAATTATAGTATTCAGAACTTGGTTACTTTTGTGGAGTAATGTGTGCACATGTGTGTCCTGGCAAGTGTCAATAATAAGAAACAGTCCTAAAATAAAAACATGTAATAGTTGAAGTCATTACTTAAAATGTGCAAATGTAATACTTAAAGGCATACTTACATTTTTGGTTTTGATTTTTAAATGAAAGTCTGTTGAAGTAAGCAGTTACAAAATTTGAGAGTTCTGATTATAGATTTTTTTTTATCTAGTGCTCTAATACTCTCTTTTAACATTCTAATATGAGAGATTACAAACATATAAGGATATAATAGTAAAATGAATCACCATATACCCATGACCAATTTCACCTGTTTGAAACATATAATTTTGTTTCTTCTGTTATCCCTCTTATTTTCTCTTAACTGGATAACAGAAGTCCCCACTAATCCTCAGGGAATGTTCCAGGACCCCTACGCACCCCCACTGGATGCCTGAAACTGGGAATAGTACCAAATCCAATACATACTATGTTTTTTCCAATACATATATCCTATGATAAAGTTTAACTTATAAATTAGGCAGAGTAAAAAAGTAACAATAATAACTAAATAAAATAGAACAGTTGTAACAGTATACTATAATAAAAGTTATGTGAGTATGATCTATCTGTCTCTCACACACACACATAGCAGTCTGAAAACAGAGAGGGCTATTAAGTGACTCATGAACAGGTAGCGTATACGGTGTAGATACCCTGGACAAAGGGATGATTCACATGCCAGGAGGGATAGCAGGACAGTGAGAGATTTCATCATGCTATTTAAAATGACATGGAATTTAAAATTGATCAATTGTTTATTTCTGGAATTTTCTATTTAATGTTTTCAAACTGCGGTTGACTGTGGGTATCTGAAACTGTTGAAAGCAAAACCTCAGATAAGGGGGAAAACTGTAATTTAAAAGCAAATCCCAGAGATGTTTTGTCTGTAAATACTTCATTGCATATAGCTCTAAAAAGATAAAGACTCTTAACATATCTGCGGTACTATTAACACACCTAAAAATTAATAATTCTTTAATATCATTAAACATTCAGCATATTTCTCTGCTTCTCATGAGTTTTATTTTTTTGGTTGGTTTGTGTCAGGATCCAAAAGAATTCCACACAGCATTAGTTGATAAATATTTTAGCCTCTAGTACCCCTTCTTTTTCATTTTTGTCTTATTATTTACCATTTATTTATTATTTACCATTTATATAATGGAAAAAATCCAGATCATTGGATCTGTTGAATTTCTTACAGTTTAGATTTTGTTGAATGCATCCATTTAGTGTCGTGCAGGATATTCTTTTCTCCTCTCTATTTCTTGTGATCTAGTGGTTAATCTAAAGAGTCAATTAGATTCTAGTTTGATAGTTTAGCAAGAGTACCTCACAGGCAGGGCTGTATACTTTGTATTGTGTCACATTAGAAATTCCCTGTCAGACATTCACATAATAGTTTTAATAGTTGCCATTGATGATTACTGATGTTACTATAAGTTATAAATTTTTTAAAGTGTCTGCACCTTAAATGGTTTGTTTTAGAGGCAAAATTAGGAGTGGTTGAGTTTAGGATATTAGCATCCTGTGACTGTCTATGGGAATTTAAATTGAGTCTCAGTCATTTATATTAATTGATATGAAAGAAGTTACATGTGTA
The DNA here is from genome assembly GCA_004027375.1 of Macroglossus sobrinus. Classification (NCBI taxonomy): domain Eukaryota; kingdom Metazoa; phylum Chordata; class Mammalia; order Chiroptera; family Pteropodidae; genus Macroglossus; species Macroglossus sobrinus. The sequence goes on from PVKZ01000188.1 coordinate 639,729, forward strand.
TAACTTTTACAATTATTAGATTAGTTTGAATATGAATGAAATGTTTCATTTGAAGAATTGGATCTCTTCTAGTTTATCTTTATAAAAATGATTGGTTCTAATTTGAATTAAATTAGTACTTTTAGATATTTTGTTATCCTTTTGGTTCGATTCATCTTGATATAGAAAATTACTCTGGATCTTTTGGGGGTAATGTGTGTTTAGTTTCTTGACCATTTAGGGCTTTTAGAACATTGTTGAAGAAATTTTGGTGTATGGAGGTAAGCAGTTTATTGAAGTTGGTAGACTTGACTCTTCACCTAGGCATCTTTTCCAAGTCACACTCTTTGATCATCACTGTTACCCTCTCTATAAATGGTAGATGATAATCTTTCCTTTACTCAACTTCAGGACAATACTAGGATTAAAGTCTGTGAAACACTATTGCCCTTCCTTGCATCATGAAAACATGTTAATAACATAATACCTCAACTATCCAACTGCTGGACTTCTGGAAACTTCAACCTTTGGAAACCCAGCTTCTTATGGAAAGAAAAAAACCGTTTGAGCTAACCCATTATCAGGAATGTAACAACATTGAGCTCAAAGTTCACTGATTGAAAAATACATGTGAAGTGAAGTGAAATTTAGTGTAGGCTTAGTTACCTACTTTTCTCTGACAATTTGGTAGTATATTGTGAATTATAGAAGTGAAGTTATCTGAGTAGTAGACTATTATTACTATAAGGAGGAGACTGGAGAAGAATTAACTAGACTAGAAATATGGGGCTGTAAATTACCCTTTAGTATGTGAACCAGTGGTCTTCCTTGTCTTGAGTATAATTTACCATACTCAATACACAGAAAGTATTCTTAACTAAAAGGAGAGTCTAATAGGCTTTAGACAAATTTTCATAATATTAGCCAATATGTTTTAGAATTTGGTTGTGGTCTTTGTTTTAAATTCTTTGCATATATCAATTGCATATATTACTTTCAAGAAAACTGTATGAAGTATTTTTTTCCTTGATTATTTATATAAGCAACAAAAAAGCAAAATCACTCAGCAAAGATCATAAGGCTACTAAGTGGTAGAATAGGTATTGACTTGCCAAATTATAGAAACTGGGAGGAGGATCTTGAAATATTTGTGAGATCTCAGATGACAGGTGTTAAGTAAAGAAGTTAAAGTCGTTGAAAAAAGTTTTATCTTTTAAAACAGTTATACCATAACTTCTTCAAATGCTATAAAATCTAGAAGACTTTATTACCAAATATCTACATGATAGCCTTGTGATAAGTTATTTACAAACTCAGTTGTATACATTGTATTTTGACAAAGTGCAGAGATTTCCTAGTCCCAGAGGATCCTTGGTAGATTGAAAAAGTCATTGAGCAGATTTCTGTGATGGGTATAGCACTCTTTAATAAAAAACATAGAAACCTATAATGACTATATCAACAGAGTATATGGTTTACTTAAAATATGAAAGCTCAAGTTTTAGAGTATGTCTTGATATTTACATTAGATTTCTCCTTTTCAGATTAATTTCTGTGGCATCATCTGAAAACTTAATCAGTTGTACTAAATAGTACTTGATTCAATACAACAGCTGTATTGAATTAGATATATGTGATGGAGCCATTTAAATCAATAGATTCTGTCACTTTGGGAAAATATCTTAACAAGGAAACAGGAATAAAAATGAGTTTAAGCTGTATAATTTGACCTGTAAATAATATTTTAAAATAAATGTATATAATTGGAGTTCTTTGGTAATTGGTTTTTTGTTAGGTAAATCAGATGTATTAAAGTGGATAGATCATAATATAGCAGACATCCATGTACCTACCACTCAGCTTAAGAAATAAAATATTAACAGATAAAATTGAAGCCTACCATGTACCTCATCAAAATCTCATTCCACTACTTCTGTACACATAACATTTTAATCTTTACTGACCCTTTACATATTGTTATAGTGTTGTCACATAGAGTATATATAATATATAGTGGTTTATGATATTTCTGCATTTTATTTATATGGAATGATGTTAATCTTTTTATGGACCATATTGTTGTTTTCTTTTTACACAGCATTTGGTTTTGGAGATTTATTCATGTTGATAGTGTAAGGTCTAGTTTGTCCCTGTTAACAGTTGTGTATCCATTTTATGAATATGTTATACATTGTTCTTGCGTGGTTCTCAGTTCTTTACAAATAATAATGCAACATTCTTGTATGTATCGTCTTACGTATAAATGCGAGAATTTTTCTGGCATATATATATCTAGAAGTAGAATTGCTGTGTCATAGGATAGGGATCTTCAACTTCATAGATATTGCCAAAGTGTTGACCAAAGTAGTAGCGTGGTTTACTGTCCGTAGAAGTATACAAGAGTTACTTTTTTTTTTTCTTCCAACTTCTTTGCCATTACTTAGTTCATTAGGTTATTTTATTTTGCCAGACTCATGAATGTGAAATAGTTCCTCATTGTTTTAATTTGCAAGACCCCGACCACTAATAATGTTAAGTTTTATTTCAGTTCATAGGTTTTTGGCTGTGGTTTCCTCCTTTCCAGTGAATTTACTGTTTATAACTTCTGCTCTGATTTTTATTGGATTATCTTATTTACTTGTAGAACTTATTTATATATCCTGGATACTAATCTTTTTTTTTTGTTTTTATGAGCTGCAAATATCTTCTCCAGTGTATAGCTTTTTAATTTTTTACTTTGTTAATGGTAGGTTATTTACTTATTTTTCAGTTGTTGATGTGACATTGGTTATTTTAGTGTAATACTTTATCAGTATTTTCTTTATATCATGTACTTTTTCTTATCCTGAGCTCAAAGTTATCCTCTTTTTTTCGTAAAAGATTTAAAATTTTGCTCTCACATTTTTTACTTTAATCTATCTAGTATTTATTTTTGGATTTAGTGTGATAGTTCATATATATATATATATATATATATATATATATATATATAGTATAATAGTATATTTTCTCTTGATTTGTATTACTCTTCCTGTCACACACCAAGTTTCCTTAAACGCAAATTTCTAAGTGATTTATTCTTTTGTTCTGTTTGTTTTCCTGTGTCAATATGTTTATTTAGATTTTTTTTTTTTTTTTTTTTTTTTAGCAATCTCAGGTGTCTAGGTAAAATTTCTCAACTTAGCATAAGAAATTTAAAATGCTTAATTTTTTTTTTTGGTCAACATATCTTCTTAAACTAAAAAGATGAGTTTTGATCCCTTTTCATTTTACTAATAATTATTTACATTAAAATGAATTTTTTCAGGTAAGACCTTCTATATAATAATACCTGAAGAAAAAATTGGTACTGTTTGAGCTAAATTTAGGTTGGCAACTTTTTAAGCTGAGTATGCCTACTCTTCAATTTAATATCTTGGACTCCATGATATGGCACATGGCAATTGCTCATACTTTTTTTTTTTAACCAAACATTTCTATCCTACAAATCTGAGGCAATATTGGGTTATTTAGCAATCAGGGTAGCAATCTCCATGAAGTCAGCAGGAAAGCTAAACCAACAGAATATAACATTAGATGTAGTAGGATTCCCTTTACATAGTCATTGTCTGAATCTCAGTTTAATTTTTTAATACATAAAACTTTATGAAATATGTCATTCCATGGAGGCTTTTTAACTGTCTTTAAAACCCTCTCAGAGGGTTCACACCTGAATTATCAACAATATTTAATTAATAATCAGTTGGAAAATTATTTAGTTGTATTAACCAATATTACTCCAATAAACTTAAACAAGTAAAACTAAAATAGTTAATTAGTTGGAAGCCAATTAATTAAGAGTAAGAACAGAACTCTAGAATAAGGGCCTATAAGAATGCCAGAAGGTCAGATATATTGGACTCTGATAAAGGAAGTTAGAAAGTGCCAGTCTATTACATCATTTTGCTTTGGGTTAGCCTTAATTTTTCTTTGTTATTGTCTGTGCCATTGTGGCGGGCATGTGGCGCCATTTACAGATTTATCACATTACTTGAAATTTCTAGGTGTTTCTGTAATGATAATTTATTAAGGATATGCCTTTTATTGGTAGACAAACCCCTTTTTAATTTGATTACCTTTTCTTTTGAGTATGGGTCCTATTTCCCTGTTTCTTATATCTGGTAATTTTGGATTGTACCATAGACATTTTGAATGTTACCTTATGGAGGCTCTGGGTTCTGTTATAGTCTTCTGAAGACAATTTTTTTTTTAAGTAGTTGTTATGGATTGAATGTTTGTGTTCTCCCCCATGTTAAATGTTGTCCCCTAAAATTAACCCCAGTGTGACAGAAATGGAGATTGGGCCTTTGGGAGGTAATTAGGGTTAGATGAGGTCATGAGAATAAGGTTTATGTAAGAGACAGACACCAGAGAGCCTCTGTCTTTCTCCACCATGTGAGGACACAGTAATAAGAAAGCTGTCTACAACACAAGGAGAGCACTCTCACTACTAAACACTGATCCTGCTGGCACTTTGATCTTGGATTTCAGTCTCTAGAATTGTGAGACAATGAAGTTTGGTTATTTAAGCCACCCAGCCTTATAGTATTTGTTATGGCAGTCCAAGCAGACTAAGATAGTAGTTATTAACTTGCTTATTCAAATTCCAAACTCTGTCACCCTTCAGTGTGCAGCAGAAATATATGTTCAGTTATTTTAGTCTTACCTGGGCTATTTGAGTCTCTCTCATCTATACATAACTTCATGGGTCAGCCAGAGATTTGAGCAAAGTTAATATACAATTTTTAGGGCTCCCTTTCTTGCAGGATTTTCTCCATCACTTCCCAGCTGCTGTTTTCATTTTGAATTTGGTATTCTGGTTCTTCAAACCAGTAAGACTGGGATTTGCATTAGAGTTTTAACTGCTCAGTAGGTGTAGAGTGAGGCCTGTCTTCAGACAAAAAGCCTTAAAAATGGGAAGCTTATTCTGTGCTGCTCCCTCTTTGCCAAGTATAGATTCCATCCAGTTTCTGCCTGCTTTTGGTTGTTCTTCACGACTGTTAAGCAGTCATTTTTTGTTTTTCTTTTGTCTATAGTTTATGGTGGTTATCTGTGGGGAAGTTAGTCCAATAGAATCTCCACATATGGGAGCTCCTTTCTAGTATGAATATATAGAATCTTAGAGTGTATTTAGTAATAAAAAATAGATTGATTTCTACATGTTACTTTGAAGTAGAATTTTAAAGCAGTCTTTAAATTTTTCCCCCAATTTTTGCCATCAGCTTGTAGGCAGGTAGGTTGTGCTGGTACTAATTTATTTGGAGAGTAGAATGTGGTTAGAGAGGTTATTTATAATGTATGTTCCCCTATTGCTGGTAGACAGGAAGAATTAATAATTTATGGAATTTTGAAGCATAGTTACGATTTGACTATATGTCAGGTATTGCGCTAAAACACCTTGAATGGGTCATTGTGTTTAATCTTCAGAGCAATATTGTGAGATAGGTACTATTATTCTATTTTACAGGTAAAGAAACAAGTTCAAAAATTTGCTTAAGGTTACATAGATGATAAACAACAAAGCTAGAATTCTAACTCAGGCTAACCTAACTCCAGAATCTGTTCTTTAATTATTGAAGTTGCCTAAATGATTTTTAAGTTTCCTTTTGTGCTAACATTAAGTGGTTATAGTTCTTACTTTACCTAGAACATTTAAGTTTAGGAATTTTCTGATTTGTGTTTGCAGTGTGCCATCTCTTGGTAAAATTTAGAATTGCAGCCTTGCAAAAGAAGTATAAAATTAGCAATTTATGAGTGTATTTATAATCCAGGGCACATTTCATTGGGTAATTGATGGCAGAGCCGAAACTCAGTCAAAATTGTAGAAACCTATCTTTACAAAGGATTTACAGCTCTCAACTGGGGTATGTGACTATCAGGTAATGTAATTAGGGCCACAAACAACAAGACTGTTGTATGTGGGGAAAATATATTTACATTTGGCGACTACACAGAGTGAGAGGCATTAAGCCCTTGAAATAAACAAAATTGGTGAATAGTTAAGGTAGGAGAAGCTGTTAGAGATAATTTTAAAGCATATGTCATCGTATGTCCTTGTAGGCACAAATTTGATAAAAATTTGGGAGCATCAGAGTGATATGATTTAAGTGACTTAGCAAACAGTTATGCTAAAGTTTTGGATGGATTTGCCAATTAGAAACTACTATGGAAGGTTTGAGGTTGTAAAAAGATAGTACTGGCCGTTTATAACAAAAATGATAAAATGAAACTAACTTATGAGCAAGATTTGTTCTAAGTTCTGAAATCCAATAACATCCCTGTTTTGAGTAGTTTTATATTTTGTAAGTGACTGAAGTGTGTTAGGTTGGTGCTGATTGGAAAAAAAACTTATTTCTGGAAAAAAGCTAGAAGTATGTTGTTTAGATTTTATGGTTATATTTATGTGGCCTATTTAAATGCTTTTTAATTTAAATTACTGCAGAAAAAAATAATTTCATTAATTTATATCAAAGCTCTTTAGCCCCACCCTTCCCCCACCATTGAAAAGCTACTCTTGACTTTTCATGAAGATGGTGCTGAAAATGAAGAAGGAAGCTCCTGACCCTCCCTAAGCTGAAGCCAAAGCAAAGGCTTTGAAGGCAAAGAAAGCCGTGCTGAAAGGCTTCCACAGGTACAAAAAAATATAATATCCACTCATCACTTACCTTCTGATGGCCCAAGGCACTGTAGCTCTGAAGGCAGCCCAGATATCCTCGGAAGTGCATCTCTGGGAGAAACAAGCTTGACCAATCTGCCATCATCAGATTCCCTCTGACTACTACCGAGTCAGCCTTGAAAAAGATAGATGACAATATACTTGTATTCACTGTGGATTCCAGACCATTAAGCACTGGATCAGATGGCCTTTGAAGAAGTTCTGTGCCATTGATGTGGCCAGGGCCAACACTCTGATCAGGCCTGATGGAGAGAAGAAGGCATGTGTTCTATTGACTCCCAACTATGATTCTTTGGATGTTGTCAACAAAATTGGGGTCATCTAAACTGAGTCCAGCTGGCTAATTCCAAATATAAAAATTTTTCAATGTAAATAAAAAAGAGAAGCAGCTCTTAATACAAGGGCTTACTGGGAATGTAGAACTGAATAGAAAGGACATTGGTGTCCAAAAAATAGTGTAGGGGAAGAATCTGAGGAGTTTGGCACATGCTTGTTGGATTGAATTGATTTAATGGGAATGGGAAAGACCTATGCCTTTGTGAGATTTAGATGATGGGTTGGCAAACTATGCCATGTAGGTCAAATCTGGCCATTGCTTGTATGGCCTTGAGCTGAGAATGCTAATTACATTTTTTAAGGGTTAAAAAAACAGAACAAAAAATATGTGACAGATAGTATGTGATCCAGAACGCCTAAATATTTGCCACTTGGACTTTTATGGAAAAAACTTTGCTGATCTCTATTTAGAGTATAGCCATCCCTCAAGAAGTGGGGATATTGAAGGAAAGAAATGGGGATGTTCATGTGGGCCCCAATAAGTTGCACATGTTGTTAGAAATAATTCTAGAGATGAATTGAAGAAAAGATGAGAAACCAGAACTATATTAATAATTTGTAATGTTTATTTTTCATAAGGTATTATGCTAAACTAAGGGATATGGAAATTACCTGTTCTGTTCATTCCTTTACTAGTCCGTGCCCCATTGTCCCTCCCTAAAAGATTGTGATGGCTCTAGTTTATTTGTCTCTCTACTAGATTAATCTTCCGAAAGAGAGCTCTGATCATTTCTTACATTAAATTCTACATGGGACTCATTTTTCTTTCATATATAACTATCTCTTAAATAAAAATGTCAATGAAACTTTTATTTGCATTTAATAGGGAAGCATAAGCTATGAAAAGTATATATCTGTGATTCATTTTTATGACTACTTAAATTAAAATATCTAAAGTTTTGCAAGCCAGCATTTAGACTTAACTGCAATTGAGCAGTCATTTTGAAATGTGTTGATGGAATTCTTCCATCCCTTTCCCCACCCCAGTTTGATTAACTATTTGCTTTAGTCAGGCTATTGCTGAGAGCAGAATAGGAGAAAGAAAAGGGGAAAGCTAATACTGGTTAGCAGTAGTTAGTAATTAACAGTACCTTTTAGGAGAGTATTTTAGCCCTTCTGTTCCCCCCCACCCCCAGAAAAGTTTATACTGAGTGATCACATAGGGATTTCCTTTTTGAAAGTAATGTATTTCTATTTACTTGTTTCCAAAAAAGATGTGAGAAAGGTGGCACATCAAGTGATTTTGAAATGCTTCTCTAAATTTCTCTTAAAATGTCAGTAGAGGCTTTAGAGCTAGGGCAGATTATTAGCTGTGTGACTTTGGGCATTTCCCTAAAGTCTCTGCATCTGTAATGTGGGCCCACATGAACATCCCCACACTAACAGTACCCAACTTGTAGAATTTCTGTAACCATAGAATAAGTTAAGTTAGAACAAACTGGCAAATGCTATATCTACTAATTAAATTTATCATTTTTATATGCATTTTGGGCAAAGAGTTTACAAAAGATACAATGTCAACTCTTTTTCAGCAGCATTTTTTTATGTGATGTGTGGGTAAATTATGTGGATTGGGAAATGATAACTGTCCAGTGATACAGAAATCATAACTTTGGGTTTACCTGTGTATGATGATTCTTATATTTGGGCATATCCCTGTGGGGACTTTGGAAGCTATGTGTATGAGGTCATTAGGGGGGATATGTGCTTTTGAGGGGTATGAGGCAATGGCAGATACTGTACCTACTCAGTGTGTATCTTGTCACATTGCACTTGAGCTGTCTGCTGCATGGTTGATCTAGAGATTTCCATCAGAGAGGAACAATTGATGCTACCTTGTTGGTTATCTGTGACTTCTGATCTGTTTTTTAAAGAGACTGGTGCAAAGTGTGGTCTCTTTATCTCTAATTGAGCCTAAGAAGAACTTCCTGGTAGGCTTCATACTCTTTTGACCTTCACTTATTGTATAAAGCAGTTTATTTTTTTTTCAAGTATAATGGGTTTTAATTTATTTATTTTAATTAGTTTCAAGTATACAGTACATTGGTTAGACATCTATATAATTCATAAAATGATCCTCTCAACTGCTCCCTCCCTCCCCTGGTCCTCCACCTAGCCAACATTACAGATGCTATGCCTCACTTCAGTGTATAGTTGTGAAGTGATTAAAGGGGCCATGATAGTAATAATACACCAGCAGTTTAACTTACATGGTCAGATCTTTTGGTTCTTTAGATAATGCTCTAAATATGATCTTGGGGATGGTTCCATTGTTCTATAGTTACTTAAGGGAGTGGCATTTTTAACTAGCATAAGCCTCATTGAAAAGGTGACATTTGCTCAAAGACTTGAGGGAAGTAATAGAATGAAAGCAATATGGTAGGATGCAGAGATGCAGAGCACTAGGACCTTAAAGATTGTTGTAGGGACTTTGGTGTTTATAAAACTCTCAAGTAAAATGTGAAGGTATTGGAGAATTTTGAGCAGAGAAGTGACATGACACATTTTAAAAGGATAACTATCTCTTGAGGAATAGATTGTAAGGTGGCATGAGTGGTTTCTGCATTAAGCCAGGCAAGAGGTGATAATGGCTTGGATTAGAATAGTAGCAGTGGAAGTTGAGAAGGGTTTAATTCTGGAAATGTTTTGAAAGCAGGCTGACAGGTTTTGCTTATGGGATTACATATGAAGTAAATAAGAAGAGGAAATCAAGGATATCACTAAGTTTTTGCCTTAAAAAAAAAACAGAACTGGAGAAATAAAGTTGTCTTTTACTGAGATGGGGAAGACTGCATGAGAAATGAGTGTTCAGGTGAAAGATGAGTTTAATTTTGGCCGTATCAGGTTTGAGATACCTGTTGGACATCAAAATGAAACTGTTGAATAGGCAGTTGGCTATATAAGCATGGAGTTCAGGAAAGAATCTGGCATGGAAATATAAATTGGGAGTCATTCAGTGTATTGATGGTAACTTGTCTGTGAGCACTAAAAGAGTGAATATAATTGCAAAAAAGAATTTCAAAGTCTGAGTGAATATAATTGGACAAAAGAAATCCAAAGATTGGGGAGAAGAGGAGGAATCAGCAAGGAAACAAAAGGAATGGTTAGAGAAGGAAAGAAAGCCAAACTGATGAAAATGTTTCAGCGAGATGAGAATGATCAACTTTGATAAATGCTGCTGATGTTATCAGTGAAGATGAATCCTGAAAATAGACCTCCAGATTTAGAGAAAATCAATGATCTTGTTGAAACTTATTGAGGAGAGTAGTTGTCTGGGAAGCCTAACTGGAGTGGGTTTCAGAAAGCATGAGAGAAGAAGAGGGAAAACCTTTTTTCTAATGATCTTGCTGTAGATGGAAAAAGAAACATGGAGTGTTAGCTTAAGCAGAGAGTACAATCAAGCAGAGGTTTCTGTGTTTTGATTTTTAAAATGCAGAGAATAATAGCATGTTACATGCTGATGGGAATGAATAAAGAAGGAAAAGAAGGGAGAATTGGTGGAGAGAGTCCTTTAGTTACTGAGGCATATGGGATCTAGGGCACAAGAGAAGTGGTTGGACTTAACTAGGAGCACAGGTAGTCACAGGAAGGAAGGCAGAATATGTGGGTGTTAAGTACTCAGAGGTAGATGTGATAGAAGTTTGTAGAAATTCTCTTGTTGCTTCAGTTTTCTCAGCGAAATGAGAAGTGAGGTTATCAATTTAGAATGAGGCTGGAGGTTTGAGGAGGGAAGGAGGTGGTGTGAAATCATGCAGGAGAGTGAGAAAACATACCAGGGAAATATAAGTTTTGGGCATAATTAAGGGGCATTTGAGGTTTGTGGCCGTGGTTTTAAAGTGAACAGTATATAGGTAGTTATATGAACAGTATATAGGTAGTTATGAAGTAGATGAGGAATTTAGATTAAATCTGGGTTGAGTGTACCAGGTGTATTCTAGAAGCAAACATGAGTTCTAATACAGTGAAGCTACAGAGATTGCTACTTTTCTTTTTTTTCCTGAGAGGAATATAGGGGAATCTGTTTCTTCAAGGGAATACCAGGTTATAGTTAGAATAAGAAGGTGGTGGAGGTACCCTGCTAAATGGGCTTTAGAGGGAAGGGCATTTTGCTGATGAAGGACCTAAAGTTCCAGAGGGCATTCTCTGATTTTTGTTAACTGCAGGATCACAGTGTAATTTGCTCCTACCTAAGTAAGTCTATTTAAAGGAAAGTAATTGACCTAGGAAATAGACATTTTGAATGAGAGGTGGAATTTTAGAACCAAAATTAGAGAATTTGGAGGATAGATTAAGGTTTATCATTATAGTACCTGAAGGATGTGAGAGAAACCGATCAAACTTTACCCATCATAATTTTATCTAGAATATCTTCTCTTAGAGATTTCCTTTTGGAATATAGGCTCTTTCTGTACTGTCTTGGTGAGATCTATAGATCTATATATTTATATCTATATGTATGTTAGAGCCTGAAATCTTTAACCTTCTAGGTAGAGTTTTGCCTATCTTAGTACAGAATCCCTTTTTAATCAGTTAACCATAGCAATATACGGAATCTAGGGATCCAGTCAGACGTTTTAAAGGTCTTTTAAATTTGAAATAAGGTGAGATTTCCAGTAATTGAGGAAAATGTATTAATCGTCCACAGTAATCCTAGATTTGTTTTATTCTCCCTATTAAATTTTTGCTGTATGTATTTTGAAACTTTTATTTGGTTATTCATATTTAAGATTGTTACAGCAACCTGGTGAATCAAACATTTGTAATCATGCAATAACCTACACTAACCCTACTGATGTTTTAGTTTCTATTTTTTTCTGTTATCTTTCTTTTGATTAAAATTTGCTTGATATCTATTTCTGTTCTAGTACCATTGACCATTATATGTTCTTATGCTTTAGGTATTTATCTACTAAATAGAATATGGCTAGGATTTATTTTTTAGTTAAATATTACAATCACTTTTAATTGGTTTTTAAACGATCTGCTTCCTGGGATTATACCAGCCCTGTTTGAGGTTTTTGGGTTACAGCGTGAATCTCCCAAACTTAATTTCCCTCCTTTCTGGTTATTTGAAGTGACAGTATCTGCACAGAATTATTGATGTAATAATATAAATCATCCTGGACTTAAATGGAATGGTTCTAATATTTTGGGTATACTGTCATCAGTAAGCATATAGTATATAGTAAATATTTAGCAAATTGAAAAACAAATAGTATATAGTATATGTCATTATATTATTTTCTTGTAATATTAGTGGATTAATTTACAAGCCATCTTTTAAAATTTTTGGTTTCAGTCCCAGAAATCCTGGATAGAAAGCACTTTGACCAAGAGGGAATGTGTATATATTATACCAAGTTCCAAAGACCCTCACAGGTAAGTATACCTTTGTTTATTTCTGGGTTCTTCTAGAAGTTTAGATGTAAATTGTATTTATATTTATTTATTAAGAACCAAAGTTATTAAATTATTTGTAGTCACTATTTTTGTGCTTACTGTTAATGTTGTTCTTAAAATGTAACATATTTCTTAACTAGAGAGCATCAATATCATTTCTTGGGTCACATTGCTAATAACTCATAAAGTAGACAATGGAATTTAGATCTTTTTAGTTCAATGTGCCCGTTCTAAAATAAGACACTGTTGTTCTTTCATTGAGAGAAAATTAAGGATTTGCTTTATTTAAAAAAAATAGATTATTATCATTAAGGAGTTTATTTCCTATAATTCTGTTGTTTTAATTTTGCAATAGAAATAATAAAAGTATTTATTAGGTGTTGAAAAAAATCTGAATTGTTATTAAGTATTCTTGGCTGTTGTCATCCATATGAGACATATTCTATAAACACGGTTAGCTGGTCATTTCTCTCTACACTAGTTGAATTTTAAACTTAATTTTATATGAATAGGTTAATACATGGATTTACAAGGTACCAAAAGTTATAAGTGAAAGTATCCTTTCTGCCACTGTACATTAACTATAAATTCCCATTAAGGAAACTGGTATTACCTATTCCTTGTATACCTTCTAGAAATAGAGTCTTTGCATGTCCAAGTAGATGTATATTTACTTATCCTTCTCCACTTTGAAATATATACTGGTTAGTCCATTGTGTTTATTGTCTTAGCAATAACTATTGTTTTTATTGTTGCATCTTTTTAAATTATATGTCTGTATCGTAATTTGTTTTAGTAGTTTCTTATTGATGGACATTTTACCTGTTTGTTTTTCTTTTTGCTGGTCGGAAAAAAATGCTGTAGTGAATAACCTGGTATATTAATCATTTTACACATATGGTACAAATATTTTTTAGCCTATACTTTTAGTACTGGAATTGGAGTTTGAGAAAGAATTTACATTTCTTATTTTGATTAGTATTGCCAAGTTGCCCTACATAGAGATTATATCAATTTATACTCCCACCAGCAGATGTGAAACTGCCTTTCTCTATATTTAAAAAAAAATATTGTATTAAAGGATTTTAAGATATCTTTTCTAGTCAAACGCCTTTCGAATTATCTAATGATATGTTTTTATTATATATATTTGATTAAGCTATAGATTAGAAAAACTAAACTTTTGTCTGCAGCTATTGTTTCAGTTTGTTTTTAGACTTCATTAGTGGTATATTTTTGCCATGTAGAAATGTATTTTTATGTAGTTTAATCTGTCAGTCTTTTTTCCTATAGTTTCTGGGTTTTATGTCATACCTGTTGTATTTAAAATATGGAAACTATGTGAGTTTAAAAAAATAGTTATTTGACTTTATAAAGCAAAGTATAAAATGATCTATGATATCTACTGACAAACTTTATAATTTTATAAAGTTTATAATTTATAATTTTTCTTTGTTTTGTACTTTTATATAGATTTTATACAGTTTACTTTGAACTAATTTTTCTCCCTTTAAGTAATAAATTTACCTTCCTTATAGATGCCTTCCAGGATGTCAAATTTGTCAGCAACTTGTCAGGTAAGTTTAATAACATAACTCAATTAATGTTAGAAATGTCAGAATACAGTGTGATAAAATTTACAGGCTGTTATATTTGAGGGTTGCTTTACTCAGACTTGGGACGTTAAGGATCGGGTAAGGCTGCTTGAAACTCAAGTGAAACTACTTGAGCAGAGTTTGAAAGTTGAATGTGACTTAGTTGGGTAAAGGTTGAGGGAAGAGAGAACAGGATGTGGGAATGCCTGACAGTGAAAGAGATTTATGGTTTTGTCAGGAAACTGCAGAATCGGAGAGATGCAAGTCTAGAAAAAGTAAGTAGGGGCCAGATCATTTAAGCTCTATGTGATTATGCCCCATAGTTTTGATTTCACAGTTTTCATGTGAAAAGGATATATGTAGGATGTAGGAAAGTAACATGCTCAGGTCTGCCTGCTTGCCTGCTCACCTGTCCTCCTTTCTTCCTTCTAGCCTTCCTGTTTTGAAGAGATTGAATTGGTAGAAAATAATAGTTGGGAAAGTTTTGGAGTAATTCTTGCAAAAAAAAAAAAAGAGAGAGAGAGAGCCTGAATTAAGATAGTATCTATGATGATGAGAAGTAGACATATTTGAAGGAATTAATGAGATAAACTCAATAGGATTGGTGAATCTGTAGATAAAGGGAAGATTTGAGGATGTTAACTAAATTTCTTAGGCAACTAAATAAATAGTAATGTTGTTCATTAAAATCTGTTTAAAAAGCATAAGAGGAAGAGAAGTTTTGTGGTTGGAAGGCTATGAACAAAAGTACATAGAATGAGTTCATTTTAGATACATTGAGTTGTTTTACCATCTTTGGTCTTGTTCATTATTCCTTCTTCTAGATGGGAAGTTACATCTGATGTCTTTCTATTCAAGATAGAGATCTTTTATCATTTGGTATAATGTTTAGTTTATCTGAAAATATGTTAATTTTACTCTCATTTTTTAAGGATATTTCACTGGATAGAGAATTCTGAGTTAACAGTTTTCTCATTCCAGCACTTCAAAGATATCATGATAGTGTCTTCTGGCTCCTCTTGTTTCTAGTGAGAAGTCAGCTACTGTAGTTGTTCTTCTGTTTGTAATGGGGTCTTTTTTTCCTCTGGCTACTTTATTTATTTATTTATTTTTAAAAGTTTATTTCCTTTGGCTACTTTAAAGATTTTCTCTATCTTTGGTTTTTAGCTACAGATCTATAACATGTTTGAGAGTGGTTTTCTTTGTACTTTGCTTGTGTAAATATCTGCAAGTTCATGTTTTCCATCAAATTGAGAAGTTTTCAGACATGGTTTTTTAAAATATTTTTTTGCACCATTCTCTCTTTCTTGGACTCTAGTTATACATGTTAGATTGCTTGATATTTTCCACAGGTCACTGAGGACCAGGTTTTTTGTTTGTTTGTTTGTTTGTTTGTTTTTAATCAGTAATCACTTTATTTTAAATTTTTTTATCTAACTTCCCCTCCTCAATGTTCTTTTTTGTTTTCCCCTTAATTTTTTTCCCATTTATCAAATTTGTATTGATCTACCTTCAGGTTCATTAATCTTCATTTCTGCAGTCTTTAATATGCTATTTTGCCCAGTCAGTGAACTTTTCATTTCATGCATTATATTTTTCAGTTCTATAAATTCCATTGATTCTTTATTGCAGTTTCCATGTCACAGCCAAGATGCCCTATCTGTATCCTTATTATCACCATCTATTTTTATTAGTCCTTGAACGTATTTATAATACTTGCATTAAAATCTTTGTTTACTAATTAACAACATCTGTGTCATTTAGGGTCTGTTTCTATTGACTTCTTTTTTTCCTTGATTACAGTCCCTATTTTCTTGTATTTTTCATGTCTGGTAACATTTTATTGTGTGCTTTGAACATTGTACATGATCTACTTTAGGAGTTTGGTACTATGTCATCTCCTTTGAAGGGTGTTCAGTTTATTCTAACGTATGTAAATTATTAGCAGATTTTTTTTTTTGTCCCATTAGGCTTGATTTTATTCTTTGTTAGGTTAGCTCTATTGTTATTTTGAACCTAGTCATATGATGTGGACCTTACTCCTAAGGTATATAGCCTTTTGGGGATCTTAGCTGAAAAACCAAGGTGCTCAGTGATGTCTTTTCATATTGAACTAAAACTACAGTGTCTCCTAGCCCTTTATAACTCCCTTCTCAGACTCACAGCAAGTGATTTCTGCTAGGTGTCACAGAGTCTTGCTTGACACAGGTACAGAGTTCAGTTTATAGCCAAGAACCCATGGTAAATTCTCATGCCAGATTGTCTCTGTCTCTGTATAGCGCTGTCTTTGGTACACTGCTACAAATTCCAACTGTTTCACTAGCTTGGAATTTTGTTTTCTGCCTCCTTGCTCCACTCAGAGACACTGCTGTTTTCTGCCAGGGTATCACCTCTTTAAAAATGGTCGAGAAATTGCCCTAGGCTAGTGCAGTCATGGAGAGAATCACCTCCTGTATTTCCCTCATTTCAAGGATCAAAGTCTGATGCTTACTCTTGTTCAGTGCTGAAGAAAAATTATCTTTACTTTCATCAAGATTAGCTAGAAGGACTCACAAGATTCAGAATGTAGTCTCTCAGGGCTACATAAGATTTAACAAGCATGATGATATCTGTGTTGAGAAAGTTCCCTCCTTTTCCAGTTCCATGAAAATGTGGGTGAATGGATGTTGAATTTTGCTGCTCTTTTCAGTGAGCAAGTTTTTCGTTTAATTGATTTTTCTTCATTGTTCTCTTTTCTATTTCATTGTGTTCTCTTTATTGTTTCTTTCCATCTGCTTACTACGGGTTAAATTTGCTCTTTTTAATTTTTGCTTGGAAGTTTAGATGAATATTGCTTGCAGATCTTTTCTAATTTAAACTATATACTACAAATCTTTATCCTTTATATTAGGGATCCCCAACCCCCCAGGCTGTGGACCAGGTTTGGTCTGTAAGCCTATTAGGAACCAGGCCACATAGCAGGAAGTAAGCCGCAGGCCAGCGAGCAAAGCTTCATCTGTATTCACAGCTACTCCCCAGTGCTACTAGCATCACCACCTCAGCTCCACCTTAGATCATCAGGCATTAGATTCTCATAGGATCATGGGTCCCTGCCAAAAAGGTTGGGGACTGCTACTTTATAGTATATTTTTATACTATAAAGTGTATAAGTAAATATACACATTTTTATTCTAAACACCACAATTGCATTCCATATGTTTTGATGTTATTTTTATTTTAATTTTGTTCAAAATATTTTCTATTTTTTTTATAACTTTCTGATCCATGAGTTAATAAAAAGTATGCCATTTAATTTCCATAAACTTGAGGATTTTCCATATGTTCATTGGTTCTAGTTTAATTTCATTGTGGTCTGATAACATACTTTGTATGATTTTCATCCTTTTTAGTTTATTGAGACTTATTTTATGGCTCAGAGTATGGTCAATCTTGGTGGATACTTTTGTGCACTCGAGTAGAGTCGTTGGGTAGATTGTTCTGTAAACATCTATTAAATCACTTTGGTTGGCTCATAGTTCAGGTATTATAGGATTCCAAGTTGATAGGTGTTTTTTTGTTTTAGTACTTTAAAGATGCTGTACTTTTTGGCTTGCATAGTTTTGGCAAGGTGTCTGCTGTCATTCTTATCTTTGTTCTTCTGTACATAATGTGACATTTGTATACTGGCTTCTTTTAAGATTTTATCACTGGATTTCACTAGTCCCTTCAAGCTGGTTTTGCTTAGTTCTATTGAACTGTTCAGATCTGTCAATCAAATAGTTTTCAAATTTTTATCCCCACTCCCTCCTTTCTGGGTCTTGAATTACATTTGTATTGAGCTTCTTGATATTGTTTTACAGGTCACTAATCTTATTCCTTTTGTTCCTCCCAGTATTTTTACTCACTGTTTCATTTTGGATAGATTTGATTACTATGTCTTCAAGTTACTGGTTTTTTTTGTTGTTGTTGTTTTGTTTTTTTGTAATGTCTAGTTTGTTCTCAATCCTACCCTATGACAGTTTCATTTCAGATATTCTGTTATCTTTAGATATTCTAGTTGGGCTTTTGTTGTTGTTGTTGTTAGGTTCTAATATTTTGTAAGGCACATGCAGTCTAGGTCTAATTTAGCCTTTCTATATAGGTATTATTACTCTTCTGAGGACCCTGTTGTTGGCCTTACATATTATGAGATCTCTCCATTCTGGCTGGTGGAAACACCAGCTATTCCCTGCTCTTTATGAACTTCAGGAATTATATAGCTTATTATGCTGTCTAGTAGTCCTTACCAATTCTTTGGGTAGTTTATTCTTACTTATACTTAAGGAGACCATCCTGCATTTATCTGGAACTCTTTCTCTCTCTCTCTCTCTCTGTAGCTCCCTCCTCTTTTTGTTTTCTGCCCCCACAAATTCTAGCTCTCTTGGCTTCTATAAACTCTTATATGATTTTTATTAAATCAGTGAGACTGCCTAACTCCTTTGGACTCTCACTTCCTACACAGTCCAGTAAGTGCTTCTAAATAGAATGCAAATTCTTGTTCTGCCTCAGTCCACCATTGTAGTCACTGTATAGATTAGTTTGCATTTTCTTGAATCTGTCTGTATGGAATCAGATATATACTTTTTTGGTGGCATCTGGCTTCTTTCATTCAGAATGATGATTTTGAGATTCATTCATATTGTTATGTTTATTAGTGGTTCATTCCCTTCTATTGTTGAATAGCTATATTATATTTTGTAGATGCCCATACTAAATTTAGATGACTATATCATCAAATAATAACATATTTATACTATTTCAGTGCTGTAGTGAAAATTTTCATTTATTGATATCCTAAAATCAAAAGGTCAAATTATTTTTATACTTTTTATTGGTTCACTCATTTTAATTCTGTTTTTTGTTGACTATTTTTTGATGGATCTTTTTAAACGTTTGTTTTTTTCTTTAGGTGTTTCTGTGGTCGCTTGGTCAAGCAACATGCCTGTTTTACTGCAAGTCTTGCCATGAAATACTCAGATGTGAAATTGGGTGACCATTTAAATCAGTCTTTAGAAGAATGGTCTGTGGAAAAGCATACAGAACAGAGCCCAACAGATGCTTATGGAGTCATAAATTTTCAAGGGGGTTCACATTCCTACAGAGCTAAGGTATGTCACATATTTGAGTTTTTACTTCATTTTCTTGTTATCTAAGTAATTTATTACTGACAATTTATGTAACATGATGTCAGAAAATTAGTCTCAATCATTTTTTAATGTATTTTGAAGTTCTTTGTATAGCTGCATGGAAATAGAGACTTGTTTCTATTTTAGTGAAATGGACCTTTTATCATTGTAAAAGTCTCTTTCTGACAAGTCTGCTTTTTTCAGTAATTATTATGGCTATTTTCTTTTACTTCTAAGCTTATGTTTAAGAGGTTTCTTTTCAAGTGACTTGTAATTTATTTTAAGACTGTCTCACTTTTTCTTTGTTCCCTTTTCTTTGTTTCTTTTGATTAAAATTTTTCATTATTTACTTCCTTATTAGCATATTATTTATACATTCTTTTTCTGTTTTTTAATCTTGTAATAAACACTATAAATTATATTTTGAACTTGTTATATTATGAATTAAGTACTTTTACTACTTCCTGGACAATGCAATAACCTTTAGAATACTTGTAACTGCATTTATTTATCTCATCACTTATATGCTTTTATTGGCATGAATTATATTTCTTTCTGTATTTAAACCCCCAAAACATTATTATTCATTTAGATTTACCAAGATTTTACCCCTTACATTGTTCTGCTTGCCCCTCTGCCTTGATAGGAAAATAGTGCCAAATGGTGGGCCCATCTCTTCAAGTTCTTCTGTTCTCCTGGATCCTGACCCTTCAAGTTCTCACTGCTTTGGTAGCTCTCTCATGCCTTAAAACAGATGTTATTTATCTGTTTTCTAAGTTTCTCTTGCTTCCAGGGGCAGAGTTAGTCCTAAACAACCTAGTTCATCATTGCGAGAAGTGAAATTCCTCATTTATTTCTAACAGTCTTTTTTTGTTTTAATTTAATTTTGCTCTGTTTTCCAAACACTGCTTTTGTACCCAAGTATAGCAGTGAGTTAAAACTAATGCAGAAAGACTTAATGTAGAACAGATCTCATTCAGAGCATTCTTAAGGGACTCTGGAGTAAAATTTATTTATTAATTTTAGTACTTTGTGGATCACATCCAGTTACTTCCAGTGAGAAAAACAGCCATCCATATTAAAAATGTCTTCATTATTTTACTACACAGTCCAAGTTCTATTATAAATAGGCTGTATCATTGACAGAACTTTCAAACAGATAATTTAGTATTTGCTTCCCTTTAATAGCAAGAGTTGTAGAAGCCCTCATATATGTGCGCGCGCGTGTGTGTGTGTGTGTGTGTGTATTACCATTCTTCTCTCTTTTTCTTTTTTCCCATCATTGTAGATAGCCTTAATACTTCACATTCACTGCATACTCATAGTTAAACAAGCTAATTAATACTGTGGATAAATTTATAAATTGGATGAATGGTAATTGAGTTTATATAAGCAGAAAGAGTAATATATTTATGTCTTAATCTTAAGGTTTAAAATTAGAGTGCCACTACTTTCAGAATGATTATCCAACTTTAAAATCATCTATTGTTGTTTATTCCTAGGAGTATAAATATATTAAAAGTAGCCTATGGATTTTATTTTGTAATAATCTGATTCAAATAGGAGTTTTCTAAAGCTGTATAACATTGCATTATGAAACCTATGACTGTGTTTGATTATTTTTTCTTTTTAAACATCCTTTTTAGTATGTCAGACTATCATATGACACCAAAACTGAAGTCATTCTACAACTTCTCCTTAAAGAATGGCAGATGGAATTGCCCAAACTTGTTATCTCTGTACATGGGGGCATGCAAAAATTTGAGCTTCACCCACGAATCAAGCAGTTGCTTGGAAAAGGTCTTATTAAAGCTGCAGTTACAACTGGAGCCTGGATTTTAACTGGAGGAGTAAACACAGGTAATGTGATGATCATGCCTATTTTATTTAATGAGTCTGTTGACTTTTTATAATATCAATTAGATACTTAAAATAATAGTCAGCATTGAAAATAAATATATTTAGTTTTTCTGTTAAGTAATCTGTAGTTCCTAGGTATAGATGGTAACTATAAATGTATTTAGTTTTCATTTAGTCTTTAAAAAAAAATGACACACTTTAGAGCAGAGTTTGGTAAACCATGGTACTAAATTCAGCCCACTCCTTGTTTTTGTAAATAAAAGTTTATTGGAATGCAGCCACACTCATTTGTTTTTGTATTATTTGTGGCTATTTTTGTGCTACAGCAGCAGAAGTGAATAATTATGACAGAAGCTGGATGTCCTACAAAGCCTAAAATATTTATTTTTTGGCTTTTTACAAAAAATGGTTGCCAATCCCTACTATAGAGCAAGGTATTATTCCTGTCACTTTCTAGCTACTGGTAAATTGATAGAAGAATGGCAATCAATTACCTAGAAATAGCTTTCAAAATGAAATTTTAATATACTACAATCTTTCATTCCAAGTCTTCTCTATCACATATACAGGTAGATATAAGATAGCCAAATTACTTTTAATATCCAAAGTAAAACAATTATTACTTATATTTGCTTGCAAATATCTAATTCATCACCAACAACTTTTTTGAACCTTGTTGTATATCAGGCATTCTTCTGGCTGCTAAAAATACATTATTCCACAAAACAAATATTTACCTTTATGGAATTTATATTCCAATGGATGAGATGCACACAACAAAGAGATAACTACGTAATGTAAAATATGCTAGATAGTAAGTGCTCTGGAGACACAAGAAATAATAGAGATGGAGGGATGGTGGAGAGAGCTTCACTGATAAGGTGACATTTGAGTAGAAATGGCAGGAAATAAAGGAGCAAGATAAGAATAATGTGGAGCAGAGCATTTAAAGGAGAAGGAACAACTTGTGTGTTGGGAGAATAGTAAGAAGGGTCTAGTGTAGCTTGAGTGCAATGAGCAAGGAATATTAAGTGATGAGGTCAGAAAGTTATAGTAGATCATTATATAAGGCATTGTACTCCACTTTAAGTACTTTGGCTTTTACTCTGAATGAGAAGGGATGGTTTTAAGCAGAGTTGACAAAAACAAATATTATTTGGATGATTTGAAAATAGACTTAATAGACAAGACAGTGTTTGGAAGACCAGTGAAGATGCTACTTCTATATCCAAGTGTAAAATGAGATATAATGCATCATAAAATCAAATTGAGTGACGCACGGATTTCCTAGGGCTGCCATAACAAAATACCACAGATTGGGGTAACTCGAACAAAAGAAATTTATTTTCCCACGGTTGTGTAGGTCCAAGATCAAGGTGTTAGCAGGTTTGGTTCTTCTCTTCTTGGCTTGCAGATGGCCACCTTCTTATTGTGTCCTCTTGTGGGCTTTCCTCTACGTGTGCATCCCTGGAGTCTCTTTTTGTGTCCAAATTTCTTCTTGCTATAATAAGCACACTCATCAGATGGAATTAGGGCCCACCCTAACAGCCTCATTTTAATGTGATAACATCTCTAAAGGGCCTGTTTCCAAATTCAGTAACATTCTGAGATACTGGCATTAGGATTTCAACATAGGAATTTGGGGGTAGTGTACAGGACAGTTCATAACATGTGATAAGAGTTATATGCTCTTTTGAATGGTCTTTTCTACTATTCTCCCAGTTTTTGATTCAGCTGGACAACTTTTGTAGTTGTTTGGGGGGGATATGTGTGTGCGTGTGCGTGTGTATGCGTGTTGCTTACAGTCCTTAGTCAGACTCTTATTTTTTTTTTTAGATGTGTAGAGCAATAACAAAAACTGTAGTTACTTACATGAGGAATCTAAGAGAGGACTAGGCATAACATGATAAAAGTTAGTTTTACGTGTATTTCAGGCAGTTGTAATGCTTTGACATTGTGGGATTTTTTTTTTTTTTTGGTCCTTCTATTTTCTTTTGTAAGTTTGTCTTTTGGACCTTTTTTTGGCTTTTGTCTTATATGTGTAAAGATATCACATTGTAATGTTACAGATTGAGCACAGGATTTTAATGAACACAGTAAATACTTTCAAATAAAGTGAATTAAATTTTATATGAACAGGTGTGGCCAAACATGTTGGCGATGCCCTCAAAGAACATGCTTCCAGATCATCTCGGAAGATTTGCACTATTGGAATAGCTCCGTGGGGCGTGATTGAAAACAGAAATGATCTTGTCGGGAGAGATGTAAGAGTGGTTTTAAAAATTCTTATATATGAACTTATGTGTAACAAAATAAGAGTAAGGATAGTATAAGTCAATTTAAAATATTGATGAACAAACCATACTTTTTAAATAACCTTTAAAAAGTATTTCCCTAAGGTTTTCTTCTGATCTTTTGAAAATGCACTCATAGATATAAATGTCAATATTATGTTAGTGCATTTTGGTTTCTGCCTTTTTTGTGTAACTATTTCATACCTTTTCCATATCATGCTAATCTTTGTAATTAAATTTTTAATGACTAAATGACATTAAGAATTTTATTGTCACTAAGAGTAGTAATCAAATGCTATTCATTTTTCATTGGAATGATTAAAGATATGTGAATTGGTTATAGGTAGTTATCAAGTGACTATTAAAAAGGAATTTCTGAATTATAATTATCTCTTAAGTGCAGTTAAATTTCTAGTATTAATTTTAAAAATTCTGCTTATTGCTAGATAAATAGCAATATGACATTCGATTGCTTTTATTCAGTGTCCTTTACATATTGCTCTTTATTCACTAATAACCCAATAGTTTTTTCATATCATTTATTTACAAAGCTGTTGCTTTTTTTGCATGTGATAATGAAATATTATTATATTCTGCAATAAGAGTAAAAATATATTTGTATCATTCAAGCCATATTGATTAATCTTCAAATGCTTAAAAACTTGTGCTTTTGGGTACATTCTTTGACATTTTTTATTTGTTGCTATAAGTAAATGGAATTTGGCCTGTGCTTGTCTTTGCAGAATATTTCAAAGTTTATTTTTACTTTAAACTGTATTTAATCCTTCCCACTAACACTTATATTTAACATTGTTTAGGTGGTTGCTCCTTATCAAACCTTATTGAACCCTCTGAGCAAATTGAATGTTCTAAATAATCTTCATTCCCATTTCATATTGGTGGATGATGGCACTGTTGGAAAGTATGGGGCAGAAGTCAGACTGAGAAGAGAACTTGAAAAAACTATTAATCAGCAAAGAATTCATGCTAGTAAGCGAATTTATAAATTTGTTACTATTGAAATTACCGTGGCCTACATTAATTGTCAGCAACATCCTTAAATGGTAGTATATTCTTTGAAGTGTTCATTTCCTGATGTAGCAAGGTAACATACAAAACAACCAAAAGTCACTGACGTTAGGCAAAATAAGAAGACCTAGGAAAAGAAGTCTGAGGCCTAATAGGGTATTCAGATATCAGGACCAAAGCCACAGAGGTTTATTGGGAGCTATGTTGCTCTTGTAACCCCATTGCAGCCCAAAGAATTCAGAAATATTCTTAATGTATGATGTATTCTAATACATGACTTTAATATTCAAGATTGAAGAATAAAAGAAGGAAAAAATGCTTTATTGCAAAGTAATAATCACCTTGCTTAAAGTTTATAACCTGTGAATCCCTCTTTGGTTGTTGTATATTAAAAGTTGGTATTCTCCATACTGGTCTTTCCACCCATAGTCAAACTTTCTGGTTCAACACCCAGATTTTTATTTCATAAAGAATACATTTTATAATCTTTGGACAACAAGAAGGTGAACTCTATGACAATTTTGAATAGAAATTCAAAATTATAGAACAGTGCATTTAGATAATGATGGAATCATAGCATCTCTGAAAAATTAGGATTGTTTTAGAATCCTGCAGTTACCTATATTTTGGATACTTTCACTGCATTACAGGTTATTGTTAAAAACAAAAATTGGTGTTCAGTAAATTTTTTTCTTTTACTCTGGTAGAGTTCTTGGATTTTATTGATCATTTTCTTTTTTGTCCTGATTCTGACATTAATTTCTATATTAATGTCTTGGGGTATTTGAAATCAGAAATATACATTTTAAAAATGAATAAAATATATAGTAGAAGTTCAACTTGTACAACATTAAAAAGCTAAAAAACAAATTGATGTTATAAATTTCTTATCAAAAGTTGACTTAGTGAAATAGACAAAGTAACTTTGCTTTTCAATACATATATCAATTCTAGTGTATGCCTAATTATAGATTAGATTTTCTAATTTTGTCATTTAGAACAAACTAAGTCAATGAAAAAGTAATTTATTCAGTGTTTATGTCAGACTGGTATGTTGAGTGCTTCAAATGAACGCAACAACAGTTTTATAAGAAATTATATTTTGACTTTCTATTTTTGTATTTGGGTAAAAAAAAATATTAAATTACTAAATTTTGCCTAATGTTTTAATTGATCTTTTACTTTTTTTAGGAATTGGTCAAGGTGTTCCTGTAGTGGCTCTCATATTTGAGGGTGGGCCAAATGTTATCCTCACAGTTTTAGAATACCTTCAGGAAAGTCCTCCTGTTCCAGTTGTCATATGTGAAGGAACAGGCAGAGCTGCAGATCTACTAGCATATATTCATAAACAAACAGAAGAAGGAGGGTAAGTGTATGATTACAACAAATTTTTACTAACTTTATGTAAAAAGGCTTGAGGTTTTTGGAATATTAAATTCATTTTAGTGTATCTTTTGACCCAGTAGTCCAATTTCTGAGAATTGTTCCTGCAGATGTACTTGTACACATATGAAATAATGTACATATAAAGTTACTTCTTATAGTGTTGTTTGTAATAGTTAAAGATTGGAACAAAATAGAACATATATCAAAGGGACTAGATAGATAAATTATGGTCTATCTGCAATGGAATAGTTTTAACTGAGTAAGGTTGGTATCTGTGTACTAGATTTGGGAAGATTACATACACACACACACACACACACACACACACACACACACACACACACACAAAAAGGAAGATGTAGGGTATAGCGTGTATATTGTACTACCTTTTATGTAGGAAAAAAGAGAGAATAACTTTTTATACATAGAAAGATATCCTGGGACGTTGTTAGGCTAATAGTGTTTTTTGAAAGCATTTGAGATGGAACTAGGCAGATGGAAGACAGTGGGGAAGGAGACTTTCATGTTTTAGATTATTTTATTTCATTATATTTTTTGAGCCATGTAAATATAATACCTATTGAGAAAAAAATGCCAATGTGGCCATGTTTAAGACATCTTGGTGAGATACTGCTTTATACACCATAATGTCTTGAAATTATCTTTATACAACATCTTATAAAATGTGAGTGCTGTTATTGCAATTCATGCCATGTAATAACATTTAGAGTAATCGAAAGAAAAATCAGTCCTTTCAATTTTTACCCTTTATGACTTATCATGGGAGTCTCATGAAGGAGAAGATTTTAGTGAGGGTCAAATATTTAATATTAATACAGATCCACCTGTACTTAATATCAGATTCTACAAATAATGGAAATTGAAATCAGTGAATTAATTTCTGTTACATCTTACTCTAGGAATCTTCCTGATGCAGCAGAACCTGATATTATTTCAACCATCAAAAAAACATTTAACTTTGGCCAGAGTGAAGCAGTTCATTTATTTCAAACACTGATGGAGTGCATGAAAAGAAAAGAGCTTGTAAGTAGATTTTAGCAGAGTAAGCCTTTTTATTTTATTCAAAGTACACTCTAAATTGGTGAAAAACTTGTTTTTAACTTGAATCTAAAATTTAAATCTTTTTTTAACCATGTAAAGATGTCATTATTTTGTTCAAATGAGTGATATCAAGGAGAAAGATCATAGTTTTTATACATTGAGATATATATCTGCACTTCTATTTTAGAAAAAGTTTCATAATTTGGCCTCAACAGATTATGTCCATGGTCAAGGAAGAGTGCTAAATACTTGTATATTTTCTAAAATGTACTTAGGAAAAAAAATGTTTTTCTCTGAGCAAGTGATCAAATTAAGTTACAGATAAATGCTGCTTAATTTCAGTCCTCTAAACATGGCTTAAGTTTTTAGAGATAAAATTTTTTATCAGCTCTCTTAAGTAGGTGGATGATCTCTTTTTTTAATATGCATTTTATTTTTATATACTGTGAAATAAAGTTAGTTGAAAATTTATATCGAGGTTAGTACAGTAGTCTCTGAAATAAAGATTTAGGTCTCTTAAATAAAGGTTATTAAATAAAAAATTCTCAAACAATTTAAAGAAATTTCCAATAAAAAAAGTTCTTATGGAGGACACATATAATTATTTAAGTTAAAGTGTTCACTCTGTAGAAGGAACAGCAGGATTTTCTCAGATAAGTAAATCCATAGCCTCTGCCCATAAGTTGCTTCCTCAGTAGTAAAGGATATAACAGAGGTCAAAAATGAATATAATATGAAACCAAACAGTTTGAGTGTACTTATAATTTTATTTGGTAAATAATACAAAGTCTTTTAATATTATATTTTTTGGTTCCTTTTTTCTGAACAAAAAATAAAACCCTCCAAAACTATATCTCTCACGTGGTTTAATGTTACTTTCTATTTTATGTGTCTTATGCCTTAGCTTTTAAAATGTAATGGCATAATATTATGAATTATCTTTAAATAGATTACTGTTTTCCACATTGGATCAGATGAACATCAAGATATAGATGTAGCAATACTTACTGCACTGCTTAAAGGTAAGACTTAAACATTTTTTATTTGTAAGATATTTCATTTCTATCCTATATATAGGATAGGACTAAGATAGGACTTTTTAATTTAGCAAAGTGAGAACGAATTTTTCAGTAATTTTTATTTGCAAAAGACACATTTAATCTTTGATAATACATTAGCTTTTATTTTTACCTTGTAGAGTATTTTTTAAAATTTATAGCAGGATTTATGCTACCAGACCTATTTAATTATCCTGTTAAGATTATGTCACATTTTCAGTTGGCTGAAAAATAAGTGCTTAAAGATAATAAGGTATTACTTGATAGAAATTCAAGATAGTGTCCTGAAACATGCTGTTTTCATTTTGAAGGGAAATTGGAAAGAAAACCAGAAGTATCTTCTAGGATTGAGATGTGAATGTATATGTATGTTGAACTATTTTGCTCTTGTTATCTTGCCAAAAACATCCACCTGATATAACAAATAGTATTGCAGTGAAAAATCATTTAAAAAATTATAAACTAAAATGGTGTCCCATCTGAGTATCTGAAAGACCCAAGTATGCAGTGAGGTGGCAGGAGCAAAGCAAGAGGGCACTTGTTGTCATTCACAAGAATTTTCCAAATATTAGGCCACAATAAATTGCCAATAGATCAGATATTTTAAAAATACTATAATAAGTATAAGATAATATATACATCATCTTGGGAACAACAGATCATAAGTAATAGGATACCCAGAAACCATTAAGAGAAAGATTTATAAATGGGATTGCATAAAAATAAAAAGAGAGTACCAAATATTTGGCATATACTTTTTGTGTTTTAGTTGTATAGAGTATTTATCTCATTTTCTCCTTACAATAGTCTTAAGAAGAAGACTTATTTTTCTTTATAGATGAAGAAACTAAGGAACAAGAATGTGGAGAGATCACAGAGAGCTGTTATTAATCATGAAAAAGATGAATACCTCAGGGAAAAATGAGTCGCTATTTATGTAAAAGATATTTTTTACATATGTGAGGGAATATCTGGAAAGATAGTGTTATAATTTTTAAATAGCAAATTTTTTAAAAAAGAAGCTATCTATAGTGGATATTCTTATACCTCTGATGGATGTTATAACCTTTTTGGAATATATTTTAGCAGTATATCAAAGCTTTAAAATATATATCCTCCTTTCTACAATTTGGCTTCTGCAGAATCATCCTGTGTAAATCACCAAATTACATAAAAATATACGCAACAAAAAATTCAAATAACCTGAATGTTCACTAGTTAGAATATTTGTTGAATAAATTTTAGTTTACCTTTAAAAGGTAGTGTATATAAGGTAAATCTATGTACTATTGTAGAAAACTAATCTGTGATATTAAGATACATAAAGCAGGCTGCTGAATACTTTGTATAGTATGATCCACTTTTGCATGAATAATTAAAAGCAAACATACGAATTTATATATGCACCAAAAAGCATCTCTAAGGATATTTTTCATAATCTTAACAGTAAATACTGTCTCTATGATAGAAATAGGTCATCTTTGTTTTCTTCTCTTTGTTCTGCATTCTGAATTGTTTACAATGTGAGGCTGTGTCTTTTCTATAGTTGGAAAATAAAAGTCCTCAATCCTGGGGGTAACCTTATCTCTCTGAGGTAGACTACCTCTGAACAGTGGCTTCTATCAGATGTGTAAGTTAGTTAAAAGGAGTGGGGAGAATCCATAAGTGTTCACATCTTAATGGAGGTAAATTAATTGAACTTGTCAACTTTTCTCTATTCAATTAGGTACTAATGCATCTGCATTTGACCAGCTCATCCTTACACTGGCATGGGATAGAGTTGACATTGCCAAAAATCATGTATTTGTTTATGGACAACAGTGGCTGGTATGTAAAATCTGTGTACACAATGTAATTTAAGTAACAATGAAGTGTTTGTTGGAACTGTATTCAAATGGACATTTTACCTGTCATGTGCAGAATTTACCAAAGTGCAAAATTAGTTTGCCTAAACATTTCTACAACAAGCAAATCTATTTAGAATTTAATAAGTCCTGTTTGCCTCTTGATAAAACCTTATTTTTTATAGCATAAAATCTCTAAAATTTCTAGAACTGAAATAATGCTTACGTATCTTATGTTCATCAGGGAAATCAGCCAGTAATTTTCTTTTCTTGTGGTGTTCTTGTCTGGTTTTGGTATCAGGATAATGCCCTCATAAAATGAGTTTGGAAGAGTTCCCTCCTCTTCTCTTTTTTAAAATATTTGAGAATTAATTCTTCTTTGAATGTTTAGTAGAATACATCAATGAATCCATCTGCTCCTGGACTTCCGTTTGTTGGGAGGTTTTTTGATTACTAATTCAATCTCCTTACTAGTAATCAGTCTGTTTAGATTTTCTGTTTCATCATGATTCAGTCTCGGTGGGTTATATGTTTCTAATTTATTGGTTTTCCAGAGTGTCGGAATATAATTTTTCATAGTAGTCTCTTAATGACTCTTTGTATTTCTGTAGTGTTGTTACTTCTCTACATTTCTGATTTTATTTGAGTCCTATCTAATAAGTCTTCTTTTTCTTGGTTTGCCAATTTCGTTCCTTTTTTTAAAGAACCAACTCTTAGTTTCATTGATTTTTCTTTATTAAAGTCTTTTTAGTCTCAGTTTCATTTATTTCTGCTCTAATCTTTGTTACTTTATTTCTTCTACTCACTTTGGGTTTTGTTTGTTCTTTTTCTAGTTCCTTGAGAGGTGAAGTTAGGTTATAAGACTTTTCTTGTTTCTTGAGGTAGGCATTTATTGATATGAACTTCCCTCTTAGAACTGCTTTTACTGCATTCCACAGATTTTGGTATATTTCCACTTTTGTCTGAGGTATTTTCTGACTTCCTTTTTAATTTTTTCTTTGACCCATTTGTTGTTCAGTAGCATGTCATTTAATCTACATATTTGCGAGTTTTCCATTTTTCTGCATGTTACTAATTTCTAGTTTCACACAATTGTCGGAAAAGATGCTTGATATTATTTCAGTCCTTTTAACTTTATTAAGACTTGTTTTGTGGCTAGAAAATGTACCATGTACACTTGAGAAAAAGGTGTATTCCATGGCTTTTGGATGGAATATTTTGTATCTACCTGTTAATTCTGTGTGATCTTAGGTATCATTTAAAGCAGATATTTCCTTATTTGTTTTTTATCTGGACAATCTCTCCATTGATGTGAGATATAAAAGTCCCTTATTATTATTGTATTGCTTTTTCTCCCTTTAAATCTATTAATATTTGCTTTACATATTTAGGAGCTCCTATGTAGGGTACATAAATATTTACAAATTTATATCCTCTTGTTGGATTAAGTGCTTTATCATTCATTGTGCACTGCCCAACTTTGTCTCCTGTTACAATCTTCGTTTAAAAGTCTATTTTGCCTGATATAAGTATAGCTACTCCAGGTTTCTTTTGATCTCCACTTGCATGGAATATCTTTCCATCACTTTTAGTCTGTGTGTTTATCTTTATGCCTAAAGAGAGTTTCTAATAAGCAGCATATAGATAGATCTTATTTTTTTAATCTGTTTAGCAGCCTGTGTCTTTTGAATGGAGCATTTAGGCCATTTACATTTATAGTAATTATTGATAGGTCTGATAACCATTTTGTTAATTATTTTCTGGCTGTTTTTGTAATTGTTCTTTCTTGCGCTCTTCCTTTGTGATTTGACAATTTTTTTTTGGTGATATGCTTATATTTCTTCCTCTTTATCTTTTGTCATTTTTACTCTTAACATTTTTACTCTCACCACCGTAATTTGTTTTCAATGTCACATTTTAGACATTTTTTTATCTTTTTAACTAATTATTGAAATCACTATATTTACTATATATTTACATTTCCAGTGAGATTTATCTTTCATATGTTTTCTTATCACTAATTAGCATCCTTTTCAGTTTAAAGTAATCCCTCTAACGTTTCTTGGATGGTGGCAGGGGGGTTCTTTTTATGTAACAAGTAATTTTTCTCTTGCTGC
The DNA here is from genome assembly GCA_004027375.1 of Macroglossus sobrinus. Taxonomy (NCBI): domain Eukaryota; kingdom Metazoa; phylum Chordata; class Mammalia; order Chiroptera; family Pteropodidae; genus Macroglossus; species Macroglossus sobrinus. The sequence goes on from PVKZ01000188.1 coordinate 671,548, forward strand.
TTTTAATATTCTCTCCTTATCTTTATTTTGACAATTTAATTATGTGTCTCAGTATGATTTTTTTTTTTTTTTGGATTCATCTTATTTAGAACTTTCTGATTCTGGATGTCTGTTTCCTTCCCCTGTTAGGGAAGTTTTCAGCTATTATTTCCACAAATAATATTTTTGCTCCTTTCTCTCTCTCTTATCCTTGTTGGAGTCCTATAATAGAATGTTAATTTTTGATGTTGTCCCATTAGTCCATTAAGCTGGCTACACTGTTTTTCTTTTTCTTTTTTTTTTTCTTTTAGCTGCTTTAATTGGGTGAGCTCCACTGCCCTGTCTTTTGAGTTCATTGGTCCTTTATTCTGCCTCATTTACTCTGTTATTGAAACCTTTTAATGTATTTTTCAGTTTAGTTATTGTATTCTTCATGTCTGTGACTTCTCTTTGGTACATTCTTATATTGTCTCTTTGTTGAAATTCTCTCTGTGTTCATATGTTCATTTTCCAAGTTTAGTGAGTGACTTTATGGCCATTACTTTGAACTCTTTATCAAGCAAATTACTTACCTCCATGTCATGAAGTGTTTTTTTTCATGAAGTTTTATCTTGTTCTTTTATTAAGAATATATTCTTCTGTTTTAGTAACTCCCAGTAGTTGAGGATGTGCCAAGACCTATCATTGTCTCTTAGGGAAGGATCTCAGCACCTACATTCAGGCTGATTGGAAGCCAGACCCTTCAGAAATAGCTTTTTAAAAATCTTCAACAACGTATTAAGAAACCAAATTTAATAATACATTGAAAGGATTTGTTCCAGGTATGATGCAAGGATGGTTCAACATCACAAATCAGTGTGATACACTGCATTAACAAAATGAAAGATTAAAATCCTATGATTATCATAGTACATAGAGGAAAAGCATTTAACAAAATTCATTATCTATTTATGAAAAAATTCAATCAACAAGTAAATACAGAGGGAACGTATTTCAGTGTTTACTCAGTGGTTAAAAGCTGAAAGATTTTCTTCTAAGACTAGGAACAAGACAAGAATGCCCACTCCTACCATTTTTATTCAACATAATATTCGGAATTCCTAGCCAGAGCATTTTGTGGGCGGGGGGGGGGGGGGGGGGTGGAGAGAGAGAGAGAGAAATAAAAGGTATTCAAATTGGAAAGGAAATAGTAAAATTTTGTCACTGTTTGCAATGACATGATATTATATATGGAAAACCTTAAAGACTCCATCAAGAAAATTAGAACTGATAAATTTAGCAGAGTTGTAGGATACAGATCAATACCCAAAAGTCTGTCATGTTTCTATACATTAATAATGAACTATCAGAAAGAGAAATTAAGAAAATCTTACTTACAATTGCATTAAAAAGAATAAAATACCTAAGAATAAATTTAACCAAAGAGATGAAAGACCTATAAATTGAAAAGTAAAAGATGTGAAGAAGACAAATTGAAGAAGACACAAATAAATTGGAAGATATTCTGTGCTTGTGGACTGGAAAGAGCAATATTGTTGAAATGTTCATAATACCCAAAGCAATCAAAAGATTCAGTGCAATCCCTATCAAAATTCCAAGGGCATTTCTCAGAGAAATAAAACAAATTTTAATGCTAAAATTTATATGGAACAGCAAAAGACCCCAAATAGCCAAAGCAGCCATGCAAAAGAAGAATAAAGCTAGAAGCATCATGCTCCCTGATTTCTGACTATATTATAAATATTTGATAAGTAAAACATTATGGTATTGGCATAAAACTGACACAAAATAAATAGAGCAGGATAGAGAGCTCAAATAAACCCATGCATCTGTGTTCAGTTAATTTACAACAGTGAGCCAAGAATATACAATGGGGATAGAACAGTCTTTTCAACAATTGGTGGTAGAAAAACAGGACAGCAACATGCAAAAGAATGAAACTTGACCACTTCTTACACCACACAAAAAAATAAAATGGGTGACTTGAACATAGAACATAGGAGCCATAAAACTAGAAGAAAATATAGGCAATAAACTCCTTGCTACAATTCATGGTGGTAATATTTTTAATCTGACAACACATAAAAAGAACAAAAGCAAAATAAACAAGTGGGACTCCATGAAACTAAAAACCTTCTGCATAGCAAAGGAAACAGTCAAGAAATTGAAAAGGAAACCTACTGACTGGGAGAAAACATTTGCAAACCATGTATTTTTCAAGGGATAACATCCCAAAAAAGAACTCATATAACTAATTCAGTGTCAAAAAAGAAGATTTGAATAGACTTTTTTTTAGACATACTGACGGCCATCAGGCACATGAAAAGGTGCTCAGTATTTATCATCAGGGAAATGGAAATTAAAATTAAAATAAGATAGCACCTCATACCTATTAAAATGGCTGTTATCAAAAAGACAAGAAATAAGAAATACCGGCAAAGATGTGGAAAAAAGGGAACCCTTGTACACTGTTAGTGAGAATGTAAATTGATATAGCCACTATGGAAAACAATATGGAGGTTTCTCAAAAAATTAAAAATAGAACTACCATGTGATCCAGCAGTCTGCTTCTGGGTATTTATCCTAAGAAAATGAAAAAAGTAACTCCAAAAGATATGTGCATGTGCATGTGTACTGCAGCATTATTTATAGTAGCTAAAATATAGAAATAATCAGTGTCCATCAGTGGATGAATGGATAAAGAAATTGTCACACACATACACGCACACACACATGCACGCCTTGAGGACATTAAGTGAAATAAATCAGAGAAAGAGAAATATTGCATGATCTCTCCTATACATGGAATTAAAAAAATATACCAAGCTCATAAATGGAGTAGATTGGTGATTGCTAGAGGGAGGTGAGAGTAGAAGAAATGGTGAAGGTGGTGGAGTTAAGAGGTTAAAAAAAAAGAAATAGTACTCTATGTAGAAGAGAACTCATCAGAGTGTTCTCATGGATGTTTAGACCAGTTTCTAATGCACTCTTCCCCATTTTACTGAATGGTACCAGTCTCTTCCCAGTTTCTTAGACAAGAAAACTCTGTCATTTTTTACTTATCCTTGTGTATTACAGTCCAATTCCATTTGTAAATCTTCTCAGATCTGCTTTCAAAATACTCAGTTGTATTATCTTGGTCCAATTTATTACCCTTCTGTATTGTTTTAGTAGTAGCATCTTAATGTAGTTTTTTTTATTCTCATTCTTCCTTTTCTGTTATGCATGGAAGGTCAGTCACATCACATTTACCCAGAGCACAATCCAGAATCCTTATAATGGCCTACAAGGTTTTACATCATCTGCCTCATTACTACTTCTCTTACCGTACATGTTAAACACTATCTTGTTTGCTCTCTTTTATATAGCCATTGTGGCCTTCTTACTGTGGCCTTCTTAGCATATCAAGAATGGTCCTCTTTATAGGCTTTGTACTTTCTATTTTCTCTCTCTGGAACATTATTCCTCTAGATACCTTCCTGGTCTTGCTTTCTCTCTCTGGCTTCTAACCAAATGTATTCTCCTCAGTTCAGCTTTTACTGTGAAAAAATGAATACATATTACATTCTCATAAATTGGTTGAGTTTTATTTTTAAGTGCATTGTCAAAATATTTTTCATATTATGACCTAAACTGAGTTGTGAACAATATCACAAAAAACACATCTTCCATCTTGAAATTCTATCATGTATAAGTCTGTATAGTAAAAAGATTTGAAGATTATATCCTTTGCCAAGTGGTATAAATAGAGGATAGATTGGAGGGAAAAAATGGTAATAAAAGCTGCTATAGAGTAACAAGTAAAAAATGGCAGTGATTCTAGTGTTGACTTATATCACAGTTTTTTTTAATTATAAGTACCAAATGATTAAAAATATATGGAAGTAATAGTCCATATTAATATTAAATATATGAATAAAAGTCTACTGATATAATAACCTTTATTAATGATACTCAAGGAAATCTTTATATTTTTGTCTCCACTAATTTAACATTTGGTTGAGAATGTGTTGAAGTCTATAAAAGAGCCTCTAAAAACTTAGAAGGGACAGCTACAAATGCTGACTGATGGATATATCCATGTTATATTAAACTCAAATGTATAATTCCTGTTAAAGTTCTAAAAGAAAACTAAGTACAATCTTGTCTAACTTATATGGTAGTTGTAATTTTTGGAATCCTCCAAAAAACCTTTTCTAAATATTGAGAATTATTGCTCTAAGGTATTTTTTTCCTAAATTTAGTTGTAGATGGATTCTTTCTTGTTTTTTCCCTTGTCACACTTGCAAACATTACAAAGGAGAGTTTATAGAATGTTATTTGGGGAATGCTACTCTAGAGTTGCCTCTTCATCTATTCTCTATAGACCTTAAGTCCTAGCCTTTTACTGTTTTACATCTTTTTAATTTTGTTCTAAAACTCTTAGGGGATCAAGGAAGTATAAATGCCATGGACTAGCATTTAGAACTGTTTGTATAATTAGAATGTGTGAAGCGTATTTACTGATTTTTTAATTAAATTTTTTGGAGTGACATTGGTTAATAAAATTATATAAGTTTCAAATGTACAATTCAATAATATGTCATATGTATATTGCATTATGTGCTCACCACCCAAAGTTAAATTTCCTTCATATTTATTAATTTTGATACTCTTTTAGGTTGGATCCTTAGAACAAGCTATGCTTGATGCTCTTGTAATGGATAGAGTTGCATTCGTCAAACTTCTTATTGAAAATGGAGTAAGCATGCATAAATTCCTTACTATTCCTAGACTGGAAGAACTTTACAATACTGTAAGTATATGTTAATATCCTTTGTTAACTAAATTTTGTTATCATCTTTGAGAAGTGTCTTTTTATCTGAACAGAGTCAATCCTATTGATAAAACCTTTAATGTCTTGCTAGATTACATGGAAAAATTACAGCCAGTCTTTGTACAGATTGGTTATATGATAGTTGAAAGCTTTTTCTCCATTTCTGGGAACCTCTCCTATCACCATAGCCACATAGGAAAAATATGTAGTGTTATGAATCCTGTCTCCTTTTCCCTCCCCTCACTCTTTTTTAAAACTATAGGATCAACTTCTTAATTACAGGGTCATTATGTTTCTTTTTCTTCTTCGTGATCATTTGTTACACTAAATTTCTTTTGACTTCTTTGTCTAATGCAGAACTTACACTTTGCTCTTTATTTTCTCTTTTTACTTTTTTACATTCATGATTTGATTTTGTGTCCCTCTTTTAGCTTACATACCGTTTTTTATTTTTCTAAGGAAAAGAAAACTAATTCTTTCACAAAGCCTTTCTGATTTCATTTCAGATTTCATGTCACTACATCAGAGAGAGCAAATACTGCCCTTCTTATTGATTTCTGCGTTTCCAATATGAATTTAATTGAGCTATACTTTGAAGAAGCACTATGACCAAATCCTGGCTTCCTGACTCTGACTTCTCTGCATTCATCATTTTCTACCTCTTTATCTCCTCCTTTTCATTCCTAATTTTTGTACTACTCAGTCATTTCTAGTCTGTACTAACTTTTGTAATCCAGCCTCCTAGTCTTCATGTCAGTTCTTTAAACTAATATTCTTATAATCACATATTATATTTACCATAATTTTTCTCAGTTTAAAAACTTTTGATGGCTCCCCAATATGTATTAAATAATATCCAGATCCTTAGCTTGATTTTCAGAGCTCTCCAGCTTTTGAAATTTTGAAAATTTTGCCCCAGCTATCTCTCATTTGGCCTTTTTAATTCCATCTTCATCCTCTTATACTGGGTACATACACACATTCTTTTTTTTTTAAAGCATATGCCACTTACACAGTGCTGGTCTGTGTTTTTCTTTCAGCTATTCCCCACTTGCTAGAATCTTAGTCATTGCTTAGAACTTAGTTTAAATACCATGCCATTGCCTTCATGAAGCCCAATGGCATAGTCAGTTTACTACAATTTTATCTTCCCCTGTGGATTTTATGTTACTTTTGAGTAGGGGTTCTATCTTTATTTTCCCCCCATTTTTTTCCCCTTTAATAGTGTATAGCGCAGTTACATTGAACTTTGCTGGTGTTCTTTTGTCTCTAACAGACAGACATAAAAATTCAAAGGATTATTCATTGTGCTGAAGTAATGTTTATCCCTGAAATGTAAAGCAAATATAAAACACTAAAAATAAAAATTGATTCCATTAGCAAAGCAAGTAATTTTTAAAATTATATTACTCATTAAGGTAATGAATGGTTACTTTCAGCATCAATTATTGATTAAATATTTTAAAATTTAAGGGATTAGAACATGACAAAACTGTTCCTCAAACTTTGTGGTATCAGAGTCCTATAACATAAAAATTATTGAGGTCTTCAAAGAGCAATTCTGTGAAGGTTCTGTTTATGTGTATTGATATTTACCATATTAGAATATTAAACCAAGAAATCTTTTTTTTTTTTTTTTTTTGGCAAGGCAACCTTTGATTGATCTCACAGATTGCAAGGACCTTGTCATCTGACAATCCTTTATTTTTAACATTTTTATGCCTGCAGCAGCTGGTCTTCCTAGGTGGTCTTCCATCCAGTGGCAAAAACAAGGGTATTAACAAGAAAGATCATACACCTGCATTATCATTGAAAGAATTGTAAATTAAAGATATAATTTAAGTTTGAAGTTTTCAGTGTTGTATAACTTTTAGAAAACAAAACATGTTACATAAGTAAAAATATAAGAACATAAGAAATTACACATTTTGTTTAAGGTAATTATGACAGTATGAGACAGTTATATCCTTTTCTTTGTTCATGTTATGAACAGAACTAATTTAACTCAAAAACAGTATACATATACAAGTAGGTTTATAAAAGTTCTATAGGTAATAAGAAGGGAAATTGTTTACATTATTTTAGAAGAAAAATGATAGTTTGTTCTGATTTTTTCTCCTTAAAGAAACAAGGTCCAACCAATCCAATGCTATTTCATCTTGTTCGAGATGTTAAACAGGTAAGAGATTTTCTTTTCCAAAAATGTTATATAAAATACTATTTATACTTCATCTGTCTCAAAACATATAAATACATCTTAAAAATAGCAATAAAATGACATTTTTAAAGAACCAAATAAAATAAAAGCTAAATTTGTGGTAACAGAGAGGTAAAGAATATACTATATCAGAAATTTAAAAAAAGGAAATTTATGAAATTGTGACTGAGTGCTTGAGCTTCTTGACATCTGAGATAGAGGATGATGAATTTTATAATGCTCATTGGTCCATAAAGGAAGATCATTAATACAATGAATATATGTTCTTTTTCTGTTCAGAAGAAATTTGTTCTCTGGGCATGTAAAGATATTATAGAAGGACACTGAGGGAAACATTGGTTGGTGATCTTAATGGCAGATTTTTTTACCCCCATAAAGCTTGAATAATGGGGGAGACCTTCAGTCCAGGGGGTTTCTAAAACACATTTGCATTATGATTTACTTATGTGGGTTAGCAGAAAGAACTGTAGTTAATTCTGGAAACAAATATGAGATTTGGTATGTATTGACTATTTTTACATTGGTGGCTATAATAATAAGTCCCATTTTTTATTTTTGTAAATAAAAAATCTTAAAGGCAGTAATTGAGTTTTCTGATTTAAATTAATAAGTTGAGTTTTATAAGTTATTTGTATGATTTGAGAAATTACGGTTTTCTTTTTAGATAACTCACATTATTTAATTTAAATATTTCTCATTCAAGTGGGCTTATATTATAATGATATTTGTCAGATTTCTTAAAACATCCTCAATCATAAAGCATATTTTGAGGTTACTTAAGACAAAATAAAAGCAAAAATCTTACATTTTAGATGAACTTTTTATTTTTAAATAGATTTAAAGAAAACAGACATCTAGGGATTAGAAATGTCACAGATGAAACCAAAATATGAAAATTATAAGCATTTAAAAAATACTAAAAGTTCATGAAATTATAATGAGTGAAATGAAAAGAATGGTGATGGTAGGAGAGCAGAATTAGTTATATTATCAGTCATCTGATAAACCTTTTTAAGATTATTTGATGAAATCAACCAAATATTTGATTCTGAAACAAGCAGTCTTACCAACTCACAAGTGAATTATGTTCCCAAAATTCATTTGTAGATTGATGCTTTGAGAAAATGAAGTCAGCTCTAAATAGTGTTATAAATGGTAGTTTAATTCTAGATGAGACTATAAAAAATTGTGTCACCTATAATATATTGCCAGTATAATTTTGGTTTAAAAAGTACTAAGTAAGCACTTATAGTTCCTTCAAGAAATATAATTAAAATTCAGAATTCATTATTTTTACAGGAAAATGCAATTTATATTATGTTCGATATAACATAATCAAATAGTTGGCTCTTAGTGTGAAGTATTAGGGCAGTAGAGAGATCATATTTTCTTTCTGCTGTAAGCCATACTCTTGTCGCAAGCCACACCTTTGAGACTTCAAACTTCCCAATCCCCTTTTCTTACAAAAGGAAATGGAATAACAAATCACTCCCTTCTGTAAAGATAGCTGCTAGAAATCCCAGCTTTCTCTAATAAGTAAACATTTGTCATTTCGGAGAGTAGGTGAATTTCTAGGCATGGCATGGAATTATTGAGAAATACTACCATTCTGTCTTTTTAAAACTGATGTTTTGTTTTCAGGGAAATCTTCCTCCAGGATATAAGATCACTCTAATTGATATAGGACTTGTTATTGAATATCTTATGGGAGGAACCTATAGATGCACCTACACTCGGAAGCGTTTTCGATTAATATATAATAGTCTCGGTGGAAATAATCGGGTAAGTAGTATTTGGAGGAAGTCTATATTAATGTGTTTTAAAATTACCTCTTAAACTTTAAAAGTTAAAAATTACTTATTAGAATGGAAAAAATAATAACATTGTTTTAAAAATACGAGATTTTTAATAAGAATACTCAAATATTATGTAATTGAAATTCTAAAATCATATTATTTGTGTACACACTTTTATACACATATATATATATATATATATATATAAAGATTTTTGAATTTTGAATTTTTATAGATATCAGCATATTGAAATCTGTAAAAACTAATAAACTTTCATTTTCAGAGGTCTGGCAGAAATACCTCCAGCAGCACTCCTCAGCTGCGAAAGAGTCATGAATCTTTTGGCAATAGGGCAGATAAAAAGGAAAAAATGAGACATAATCATTTCATTAAAACAGCACAGCCCTACCGACCAAAGGTATTTTTATTTAAATATTAAACTTTCTGGACTCCCTGTTTCAGTAGGTTTTGTCTCTTGATGTAGTATATACTTGATTCTTCATTTTGCCTTATACAAAAAGATATTCATTGTGAGTTAATGGTTCTATTAAGTTTTTTATATTTAGCTATTTGATAATCAAAATTTTTAAATTTTTTGATAAATATTTAACTGCCTTTTTTTCAGTTTTTAGTTGGTTAACAACATGCAAGACAGATGTTATCTAAACTTTTATTAAAATTGTGTTTTATCAGATATTAGTTGAAATATTTAGACCCTTTAAACTTATAACACTGTTACAAAGACATTTTTAAATGACCATTTCCATAAAGTGAATTTTGAGCTATAATAAAAATCAAGTATATCAAATTTGTACTGTTTAATTTATACAGTTATCTGAAATTAAAGAATAGTATAAAGGAGATTTTATAAAAATTCTCACATGAATGTCACAGCTTTATATTTTCCTTCTTAAAGATTGATACAACTATGGAAGAAGGAAAGAAGAAAAGAACCAAAGATGAAATTGTAGATATTGATGATCCAGAAGCCAAGCGCTTTTCTTATCCACTTAATGAACTGTTAATTTGGGCATGCCTTATGAAGAGGCAGGTCATGGCCCGTTTTTTATGGCAGCATGGTGAAGAATCAATGGCTAAAGCTTTAGTTGCCTGTAAGATTTATCGTTCAATGGCATATGAAGCAAAGCAGAGTGACCTTGTAGATGATACTTCAGAAGAATTGAAACAGTATTCCAAGTAAGTTATATTTTATCATTTGAAATATTTTAAAAATACAAAGATTGAGTTTAAGTGAAAGTTGTAGTGTCATGCACTAAGTGGGAATATACAGGTATAATTTTATTGCTATTAAAAGAAACCCATTTTTATAATATATTAGGTATTCTTTAAAATTCATAAACTTTGCTGCCTCCACATGTACAAAAGAGATTATTACATTGTTTGTAATTCAGTAGTTAAACAATTCAGCAAGAAGAAATGCCAGAGTCAGCTTAATTGCACATAGTAGCAGTTAAATTAGGGAAAATTCCACTTGAAGTGGTTAAGGAAGGAAGAAAACGAGATTTGAGCTGTGTTCAAAGGAAATAAATTTAATTGGAAAGGCATTCCAGATGGTGGAACTACCTATATAGAAGAATGGAACGGTTCACAGAAGTTATAGTTTACTAGGGCACTAATGGAATATTATTAATTTGGAAGGTAGTTTCTAGGAAGCTTTATGATAGAGATTCAGACCTCCCTCCCCGAAAATGGGCTGACTTTGGAAGAGGATAAGAGTTTTTACCAGAAATAGCTCAAGCAGGGATCTTATGATTACTGAGGATTTAAAGCTCAGGTGTTTTTTATGATTAGGTTAGTCCCTACTCTCAGTATTCCTCTATACTGGCTAGCAACACTTTTCTATGTTTGAAATTTTTTAACTGAACATTGTTTGTTTTGGTTTTCTGTGACACGATAGGTTTATATATTTCCATGGCGAGTGCTCTGGAGTGACTTTTTCAGTCTGTTCTTAATGTGACATATTTTAATACTTCATGATTCCCGTAGAGTAGTAAATATCTGAAAACAAAGCTCCTGTGATTCTGATAACCTCACAGTTCCGTGTGTGTGTTTGTGTGTGTGTAAATATTAAAAACTGGAACATGTTATGAATGAATTTAAGAATAAATAGTGGTTTAAAACAACAGTTTGGTAATCTGAAAATGTTTTGGCTTTTATCTTTTAATAGTGATTTTGGTCAACTGGCAGTCGAATTATTAGAACAGTCCTTCAGACAAGATGAAACCATGGCTATGAAATTGCTCACTTATGAACTGAAAAACTGGAGTAATTCCACTTGCCTTAAATTAGCAGTTTCTTCAAGACTTAGACCTTTTGTAGCACACACCTGTACACAAATGTTGTTGTCTGATATGTGGATGGGAAGGCTGAATATGAGGAAAAATTCCTGGTACAAGGTATACCTCAGAAATAATTTGTTATAAAGAGTGTGACTAGATAAAAATACAGAAATTAGCCCAGATGCATAGTAAAATGCCTTGATTTATGAGGGTGGTAGGGGTGACAGTGTTGGCATTTTGTCCCAAGTGGCATGAAGTGTTCTTTTTTCCTCCTGTTCTTTACTCTTAATCTTTTTCAGATGTGGTACATAGTTAATTGTTGCCCCTATCTAAGCCAGAAGCATGAGGCCAACAAATGGAAATATTGTTGGTTCTAGCCCTCAACAGCAATGAACAATGTTGCTGCTTTATGAAAAGAAGATTCCCAAATTTTATAATTTAGGACCTATCTACTAACTTAATAATCTGTTATTTTTAATTTACTTGAAGCATATTGGATATGCCCGGTTTTTATGGTCAAGAATTTGGGTAAAAGGTTAGCTGGTACTTTAGATTTTATCATAGTGAGAGATATTACTTTAAACTCTCCTTTTGTTATCTTATGTCTTAAATGAGGTACAGAAATGTAGAAGGCAGAAATCAGGAAGTAGTTTATTGACCATTGTAAGTAGATAACAAATACTAATCATCTCCTAAAAACAATGGTGAAAGCTTAAGCAACAGAAACCCACACAATCATAATTTCTTTGTACTTTAGGATTTTGCAGGTAATACATAAATTTTTAGAAATAAACCTATTTATGGAGGCACAAGCTGAGTAATCATGTTATGACATGGAATACTTGCAAAGAGATTTAGGGTAAAATTAAGCACATAGCAACTTTATAAGGCTTGAATTTTTCTTTAAACAAAAATGTATTCTTTGAACAAACTGTAATCTGATTATTCTTTTAAAGGACAGGTCTTTAATTATTAAATCTTTTCTGTACCTTCATATAATACTAAATTATTACTTCTTAAAACAATTCAACCTGGGCCTCTTTAATATAATATGTAAGTAAAAAGGAAGTTTTTGTTATTTTCCCTATAGTACCAGGGGCAAAATGGCTAACTAATAATTAGGATATTTAATATCCTTTTATTGCTTTTGTTATATTCTTGAAGGTCATTAATTTTAAAATGTAAACTCATGTTTCTAAAATTTTTAGGTAATATTGAGCATTCTAGTTCCACCTGCCATATTAATGCTAGAATATAAAACTAAGGCTGAAATGTCCCATATTCCACAATCTCAAGATGCCCATCAAATGACAATGGAAGATAGTGAAAACAACTTTCAAAACATAACAGAAGAGATTCCTATGGTAAGGAGGGAAAAAAAATTAAGTATATATAAATTTATTATGAATAAATGTACAGAAAGTGTTATTTTTATTTTAGGAAGTATTTAAAGAAGTCAGAATATTGGACAGTAATGGAGGAAAGAATGAAATGGAGATACAAATAAAATCCAAAAAGCTTCCGATCACACGAAAGTTTTATGCCTTTTATCATGCACCAATTGTAAAATTCTGGTTTAACACGGTATGTTTTTAAATTGTATGAGCATAATGATTTTTATTCTATTTATTAGTTTCAAGTATACAGAACATTGCTTAGACATTTATATAGTTTATAAAACGATCATGGCATAATATATAGCACATTGGAATTCTAGAACATAATGATTTTAAAAGACAGGTTTTAGAGTACTTTTGGTTTAGAGTCCATACTGATCTGGATGAAACTTACACCACTGAAAAGCCATTTTCCATTTAAAAGAGCAATAAGTTTGGCTTAGTTTCATCCAAAATGCCATCATTTGGGATAATAAACATTAATAAATCTTAGTTCTAGTTGGAACAGAAATTTACTAAAGAAATATGTGGTAACCCTATGTCTTTGTAAATGAGTAACAAATACTAATCATCAACTAAAAATGTTGGTAAAGATTATTCAAAAGAAGCTCTCATGCACAATTATATTTCTTTGTGCTTTAGGATTTTGCAGATCATATTAAATTTTTGGAAATACCTTTCTTGCTGTCTTAATTGATGATGGAAAGTAATCTAGATCATTCATATAGTTTTATTTATCAATGATTTAATAGCTTATTTCTATTTAATAGCTTATTTCTTAATCATATTATAGTAGATGTTTGATTATCTGCTGCATAGTTGGATTTTCTTTTGCTTTATGGAAGAACAGATTAATGAACACATATGTCCATAGAGGGATGGACTTTCCTGAAGAAACACTCATGAGATTAGCTCTTATTTTTAAATAAGGTCTCCATGAATGAATATTTTTTCCCCTTCCCAGGAAAACTTTTAAGTTGTTTTCAATTTTGTTGTTATTTTTGTTTTTCATTTTATCATCAGACCTTTTAAGAATTGCCAAAGTATACAAATGGTTTTGTACTAAGATGAATATTTGAGAATTTGTTCCTTCAACTGTTGCCCTCTCATCCACTCACATCCCCATTAACCTGAGACTATTTTATTACATTACCTTCTCAATACGAAAAATTTCTTTTTCCATCTTGTTCAGATGTTGAAGTTGTACATCTGAATTACCTAACATAATGCCCAAATTCTGTTCCCACTAACAGAAATAATGTGGGTTCCTTACGTTTGCATTCATCTGAATGACTTTTTAAATATGGACAACACAGTGCTATAGGAGTTTCTCTATTTATTGCAGTTTACTTCCCTGCCATAGTTTTAATCATGGATATTGCTTGTTTTAAGACTGGTAGAGGCAAGGAGAATGATGAGAGGATTCTTAGCCACAGCTGTCCAAATATCAAAGTCTGGGTTTTCCTCTGAAATGAAATGACAATTCATATGTTATTATACATAAACCTATCACTTCTCTGTAACCTTTTTTGTTAAGAGTATCAGAAGTGAGATTTTCTCTTACTTAGAGAAAATACTTTTCATATTGGTTTCCATTTCTTGGGATTCAACCTCAATAACTGAGAGCTAGGAAAATACCAGTTGTCTTTCCTATAATTACTATTTAGTTGGAGTAGGGAAGAGATGGGTAGTATGTTTCTCTTGATGATTGTGGTGGTACATTAGGTATATTATTAGTTAAATGGAATTACGTGGACTAAGCTGACAACATGGACCTTGGTATTATAAAATTCTTTGGGAAGTATTAAAAAGTCAACAAGGTTTTAGAACAACACATGCATACCATGGGGACCATTCATATTTTGATTAATAAATACAGTGCACTGAAGGAGAATTATTTCTAAAACTTTTAATTATTGAAGCTGGCAGATTGTTCACAGGAGCTCAGTCTCTTTTGTGTGTATATGCTTAAAATTTTTCATAGTTAAAATTTTTATTTTGTAATCAATTTAATTTATATCTTGTATTTTCCTTTTTATTAGTTGGCTTACTTAGGTTTTCTGATGCTTTATACATTTGTGGTTCTTGTACAAATGGAACAGTTGCCTTCAGTTCAAGAATGGATTGTTATTGCTTACATATTTACCTATGCTATTGAGAAAGTTCGTGAGGTATGTCTTCAGTTTTCCTAGCAGTAACTTACTGTATATAGGGAGGGTGTTTTGTTTTGCTTTGTTTAGGGTAAATATATGGGTATGTTTAGTTTATGTGTATCATGATTTCAGTATGACTTTTTAGGAATGTTGAACATGTTTTTGTTTTGCTCTTCTAAAAATCATGTCAAAAGAATAGAGAGCAGTGTGCTGTTAACTTTGCCATGATTATAAAAACAATGATTTGTCTCAGAAACAAGGCCTAGATCTGTTTTTGCTTTATTTCCTCAACATTTATATATGCGTTCTCTGTTACTAATCAAAAAGTTTTAAGTATACATATAACCAATCAGGTAAATTATAAATAGGTTCTTATTTTGTTCTTGTATTGTACTACCCACTTAAGTGTACTATACTGCCCGTTCAGTTGTCATACAGATTTAGAGCCCATGTGACAAATTTCTTGCTTCATCTTGTTCAGATGTACATCTGAATTACCTAACATAATGCCCAAATTCTGTTAGAGCCCATGTCTATCAGAGTTTTCCATTTAAATTGTGAATTTTCTAACATCCTGATTTTGAAAAAAAAATTTTTTTCTTAAATAAATTTTTATACTTTCCACTCAAACTAGTAGCTACGTAGCTACATAAGTGTTGTTTTATAACACATTTACTTCTGAACGATTTCATTTCTCTGCTTTACATTTAGAGTATACATGAGATTGCAGAAACAAATAGAAGGCATTGTATTGCCCTTCCACTTAAGTATCATAGGAATTTATTTTATTAAATATTTTTTTATGCATTTAAATTTCTCTGAATGCCGTGTTTTATATATTTTTCAAATCCATTGTTTCTGTCACAATGAATTTTTTAAAATGTACATTCATAAAAAGTTCCGCAGGGATTTATTAGCTAGTACAGGCATACCTTGGAGATATTGTGGGTTCCGTTCCAGACCACTGTGAGTCATAGTCTTTTTGCTGGTGGGAGATCTTGCCTTCAGTTTGTAAATAACACAACACCTGTAAAGCCCAATAAAGTGAAGTGCAATAAAATGAGATGCCTATAGTAAAAGTTTCCTCTAGTGAGGCTAAGGGAGACAAGTGGAAAGGAGACTTTTTAGTATTTACTTTATGATACATTATGATTTGAAGATGTAAATGTATTACCATTCCTCACAAATTTTATTTTTTTGTTTTATATTCAAGAGAAGAGATCAATACAGGTACTGAAACTACTTTCTGCAAATAAATTGTTTACTTTCTGCAAATAAGTCACTTTGGAAGACCCTACCAGGATATCCTAGTGTTGTTTCAATGAAAGACAAAACAACTTTTAAAAAGTATCTCACATTCAATTCTAGAGAACTGTGTTCTAATACAAGATTTTCAGCTTGGTTGATAGATCATTTATGGGGTGTTTTTTTTTCCCCCCTGCTCTCATATAGATTGAGGATAAGAAGTATCTCTCTGCTATTTTAGTGAATTGTTTCAGTGATCAAATGTATCATCAAATGCCACAATAATTACAAATACTTGGAACTAAAAAATATTTAAAGTTCTGTGATATAATTGCTGGTATATGCTTTCATAGGAAGAAATTGATTTAACTTTTTTGTTTAAACTTTTTAGATCTTTATGTCTGAAGCTGGGAAAATAAGCCAGAAGATTAAAGTGTGGTTTAGTGATTACTTCAATATCAGTGATACAATTGCCATAATTTCTTTCTTCATTGGATTTGGACTGAGATTTGGAGCAAAGTGGAACTTTGAGAATGCATATAATAATCATGTTTTTGTGGCTGGAAGATTAATTTACTGTCTTAACATAATATTTTGGTATGTGCGTTTGCTAGATTTTCTAGCTGTAAATCAACAGGCAGGACCTTATGTAATGATGATTGGAAAAATGGTAAGTTGAGAAGCATCTGATAAGCATATCATGGGTTTATTAATATTGTTTCTTAAAATCGTAAAAACATTATTAACATAGTTTTATTTGAACTAGAGAATGTTATATCATGTTTATTTGTTTTATACTCCAAATTGACCATTCCTAAGGATTTTAACTTTGAAAGGAAATATCGGTGAGTATGGTTAGGAAAACTATATTTTATTTGTTTTATCTTGAAATACTTTAATTTTAAATGCTACTTGGTATGAATATTTGAGATCAGAATAAAAATTATGAACTTGTTATCTACAATCTAAATTTCCTTTCATTTTTCCTGCCACCACCCTAAAACAGTCCATTATCTGGCACCTGCAATAGTCTAGTGATCTCTTTACTCACAACCACTCTGGTTTGTCTTCAATCTGTTTTATAGCTAGAGTAATGATTTCAAAATGCAAATCTGCATATGTCACTTCCCCTTCAAAAATATTTTAATGGTTTTGCATTACTTGTAGAGATCAGTGTACTAAAATGAAACCTGTAAGACCTGCCCAGTTTGGCTGTTGCTTTTCCTTTTTCTTTTCTGTTTTTTTTTTTTAATACTTTTAATTTTGAGATAATTATGGCTTCACATGCAGTTGTAAGAAATAATTAAGAGATGTCCTTTGGTGGACCCTTTATCTAATTACCTCCAATAGTAACACCTTGTTTTCTTTTTAAGTCTCATCTCTTACCAGTTTAGATCTTTTATCTGTGCTCTAGTCAGTCACACAAGACTTCCTATATTTTCTTTAACACTGCCCCTAGCAGAGACCATAGTTCATGTTCTTCTTTCTGCCTGGAGTGGTCATCCTCGTCTACACTCATACCCTTAGCCTTTTTTACTAATTAACTTTGATTTATACATGAGATCTCAGCTCTGACACGCTTTTTTTGAGTTCTTCCAGCTAGATCAACTTTATTTGCTGTGTAATTTTGTAGAACCCTTGTTTCTTTCCTTCAGAATATTTACTCTGTATTTAACTATATTTTAAACTCTATTCTTTTTGGATTATTTGTATTCTCCTCTAGATTATAAACTCCTTAGAGTTGGAACTTTGTCCAGTTTTGGTCACCATTATATCTCCAGTACTTATCACTGTGCCTGTCACATAGTAGGTTATCCATAGAAAATATTTGTTGTTTGGGTTACAAGTAGAAAAAGAAAAACGAAAATATTGAACGTTCATTGTATTTTAATAAATTCTTAAAATTATTTTTCTTATTTTTATATCAGATTTTAAATCTAAACTAACTGTTCACCAAGTAATTTTTAATGTTTATTATATTCTCACTTCTGCAAGCGTGCAACAACTTTGAACTTTGTGAAACCACATCTTTTTTATTTTACCAATTCTGTAGTTATTTTTATTAATTTTATAGTTTAGCTTGAGGAGTCTATTCTGCACAAAGTATTTTAGGAAATCATGAGATATTGGCAAATTATCAGTGTGGTTTGTTGATTAAATTATGAGTAGGAGATGTAGAGATTCATGGAAAGAGATAAATCTGTGGAGGCTTTTATTAAAGCATTGGGATGTGAGCCGTTCTTTGAAGCTAAAGAGAAGATATGAGTAAAAAGGTACCCCAACTGGACTGTCTTTGAAGATAAGTAGTTAGCAGTTAAATTGATAGGCAAGGTATAGCCTGGATTATGTAAAACACTGAGAACTGGGACTTCAGAGAAGAAAAATATGGAGGAAACTAAGACTCGCCTTTCTCCCATTTGGCTTTTCTTTTCCATAAGAATAAATTGACATTTCATTTTTCCTTAACATTTTGGAATGATTTTCCAGTTCACAGATGTTGGAAGCAGCTGGTCAGATTGTTCATTATGATGATTTCCAACCAGTGAGAACAGTTAAAAAGTGTTCTCATTTTCAGCTCCAGACCTCCACATAATCTTTCCCATTATTAATGTATTTTGCAAGATAATGACAGCTAAACAAATAACCGTATATGGTTTATGTCTTTAGGTACCTCTTTCCTCCTATCTTCATGGATCCAGACTGTTTTTTAAAGTTAAATCCAGATCATCTAATCTTTTCCTGATATAGTATGCCCAGTATTTAGCTCTTTTCCATAGGCTTAACCATCTGGTAGGGTTTGTTTTTTAAATGTAGATGTTAGATTTAATGTGCAATTCTTTATGCACTGAACTGAAAAATATATATGTATTGGGCCTACTCATGCCATAAACATTTTCATTGTTCATTGGTGAAAGTGCAAACTATTATGTTATTGCTTTTGTAAAAGTAGCTTTTCCTTATTCTAAAATTCTTGTTCATTGTAGAAAATTTTAGCAAATACAGGCAAACTACAATCCAGAGACATCTACTATTAACATTTTGATGTATACCTTTTCACTCTCAAGACGTGTATATGAATACGTGTTTATCATACTTCACATGAACAATATATATAATAGTTTATCAAAATAGGCCTAAAATATATATATATATTTATATATATTTTTCAATTCTTTTTAAATATATGTCCCCTTTTATTAAATGTAAACTATTTTTAGAGTTTCTAAAACCCTCTTTCTTAATGTTAGAAAATCACTGTCTTCTAAATTAAATCTACCAGTAACCCCACTAACTCCCAGGAATATCAGCATTACTTTGCATCATGAAAACAAGATTTAAAAATTTTCTGAACATAAATTTTTATTATATTTGCTTTTTCACACTGCACATTTCCCCTCCTGGAGAGTATGTCCTACTTCCCCTAGTTATGAATTACTGGTGCCTATTTATCACATTAAAGAGGTTCTTGTTATTCTTTCTTTCATAAAGTAATGGTATTGCCAGGAAATGTAGGGGAGTTAAGGCTTTGGGGAAAAAAGAATTGGTTTTAGCCTAACTTTTTACTGTGCAAAAAGGTGCTTCAGCTTCTTAATGCCTACCAGATAGATTATTTAGTGACTTGGTAGTATCAGTTTAATTTAATGGTAATATACAGTAAATGAGAAGTGTAGGAAGTAAAGAAGTGGACAGCCATAGTAATAGCTGGAGATGGGAAAAGTAGAGGAAGCCAAGAGAATGTGGAGCTATCTGAATTTCTGTCTGAATCTTGCCTTTGACATGCTCCAACACTCCTACCAGTTCTTCATTCCATTTATAGTGAACTAGAATATATGTTTCATTTTCTTCTTTATCCATGATCTTAGATCCACCTTACACCAGGATTATATCTTTCCCCACTTTAAGCAGTCATTTATCACATATCTATTTTCTTCTAGTGCCATCTTCTCTTTCCAGCCCCTTTAAAACTTGCTAATTATCTGCTTAAAGTAGGTGCTGCAGAGTATAAGGAGTTCTTCATTAAAGTATACCTTTAAATAATGAATAAAGGAGTGAATTTTATAAAGTTCCCAAAGTAACCTAACATTCTTTCTCCTATCATTGTGTATCTGTTACATTTTTTGCATTATACTGAGCTGAGACTGCAAAGATAAATAAGAGGTGACCCAGATCTTCAAGACAAGCACATAAACAGATAGATAGCTTCAGAAAAGATATGGTAAACTGTTGTGTGAAGACTGAAGAGTTAGTAGTTAATTCTGTCATGAAGGCATTCACAAAAAATGTGGTATTTAAAGAGTTAGAAAACAGTAATTTTTTCTGTGCAGAGAATTTCTTAGAAAAAAACAGCTTTAAAAAGCTTGAAGATAAGAGATTAAAATAGAAGAAATCTTCCTCACAGGTGACATCTTTAATAGAGATCAGATTAATGAAAATTACATGGTAATGCTAAACTTTTCCCACTCACTCCATATACCTATACATTCAAGGTAGAAATCCTCAATTTAGATATCAGGAAATGGCATATTCAAACATTTTTATTTCATGAAATTTAGTAGAAAGAAGGTAGCAGATAGGCTTTATGTGTAAAGTTATGAAATCCAGTCACTTCTGAATCATAGACCTTGAGTAATTTTATGATACTTCAATATAGATTTGGTTTTTGTTTTGAATTTTGACTTGGGCATTTAAACAAAAATTACAGATAAATGTTAGTATTCTAAAGTGTATCAAATGCCATAAATGATGTTTCAAAGAATGATGTGCCTTTTAAAATCTTTTATCCCCAGATTTTGTTTATTGAGAACATATATTCTCTCAATTATTCTTTTAAACTCTCAAAGGAGGAATTATTTGACTATCTTACAAATAAAGAAACTGAGTCTGAGGGGAGAAGTATTAGGATTGATTGCAAGTCACAGAGACTCAACTCTAACTTAATTTAAAAAGGAAATTTATTGGCAGATCTAACAGATTTTTAAAGGTGATGGATCAAGTTTAAATGATTATGTATAAATACTTTATAGTTACTCCATCCAGCCTACATTTATTATTTCTCTTTACCTTTCACATTTCTGACTTCCATTTCTACTCTTGCTCATTTTAAAAATATATGAAAATGTCATAATAATTTTTTAGGTTTATTATTGCAGTAATTGTTGGTTCACAGTATATCACAGATTTCTTGATCTTGATCAAGATTTATTTATCTCTTGATCTTTATGGAGCTTTCCTCAGTAGATTATTATTCAAGGATGAATATTACATATTACTAGAGTGAGACAGCTTTCACTTTTTTAGATGTAAATGCTGAACACTGTGAACTTAAATGATAAGGTAGAATTAAAGTTTTATTATAACAGTTCACGTAATTCTTTGAATTTCTGATTAATGACACTAAAATTCACACTGTGATTTAACAATAAAAATTATTTTACAGTGATGTATTAGGTGATGCAATTCAGTTAGTCTTCTTCAATTTTGTTGAAACTGAAGAATTATAAACTACCTGACTTGCAAAAGAATTTATTAACCAAATATTGGTACCACTTATTTTTTCAACACCTAGTTTGTTGTTTTTGTTCAGCTCTTAGGAAATTTTCATAGCCCAGGACAAGGCATGATGGGAGGGTTCATTTAGTATGGATGAGAAGAATGCTTTTTTTTTCTTGAAGTGGGAAAAGGACAGTTATCAAAGGGAGGTAGAAAAGCAAGTGTGCACCTTCAATATAGGAACAGAGACATTTTAGGAAAGAGCACGTATGGAAATTGATTCCCTGAATCTGCCCATGTGTCTGTACATCTCTAAAATCTGCATGGATTCCAGACAGGCAAACTCCAATTTGAACCAGAAATATGGTTCATTATATAGAAGATGCCTGTGACTTGCCTCGCTTCACAGATCAGTTTTTACATAATGTCCTTGATGTTAAAGTTTATGTAGTGAGGAGATTTTTCTGAATACTAATTATTAGGAATAAAAAGAAACTAAAGGTTCTAGTTATCTTTTAGAACATTAGAAACTTTTTAAATATGAAAATTGTCACTCTGCTTAAATACCTATGTATTTTAACAGTGTTCATTTTTTAACAGGTGGCCAATATGTTCTACATTGTAGTGATTATGGCTCTTGTACTACTTAGTTTTGGTGTTCCCAGAAAGGCAATACTTTATCCTCGAGAAGCACCATCTTGGACTCTTGCTAAAGATATAGTTTTTCATCCATACTGGATGATTTTTGGTGAAGTTTACGCATATGAAATCGATGGTAAGGATTTATGTTTACACATTCAACTTTTGGTTATTTTATGTTTTAAAGTCAGAACTGCATTATAGTAATGCTACATACTTTCACAAGTCAAACTATTACCAGCCTAACCTCTCCCACAATACATTTGTTAATCCCAGAAGAAACATAACAAATATTAATTGAAAAAAAGTATTTTAGAATATTTTCAGTAACAAATTATGAAAATTAGGCTTAAACTGGCTTACACAATAAGGACATTTACTAGCTCACATAAAAAATTTCAGAGATAGTGTGGTCTTTGGGATTGATGAATTCATAGCTAAGGACACTTACTACTTTTCATCCTATTGCTCTGTAATCACCGTGTCATTTGTACAGGTTTCCCTTATGATTATAAGATTCTGTAACTAGCAACAAGAAGAAATAGACACTGTTTTCAGTGGTTCTGTTGAGACAAAAGATGCCTTTCCCAGAAGCCCCTATTGAACCTGTTCTTTCATCGCATTAGCTTAAATTGGCTTCAGCCCACCTCTCTCTCTGAAACAAGGCTAGGGTAATGGAATTAAAATGATTAGTTTAGACCAGTCATAGTTCATGAGAAACTCGAATTGTAAAATGCAAGGGTGAATATGTTCTCTTCATAAGGCAATAGATTTTTTCAAATTGTTTTAGTTAATTAGCTAGATAACCTGTGAATATAGTTGATGCAGCCAACTATCAGGGATGTTCTTCTGTTGACATCCACATCCGAGTTGTAGAATCTTTCTTTCTTTTGTTCTCCCTTGAATTCTCTTGCTCATTTTCTCCATCTTACTTCACTCCTCTCTCACCCCATACCTAGGTTGCCCCCTACCCCTCTATTTATAGGTGCTTAGGTCAGTGTATGGACTCATAGTGGTCATCTGTCTTTATCAGATGTTGGTTAAAACAGTGAGGTTTTACCAGTGTGGTTAGATTTTGTGCTCAATGGCTTCCTGTTCTGTTTCATTTCTAGGTTTTCAAAAACTGCTCTTTTTCTGATGTGGCTCTAGTTTAGTTATTATAAAGCATTGGATGTAGTTTTTTAGTCTCCTGGCATTCTTCCTTGGATATTTGGTTCATCAAACTAATCTGAATAGAATGGAAATAAATTTATAAAAATTTTTTAACAGTGATCTAAAACTTGTCATTGATTATTATTTAATTCTAATCTTTGCCTTACTTAAATCATTTTTACTTTATTCCTCATAACTGTGCTGGATATTAAAGCTCATCCTTTCCTTGTTTGTCTTCAGCTGTATTCTGGCTTCTGACACTTTCCAGGTGTCCTCTTTTGTTACATAATAAGATAAACTCAGTCAGTAGTCTTTATGTTTATAAATTTATTGTGAGTTTACCATTCTTTTTTATGATTCAGTTATTTTTCTTACAGAAATGTTATAGGGTGGCTGAATCTGGGAATTTTATTCTCCTCAGTGCTCCTCAAGCTAAACTCTACCTTGAAGGGTAGACATAACACAAAAATATACTTCCTTGTCTAGAATAGAGAGGTAGAGCAGATGCCCACATCCCTTACCAAATTCTTCTCTGTTGAAATACTTTTAAGTGGGTGGTCCTGTGGCTGCCTGACAAGTAGCTTTTGTTAGAGTCTTTGAAACACATTTGTACAAATCAGAACTTCCTACAAATACTTACTAGAATACTAAAATACTTACTCATGAATTGCTGTATTTTAATTTTTTTTTGTTTCTAAAGTGTGTGCAAATGATTCTTCTATCCGTGAAATCTGTGGCCCTGGGACGTGGTTGACTCCCTTTCTTCAAGCAGTCTACCTCTTTGTACAGTACATCATTATGGTCAATCTTCTTATTGCATTTTTCAAGTAAGTTTTATTCACTTGCTTATTGTAATGAGATTATTTAATATATATTGCTACTCATTTTGCAGGAAGTATACAAAATTTTAATTCTAAAAATTTTATTTAGGCTTAAATACTAAAATTACTTTTGAAAATTACAAATAAGGCATGCTTTTTCAAATCAAACGAGTTCTAAATTTGAGACTTATCTTTTAACATGCAGTTCTTTTATAAATTTACCTTTTATTTGGGATTTTTACTGGGTTACCAGGGAATACACATTCGATGTACAGACAAGCAAATAAAAATACATCAGTAATCTCATTCGTAATATTTGAGTGTATGTCTTTCTGTCATTTTTAATGTATATTTCTTTTCAAAAACAATGTTCTTATATTTGTATGCTGTTTTTAACATTATCTCACATTAATAAATATCCTCCTTCAGTTTATTTTTAATAGCTACCTGGTATTCCATGATATAGATCATAATTTTTCAAGCCAATATGTTATATTGCTCAATTTGATTGTTTATAATTTTTTGTTCTCAAAACCACATTATGGTTAAATTTTTTTATCAGTCCTTAAGTATTTCCTTAGACTATCTTTCTAAAAGTAGGACATTTTGCATTTAAGTCAAAACAAGCCTGTGTCTCCAAATCTCTGCCAATACCAGATATTATCTTTTTAATGGTTGCTAATTTGATAGTACATACAGGGATCTTGTTTTTATTTGCACTTATTTCGTTTATACTGAGATGGAATCTTTTCTTATGTTTTTGTCATTTATATATAATTTCAAATCTTAAAATTTTATTTTCTGCCCATTTTTCTGAATGTTGTAATTAAGACCCTCAATAATGTCAAACTTGATTGTGCATGTATTTTTGCCAATTTCTCATTTGCCTTTTAGTCTTATTTATGGTAGGGTACTCTTTTTTATTTCTTCCAATTAACAGTTGACTTTCAATATTATATTAGTTTCAAGTCTACAGCATAGTGTTTAGACATTTATATAATTTACGAAGTGATCCCCCAAGAAGCCTAGTACCCACCTAGCACTATATATAGTTATTACAATATTATTAATTGTGTTTCTATGCTGTATTTCACATCTCCGTGACTATTTTGTAACTGCCAATTTGTACTTCTTAATTTCTTCACCATTTTCACCTAGCGTTCAAACCACCCTCCCATCTGGCAGTCATTATTTTGTTCTCTGTATTTATGAGTCTGTTTCTGGTTTGTTTGTTTATTTTATTTCATTTCACATAATATCCTCTAAGTCCATCTACGTTGTCACATATGGTAAGATTTTTTTTTTAAAAGCCAAGTAATATTCCTTTGTATATATGCACCACATCTTCTTTATCCAGTTATCTATTGATGGGCACTTAGGTTGCTTCCATATCTTATCCTGGCTACTGTAAATAGTGCTATAGTGAACATAGGAGTGCATATATCTTTTTGATTTAGTGTTCTGTATTTTTTTGGGTAAATATCCAGAGGCAGAATTGCTGGGTAGTGAGGTAGTTCTATTTTTAATTTTTTGAGGAACCTCCAAACTGCTTTTTATAGTGACTATACCAATTCGCAATCTCACCAGCAGTGTATGAGGGTTCCTTTTTCTCCACATCCTCACCAACACTTGTTTTGACAGGTGTGAGGTGATATCTCATTGTGGTTTTAATTTGTGCTTCTCTGATGATTAGTGATATTGAGCATCTGTCTATTTCATACGGTAGGGTACTCTTGAGTACTTGTTTAGAATAGAATTACAATTAAATCTTTAGCGTTCAAAACTTTAAAGTATGATTAACTTTGTTTTATTTTTATTCTTCATTATCCAAGCAATGTGTACTTACAAGTGAAGGCAATTTCCAATATTGTATGGAAGTACCAACGTTATCATTTTATTATGGCTTATCATGAGAAACCAGTTCTGCCTCCACCACTTATCATTCTCAGCCACATAGCTTCTCTGTTTTGCTATATATGTAAAAGAAGAAAAAAAGATAAGACTTCAGATGGACCAAGTAAGTAAAATATAGTAGAGCCAATGTTTTTATCACTTAGTGATAAAATATATTAAAGGCTGTTAATTTTATTTAGAAGACTTGATTGGTTAATATTATTATAAAAGCTTTTGTTGTATTTGCCTAAATAGAAAAGAATTTTAAGTGCAGTAATGATGTGCATAAAAGTGAATTTAGTATTAAACTTTTTGAATATGGCGTCTCAGTTTGTTTTTGTTAAAATGGTAATGTACACCATAATACTTGCTGTTCTACAAACCATTTTTGCTACTTCAAAAACAATACTTTTAATACATTGTGTACACTGTACAAGACTAACCTCAAACTGTGCTTACAATTTTACAATGCCTTTCTGTTCTACCAATTTAGTTTTTAAATTCCTCTACTTGGATGTGTGAGAAAGAGGTCTGAGAGAGATAGATGGGGCAGAGTGTTTTATAGGAAAAGAAAATTATAACAGGAGTTAGTACCCGAAACTATTCTGCTGACATCGCACTGTGAATGAAGAAAAAACAGAAATACTTGTCTAGTGCTTTAGAAATACAGCAGTAAAAAGAGAAAAACAAAATGCAGAAGATGTATATAGTCTTATGAATCCTGAGTAATTCATAAGACTTAAGAGCTAAAGTTTGATATCTTGATAGTCTTTATTGATATTTTTTTCTTTCCCTCCTTAGAACTTTTTTTAACAGAAGAAGATCAAAAGAAACTTCATGATTTTGAAGAACAGTGTGTTGAGATGTATTTTAATGAAAAAGATGACAAATTCCATTCTGGAAGTGAAGAGCGAATTCGTGTCACTTTTGAAAGGTTCAGAAGCTCTTTATAATTGATTATATGTCAGAGCGGGTCCTATTAGTTATGTCTCTTATACATGGTCATTATTCAATTTCTGTTTGTCAACAAGTAAGTTTAATAATAGTTTTACATTGTGTATTGGGAGACAGTTTAGTGCTTCTAATATTTCACATAAGTTAATCCTGTGTTATTTTTTTACCCTGATTAACAAAGGGCAGAAAATAATTAATGTTTTTTACTAGTTGGAGAAAAGTAAAACTATCCTCATGTTAAAGCATTTGTTTCTGTTGGCTTTGATATATTCTGTAAGCATCTAGTGTTTGTGTAGTTACAGTAATGGTAGTTCTATGTATATGTAACTGTATACATATTTTTTGTGTTACTTCGATGTAAGGAAACTGGAATAAATAGCCTTGGAACAAAAATATATTTTTTTAAATCTTGTATTTTATTGTAATAGAATTAGCACTGGATCTATGTTAAATACAAGGTATGCCTTCTATAAATAAATAACCATACCTCATTTTATATCTTACTTTGAATGCATGTAAATTTTTTTGTTTTTACTTTTGTCATTTATTGATATTATAAAAAAAATTTTTCTAAATAATTTTTAACATTTGTAAAAAGCCTGTTTTTTCTTCTACAGAGTGGAGCAGATGTGCATTCAGATTAAAGAAGTTGGAGATCGTGTCAACTATATAAAACGATCATTACAATCATTAGATTCTCAAATTGGCCATTTGCAAGATCTTTCAGCCCTGACTGTGGATACATTAAAAACACTCACTGCCCAGAAAGCTTCAGAAGCTAGTAAGGTGCACAATGAAATCACACGAGAATTGAGCATTTCCAAACATTTGGCTCAAAACCTTATTGATGATGGTTCTACAAGACCTTCTGTATGGAAGAAGCACAGTGTTGTAAATACACTTAGCTCCTCTCTTCCTCAAGGTGGTCTTGAAAGTAATAATCCTTTTCTTTGTAATATTTTTATGAAAGATGAAAAAGATCCCCAGTGTAACGTATTTGGTCAGGATTTACCTGTAATACCCCAGAGAAAAGAATTCAGTTTTCCTGAGGCTGGTTCCTCTTGTAGTGCCTTATTCCTAAGTGCTGTTTCTCCTCCAGAACTGCGACAGAGACTACATGGGGTAGAAACCTTAAAAATATTTAGTAAAAATAAAAAATTAGGCAGTTCACCTAATAGCATACCACATCTATCATCCCCACCAACCAAATTTTTTGTTAGTACACCATCCCAGCCAAGCTGCAAAGGCCACTTGGAAACTATAACCAAAGATCAAGAAACTGTTTGCTCTAAAGCTGCAGAAGGGGATAATATAGAATTTGGAGCATTTGTGGGTAAGTTTGACAAACTAGTGTGTGTGTGTGTAATTTACTTTATAATTATCTTAGAAATAAAAATAATAAAACTGTGATATGTGAAGTATAGTTCTAATAATAGCATATGGTTTTAAATTTTTTAAAAGGAATCAAGTGTAAGGTTGAATTGGGCTGTAATAATTATATTGTCACATATCTCTTCCATGCATTTTACTATAATAACGGCTGTTTGAAAAACTTTTTTGGACTCTTTTGAATTTGAGGATCTGTTGAATTTGATCAACTTTTGTAGAAAGAACCTGAGTGATTAAGTGTTAAGTTACTTGGTGAACAATAGAAATGTACAGGAGCGGCTAGAAATAACTTTAAAAGAGCATTGTCTGATAAATAGAGTGACCATATAACTTCATGATAACATTAGTGACCTTGGTGAAAACTTTTTCAGTGAAGGAAGTGGCAGAGGGAGAAGCCAGCTTAAAGTATGAACAAGTGAAAGGACTATAAAGATGGTAACTGGGGGGCAACTCTGAAAAGTTTGGCTGTGAAGGCAAGAAAGAAAGAAATAACTAATATTGTGGTTTGTATGTTTAAAGTCTTATTTGTTTTGTTTTTAATGATGATGAAGATGTAAACATATTTAAATGTTGATAGTATGCCATGGGAAGGGAAAAGGAGAAGAGGGAGTGCTTCATAGAGCAGATCAGGTTCATAATTTTTGAGAGAGTATAGCATTCTAACAATCTTCCTGTTAGATTATTAAAGATTAAAGTACAAGGAATTCTTTAAAAAACAACTTGGGTTGTTTGTGGATGTGACCAGAATGTTTCAAGGTATGAATGAGGAGACCCCCATCTTTTTTTTTTTCCTCTTTGTATTTTCATTTTTATAAACATGTTTTAATATTTCTCAAAGCACACTAATGAACTGTTTCTTAAGAAACAGCCGTACCATAGGTGGTTTTGAGAGGCAGGCAGAATTTGAAGTGCAGTCAAAAGATAATGCACAGATTGGAGTTAATCAGTGATTTTTTTTTTAAAGTCTGCAAGTTCTAAGATTACATCAGTATCTGGCCCATTTCTCTTGCTAAGTGCCCATATTATAGGTGAATCCTGTTTTACAGCATTCTGATACACAGAGAGTTGAATTAAAGCATGAAATGCTTATATCCTGGTGATTTGATGTGCATGCTGCATTTGGGCAGAGTAGATTTCATTCAGGTGAAAAAGAATGCTCAAGAGTATTGTCAGTGATTAACAGACGGGGGCTGGTTGACTCCACTGGCTCAGGGATCCCCGACTGGGAGGAGGAGATGCTGAGCTGACTCCATCCTCAGTGCCCTGTGAGAGGAAACCCCACCCAATCAGGAGCTTCAAGCCCAGCTGCTCTGCCATCTCCATGTGGTCCCCAGGGTAGACATAGTCAAAGATGCTGCCACCTATCAATCAGCTCCACTTGTTAGAGGCCTAAGTAGATGGAGACTGTTACGGAAATGTACAAATATTTTCCTTCTTGATTTAGTGCAAATACAAAGCCACCTAGGGACTGCAAAATGTGACTTTCTAAATGTGCTTCAAATACTTCAGTGGCTAGTGCACTGGGGCTTCTCCTTCGTTGTGCACCTAAAACTTTTACTGATGTGTTTGGTATAGGGAGTTCCATTTGTGAGTTCCACTGAGGGTCCCCCTGGCTAGCAGAGTCCCTCATTTTAAGATAGCTGATTGTAAGTCAAATGATGGATGTCTTGTCAAGCTGGCTAGTGATGGCTGCAGGAAGAGGCAGCAACTTGGCCAACTCATAAAATTTAAAATGTTGTTTTCTCCGGTGAAAGCAAGCAGCATCTTGGGATTTCTTTTCTCAGTGCTTATAAATGCTGGTAGGTAGATTCTGTCATATCCGTAGATTTTCCTACATTCTGACTGATTGAGCAAAGGATGCTGGGCAGTTATTTGTTATTGTCTAGAAGGATCCTCCTAAAAGCTGGGCTTGATGGGCGCCATTTTTCCCCTCTGTCTCTTTAGGTTTGAATTTTTTTCATCAGGTGGATTCCTAACCTTGTCTTTAACACTCATGTGAGCCTTCCAGAACTAGAAATTTACCTAGTCATCATACATATCTAGAGGTTGTTCAGAGACTATGTTGAGTCCATGCAAATTAAGGCCAACCCTTTAAGTTATCTGGATACTAAGAATGGTGATCTCTGCTGCTAGGCTACGTGGAGTTCACTGTGGATTTATAGAAATAGCTTTTCCTAAATAGTATCTATTCTAGCTTATTTTTAAAAACACATTTTAGTCTGTTAATATATTGCCACTAAGATGGAAATGTATGTAGTATATATAATGCTTTTTAATTTTTATATTATTAATAGTAAATATGATTTCCATTTTCCTTTTTAATTTTAAGCAGTTTACATCCTATTACATGTTAGATTCTTATAGGAGGCATTTGCCTTTAGCATTACTATAAACTGAACTACTTTACTTCTTTAACTTTTTGAAAGATATTTTTAGTATTTGTCAAAAAAGCTACAGGAAACTGCAAAATTATAAAAACTACCTGAAAAACAACATAAATCACTTGTTTATATAGATAAGAAAAAAATATTTTTTGTCATAATCTTTTTACTCTCTTTAAGGACACAGAGATAGCATGGATTTACAGAGGTTCAAAGAATTATCCAACAAGGAAGAAATATCCGTAAGTAAATCCTTATAACAGCACAATTCAATTTTGTTTTGCTATTTTGGGATTTAGTTCAACATAGAATTAAACTTTTTTTTTTTTTCAGAAAAAATATAGCTTTAGCAGAGACCATCATCAACATGATGATCTCAAATAATTGAAGCTAAACACAATTTGAAGAAAAGAAACAAGGAATATGCAAAAACATACAAATAGCTTGTATTTAAAAAAATGTTTTAAGTATAGTTGGTATACAATATTATATTGGTTGTATTAGTTTCAAGTGTACAGTATGATTTCAAGACATCACCCATTTAACATTTCTCTTTTTAAAAATGATTCTCCCTATACATTTTCCACTGAGTGAATACTTACTGAATTCAACTCTTTCCCAGGCCCAAAGGTTTATTAGAACATAACGTTAGCTCTTAAGGAACCTGTAGTCTAGCAGTAAAAAGCTGAATATACCAGTAACTACAATATAATGTGGAAGTCGATATTCAGTAAATGTTTGTTAAAAAATTTATAAAATGTATAGAATAACTAGTGGAAAAGGTGTATTACCTGGCTAAAAATTAATTTTTGTTTCTTAACTATTTAGACCCTTAAGGATAATAATAAGGTCACTATATGAAGATAATTAAGAAGACTAGAAATGTGTTAATCTTCTCTGTCCCTTAAAGAACTTAAGTTGTGGAAATAATCAAATGACAAATACGATGAAAATGATTTTTTTCTAAAGCTAAGGAAATGATAATAGCATAAGAGTTTCTATGAGTGATAGTTCTTCCTATACTCATAGTTAACTGTATAATTGCTGTCAGGACATATTACTTACTATCCTACATATAAAAGGTAGAATTGAGTGTATTTTGATGATACAAATACTAACATTTGTATTTTCAATACTGTATTTTCTGATTAGAGTATTGTACTAAAATGAATAACGTAGTTTAATATCTTTTAACTAGATTTTGTTCATTTGGAATTTGGTGATTATATACAAATTAAAATGTGGCGATTACGTAGGGTTCTTTTTATTAACATGTTTGCCTTCAAGTTTGTATTTCTTATGTAGGACCAGCAGAATGATGTAAGAAATAGAATTGTGGAGTATTCAGAGATGTCTAAATGTCAGGTAAATTCTATTTTACTAAATGTTGGAGTCAAAGTCAGCTTAAAATATGTCTATACTTTTAGATAGTGGAAGTGTAGGTATAATTTCAGTGGGCTTTCAGACTATAATTTGCCTGCTGTTTTCTAATCATTTTAATTCTTTGGCATCTTCTAAAGATCGGAATTTTTCATTATATATAATGCCTTAAAGAGAAGGAGAGAACTAAATAAATGGGTTGAGTGCATTTAAATAGCATTAGCTGACACATAATGATGACAAGAAAAAGCAAGAAGAAAAGAATGAGAAAAAGTAATAAGTAAAAAGAAGAACAAACTAATTTCTACCAAAGATGGTCTTATAATTCTTAAAATGTAGACACATATCTACATTTCATATAGGGTTTTTCTTGAACAGGTTTTAACTGAAGTGGATTTTATAAGTAAATGAAGTGTTTTGTGGACCTTCATAAATTTTAGTAAAGCTGTTTATAATTGTAATCATTTAAGCTTAATAAAATTTCTTATCACATTTTTTTGTATGTAAATATTTTTTTTATTAAAAATCTGTACCCAGTATACTATTTTGCTAAATTATTCCATTTATTTATGCCAATATAAGAGAGCCCAGTGACTCTTATTTTAGTTCTTCTTTATAGTATAATTAGCTGTTCAAGTGAGAGGTACATTATAATTTGGGTACTATATTTGTTCACTTTTTATTAGTGAAGGTAATTTTTAAAATATTTTTATTTTGTAGTTGAGTACTGAGAATCCTAAAATTTAAGAGGTATTTATTGATACCTTCTAGCAATTAGTAATAAAATTTACTTATATAAGCACTAATATAGGTATCAGTGCCTGAGATGGCCTTTGACCTCACACCTGTGCACTTAAATGACTATCACAAGACTGTAAATCTTATATATACTTATTTAGAGGTTGGAAAATACTTCCAGTTGCAGATATCAGAGAGGACTTCATAAAGGAGGTAGGATTTTGAAAAGTCATAGAAAGATATGTAGGCAGTTCCTTAGACAAAAGGGTATTTCAGGTAGGAGCAGTGTGGACAATAGTGAGGCAGAGACAGAAGTTGTATAGAACATAGTAAAGCAAATGTTAGTTTGACTAGTAAATAGGTTCATCGTCTGAGGGCATTATAGATGACAGGGCTATAAAATGGTCTACTATGAGTATACTTTAGAAGTATATTTCTTGTTCATTGGGTTGACTCTTCTTCATCCAGTCATTCAGGAATACAGGTTTATGCTGGCTCTTACATCTTATGGCTCTCCTACCCACTAAGGTCATGTAATAGAGCACAGTGAAACACAGAAGAGGTTTTTATGAGCCAGGCCTAGAAGTAGCACACATCATTTGCGCTGAATTCAAAGAGAGAGAACTTAGTCACAAGATTACACCTAGCTGCAAATGATGTTTGGAAATGTAATTAAACTATTGGAATAAAGTAAAGGAGATGGAATTTTTCTAGACCACTTGCAATCTGTGTTACAGGGCCAGATATATAAATGCTTAAAGATCAAATGAAATATTTTGAATTTTTTCTTAGAGTCAAAGGAAGAAGACATTGAAGATTTTTTATTATCCTTGTAGGACCACTAATATAGCAATAGCATACAGGATGGGTGGGAGCAACCGTAGATACAAGAGATTTATTTGAAAGTTTTAATCATAATTGAGGAGAGAGGTGATAACAATATAGATACATGAAAATGGAAAGAAAGAAGCTTCTAAATTAAAACAATAGTGACTATTATAGAACTATGTGTAGAAATGGGCAAGTTGGAAAAAAATATAAATATGAGAGGGATTAGGTTCTGTTTAAAGTAATTAAATGTGAGAGAATAGCAAACCAATAGGTAGTAAAATCTAAATGGTAGTTAAAAATATAAGACTATAATTTGAGAGAGAAATTAAGATGTGTGTGTTGACATAAGATATCTTCAAAACAGAAATGGTCATGATGAGGAATAAACTTGAGACTGAGATGTTACCCCTTCTTAGAAATTAGGAGGAGAAAAAAAATACAATGAAGTAACACTCATAGAGATGACAATTATGATGTTGAAGCAGCCATCATAGAACAGTGCAGGAGAGTTTCAAGAAGGGAGAATGTATATAGTTGCTGATGCTTTACAGTAATCTAGAAAAGTAAGATCTTAGACCAATGAATTAGGTGGTTTACACGAATACAATTTCAGTATACTGGAGGATGCAAAATAAAAATTGTGAAACTTCTAAGGGAATAGAGGAGTTAATATCACTATATTCAACATTAACAAATGGTTCAAGACTTGAATGAGTAGCAGGATTATTAAAAGCTTTGGTGGTTTTCTTAATTTGCTTAGTAAATAAAGACTTAACGAATGTTTTAATATGAAGGAAAGGAACAAGCTACAGTTTTTAAAAAGTTGTGTCTATTGATTTATCTTTGAGTTTCTTATAGTGAGGAAGAACTGATTGTAATTATTTAAAAAGCAAGAAGACAGATGAAATCAAATCAAGCACTCAAAGATGATAATCTTAGGCAGAAAAGTATAACTTCTTTTGACACACGAGGACTGACAGAGAGGATTGTTTCACAGATATTTTGAGTTGGACAGAAATAATGCTAAACCTCTTCTCTAAGTTATTATCACTTAAGGTCTGTGTGTTTTATTATATATAAGTTCTACAAAATTTTTTAAAATTAAAAGGGATAAAAAATAATCTGGAGAGTTTATTATTACTTTTAAGACACTTGTTTTCCTAGTGAGACTGGTGGGAATTGGGGTGGAATATATGAGAGAGAGAATGGTTAATATTGTGTGAAGTTGTTAAGGAGTCAAGAGAAAAATGAAGAATATGATTTCTCAGCTAGATCTGAAAATAGCATGAATTTTTACTAGCCATGTTAGCACTTGGATTTTAGCCAGGAAAACTCTGAGGGCTGGGAATGGATATGGGGAAAGTAAATCTTTGTAGTGATTCTGACTAGAGAATTGACATGACATGTTTAGAACTTCCAACTAGCTGAGCTCTTAATAGTTGCCAAACTCAACATATCAAAACCTCAAATTCAACATCTTTCCTCTCAACACACATATCTCCTCTTGTATTTCCTACCTCTGCTAATAGCATCAGCATTCTAATTCACCAGGGCAAAATGACACTCCTACTTCTCCTTTCCTGTCAACAGCTAAGTCTAACTGGTTTTGCTTCCTAAATATATTTTTAGTATCCTACTTCTCTCAATCCTTAGTAACAATTACCCTGATATAGGCTTTCATTCTCTAATTTTTATTTTGTTGAACTCTTAAAATGTCTTTAACAAGGTTGAAAAGAATTGTATTACTACACTCTAGTGACATCATTTTGCTTTGTGACATGCTTAATGTACATTGGAAATCATTTAGGATAAATGGACATTTCTCACTGGGAAAGAGTCTCAGGGTTTCTCCTACAGATTTCACCTTTTAACAGTGATTTTATTAAATGAATTTAAAGCAGGAATATGCTGAAAATTTTTAAGTGCACATATAACTTCTTGGTAAAAACAAGAAGAAATTAAAGTTTCAGTGAGTAGGCAGAAAAATGGTGGCTACGTCATGAACTAAACAACTTTTAGTAACTTATTTAGAGTAAAAGAACTCAAACTAAATTAGAATATTGAACTCCAGCTCTAGATGGTAAGGAACTTTGTTTTCTTGAACATTTGTGAGTTATACAGACCTTTGAAAACTAAAGAAAACTATAAATCCTCTCCAGAGAAAAATGAACATACACAATTTTTTTCTATTAAGATATAGAACTTTACAAATACCTTTAAACCCACTCATCAGTCCCACATTAGAATTTTTATCATAGATGGTTCTGTGAAACCGATGTGTCATCATTGCATTGTAGGGTATATATCAAAGAAAGTACTTAAATAAAGCAAATAAGAAATAGCTAGAACTGGTTTGGAAGGAAACCAGTTAGGATATTAGTTGCTTTTTGAATACAGGAAAAAGATTAACATTATTTTCCTTGGCTGTATAAATCTGTAATGTAAAGAGTGTGGAGCATCAAAAGGTAGAAAAGCTTCATTTTCTTAAGATATAAGTTAAATTTACTTAAAGTATTGCTTTAAACTCATTGTTTTTAGAGGTTGTAGAAGTTTGGAAATATTTTAAAGTTGTATAGTAGTGTGACCTTTTTATAGCTGAAAAGAGGAAATAATATGAAGGTGTCAGATTTTCCCCATATTAGTTTAATACAATTTATTAGTTTATCTGGAAAAATGAATTGGTAAAAAGACAGTGAGAGAGAATTAGCTATTAGATACTAAAATATTACATAGATAGAAGAGTTGAAACACGAATATTTAACAAAACATTTTGGTGACTCCCAAATAACTCTCTACAAATAAGAATTTAATAAGAAGGATTGGATTAGAAATTGATGAGAAAGAGAATGCTTTGTCAGTAAATACAAATTGGACAATTCTGTAGAAACTTTTAAAAGTGTTTATGTTCTCATGCCACTTAATAAGCTCAGATAAATTCTAGATTTAAATGTAAACATTCAAATCATAGAAAAACTTAATAGAAATATTAAGTCAGTAAAGCCAGAGGGGTTTTCTAAACATGAAAAGAAAATATGAATGGAAGGATGTAAAGAGATTTAAGTACTTAAAAATGTAAAGCGTAGATAAGTCAAAACAAATTTGAAAAAAATGTTTGATATGACAAATAATGATCAGAATAATTTTTTATTATATGAACAGCTCATACAAATCAATAAAAATGCAACCAAAACTCCTCAAAAGAAATCACTCCTCTACTCTGTCATCCTCCAGACTTCTATTATCACTATTTCAGTGTTTGTGTAAATAGCTTTTCCTTTTTTTCAGTGCATTGATAAATGTTTTATCATTTCATCCACAGTTTTCTAAGTTTTTTCCCCAGATATTTTATAAATTTTATATAACTATAGAAAAGAATTTATTCAGATGGATTTTTAAACAGTATTGAGTAGGATATTTTGAAGCAGTTTTTTGAGATTGATATTGAAAAAACTAACTGTAATCTGTAGTACACCCTTTGGTGTCTAGGTAGAATAATCATGTTAAACTAAGTAGGTTTTAGGACAGTGATCTGAAATTCAGTTCAATCGTTTTTAAATTGTTTCTATGTATAATATGCAGAATGATATTCCTTCTGAAAATACTTTGAAACACCTGAGTTCTCATGCTGGATTTACAAAGTGTCACAAAACTTCTGTTCCTGTTCATTCAGAACAAGGTGAGTATTTTGACTATGTGAATTATGTTAGTAAACATACACATTTAAGCTTCAAATATAGTTTATGTATGTCACATACCCAAGCAATGAATGTTTCAGGAGTCAGAAAATGAAGATTGTGGTCCATCATTGTAGTTCTGACCTTGAATGAAACACATAAGCCTAACATTCTGATTTTTTTTTTTTTTACAAATTATAAAAGAGTCCCTAAATATGAAACATAAAGACTTTCTTTATACAAATCTGCTAATTTTAACCTTTTACAAATGAATCTGTTTTTTTAATCTTTTACAGTCATTAAGTCAGCATATTTTTCTAATTTAACTTTTAAAAATAGCTAATACATTTTTTTGGCTCAAATTAAAATACACAAACACACACAAGCGGTTTGAAAATCAGTGTCTTTTTCACTCCAACCCACATGTAAATACTTTGTTTTTTGTTTATCCTCTTTAGTTTCATGCTTGTTCATCATATATGACAATACAGTCTTTTTACCTTTCATCTTTTATGTAAAAGGTAGCATACCATGTTGTTCTGTACCTTTAAGTTTTCACTTAAAGATAAATGGCCTGGGAATGTTTCCATATCATGTTTTTCATGAGTCAAAGTTAAATATGCACATATTCAACTTTTAAGTTATGTATCTATAAGCTTCTTTAAGAAAAACATTACTACCTTGTTCTTCTCACCATTTTTTCTTTCAGTCTCTTGGTATACTACAATATCAAGTTGAGTTAATTTCAGAAGAACAGTTTGGTTTAACAGTCATAAATATAATAAATGCATGATAATAAATTAAAGAATCATATGATCATCTCAGTAGCTGCAGAAAAGGCATTTGATGAAATTCAACATCTATTCATGATTAAAACTCTTAGCAAAGAATTGAGTGGAATTTTCTTAATCTGAATAAAGGATATCTACAAAAGTTATCACAAATATCATACTTCATAATGAAAAATTAAAATCCCTAAATGGGAAACAAGACAAAGATTCTGGCTGTTACCATATCTATTTAACATTCTAGCCAGAGAAATCAGGGAAGAAAAAGAAATGGTGGAAGTATTAAGATGGAAAAAATAAAACTCATTATTTTCAGATCATATAGATGTTATTTCTGAAGGTAGCATGCTTATAAATTTACATCCTCATATTTTAATTTTAGGCAATATCTATAGACCTCCCACTAAAGATTGAACTCTTGGCCCACCTCCAACTCTCTGTTCCCCAAAACATACAAATGCATGCACACATGACTTTGCTGTTTCCCACTTATATAGTTATATCATAATTTTGATTAGATAAATACTAGATTCTCTGCTATGTGACTGAATTTCTTCAAGATGTCCAAATATATAATGTAGTCTATCAGTTTCAACATCTTGAAAGTTTTGCCCAGAATCTTCTAAAATGATCTTTTTGCCTTCTACACCTGGAACACAACTTTTGTTCTAAGATTTCCCTTCACCATTCATTATGAGGTTTTCCTTTATTGTATCACAAAGTTGTAAATTCTCTCTTGACTAAAAAAATTAATCGGAGGTGGGGGATGAACTATTTTTGCCATTACTGTATAATGATACATGTATAAGATTACTCATTGTAACATTGTGTGTTAGAGCAAGTGATTGAAATCAGACCAAATGTCCATCTTTAGGAATTTGATTAAATAATTATTGTATATCTATAGTGTGAAGTTCAGTATAGTATCAGAATAAAATAGAGAAGACCTCTGTGTACTGATAAAGAAGGATCTCCAAGATCTTATAGTTAAACCCAGCAAAGTAAAAAGTATATAGTCTACCTTTTATATAAAAGGAAAAGAAATTAAGAAGGGGATTATACATAAACAGACATGAACACAAAATATCCCTGGAAGGATACACAAGAAATTTGAGAACAGGGGAAGAGCAAGATTTATTGCTTTATACTCTTGTTTCTTATTGCCTTTTCACAAAAATAAATTGAATAATATCAGTATCCTACCAAGAGATCCATGGACCTCATATTACTATTATGTTCAGCAATGTAACAAAGAAAATAACTTATGAAAGTAATACTCTACCTAGAAATACTGTGTTTGGTTAGTTGATTGTAAAAAAGTTTTAGTTGTATAGCATTTATTTATTTTTTTAAATTTTCTTCAAGTGGAAAGTGGCAGTAGAAGGCCATCTACAGAAGAAACTCATGAAGTAGATTCCAAAGCAGCTTTACTACCGGTTTGTACATTTTAATGAAATGCCTGTTTTTAAAGACGTATTTATTAGAGAACAGCTAAAAGATGGTGATATTTTGAAGTTCTATCTAGCTTGCAAAAGAATTTTTACCTTAGAAAACTGACATCAGTTTATAGTAGAAGTCACAGAAAAGAGTTTCTGTAGTGAATTGTCAGTAATTTTTAAAGAAAAATTTATGCAAAAAAAAAAAAGACAGGAATCTCTGTTTGAATTGAAACTAATTATATAAAGTCATTCCCAGCCATTCGAAGTAATAACTTGATTTTACTAACACTCTTTAAAAGCAGATTTTGGTAGAAAGCAGAAAAATTGTTCCTTTATAGTTAAGTGTAGAAATCAATGCTCTTAATTGTGACCCTGTGTTATCAAGAATGTATTAATTTATATTTTGCTGTAAGGAGACAGATTATATTATTAAAAATTATTTCAATGGGGAAAGGGGGTTAATGAACAGACAGTTTCATAGTAAAATGAAACTCTTTCTGGAAGGACCCCTCCTGTCCCTAAGTTGCCCATTTTTGCCATATAGTTCACAATACCAAATTATAAAACTCATGGGTCAATTTATACAAATAGTAATAATAACTTCACAATGCCAAATTATAAAACTCATGGGTCAATTTATACAAATAGTATTAGATCTCTAATAACTGAAGTAGTAGAATTAATTGATTATAGATTATAAATTATTCAAGCCGCAAATGAAAATATTACAAATATGGATTAAAAAAAGATACTACTCAAAAAGATTGGCAAATTTGAAAAAAACCTAGAAATAAAGTTATTGAGGGTGAAAATAAACAGATTAGACAGAGCAGAACAGTGAATTACTAAATTGGATTAGAATATAATATAGAATTATAATTAGGTAGAAATGTATTAAACGTGAAGAGACATGGAAAATACCTCTAAATTGGCCTTGAACAAATAGGCAGAATTTGAAGAGATTATAAATGGCTTAGAATTTTGCAAATTCATGAAGTATATGAAGATTCAAATTCAGAAAACATAAGTTCTAAACTAGGGAAGTAAAAAGTCTTCTAGAAATAATATTATAAAACTGCATGTATAAAAACCATATGCATGTATACACATAGAAAAAGGCTTTTATGAAATATGCCTAAACATTATAAGTGATTTCTTTGTTCACAGTTTGCATTATTTTAATTTTTCTTTTTATAC
This sequence comes from Macroglossus sobrinus, assembly GCA_004027375.1. Taxonomy (NCBI): domain Eukaryota; kingdom Metazoa; phylum Chordata; class Mammalia; order Chiroptera; family Pteropodidae; genus Macroglossus; species Macroglossus sobrinus. The sequence goes on from PVKZ01000188.1 coordinate 712,218, forward strand.
TTTGATGTGTTTTTATTTTAGCAAGGGACACATGTTATCTTTAGACTCACAGAAACAAATGTGTATTTAAAGAAAATAACATAGTCTTCAGAAACAGAACTAGCTGGACTATATGTTAATAGGAAATAACAGTAATGAAATTTTTTATTCCACCTTGTGGAATGGCCTTATCATAGCTATACCCATTATTATTTTATTAGTTCAGTTTTATGAATCAATAACTTCATATTACTTTTCAACTCATCATTTCTACAACATAACAAAACTGTTAAATAGTTATGCTTCATCTAAAGATTTTTTTCTTTAACTTATTGTTTGCATTTGTTTTTGGGTAAAGGATTGGTTACAAGATAGACCATCAAACAGAGAAAGGTAAGTAAGCCTTTTCTTATCATTAGTCTATAAAATATCATAGTTATTGAATGTTATTTATTTTTATCTTTTTGTTTTTGCTCTTCTCTCATCATTGTAACACTTCTTTATCTGTAGGTAATTATTTATTTTAGCATCTCCTGTCTTTACGTAGAAGAGATTGAGGGAGCTTATTTATTAGGAGTTAAAGTTTACATTTAAATGTATATATAGTTATGTTATATTTCACTGAATATAATATATGTTTATATTAAATTTAATATAGTTTTAATTATAGTTATACTGTAATTACAATCCCTGAAATCTTCCTTATAATGATATTTATGATTTTATTAGTTTTATTTTCAATTTACTCTTGAATAAATTTATTCAGAAATCTAGTTTGACATTTTAGTTTTGCACTTGTGTAACTTCCCTGCCCATCATTCTAAGCAACAAACCTTGCACCTACTTTTGGAAAGCACTTTGGTAATTACAGCAGTAATACACAGTATTCATTAAAAGCCTGAATACAGGGAGATCCACTATAAAGCTGATGTAATCCAGAATCAAAAGTGGAAACAAAAGGCAATCTGACAGGTAGTCATCCCTAGAAAGTAAAAATTTTAGTATAGGTTAAACATAAAGATAAAGAAGAATCAAAGATAATTTCTGTATTTCTGTGGAAATTCGTATTTTAGGATTCCAAAGGACATTTAAAAGTCATCTTGTTTTAACATTCCTTTGGTACTTGAAACATGGTAGAGTTACTCTCTGATGTGTAGTACTTGAAAAGGGAAGACAGTTTGAAGGAAATTATTATATATTCCACAGTGTTTGCCCCATTTCCTTCTGTTCATCAGAAATAGATGTGAATATATACAGGAGAAAATAAACCAAGTATCACATGAATGTGCTATTGTTCAGGTTCTTTGGGTACCCTGGCCCTGAATGGCATTTGGAAGACCTATCTATAATCAGACCTCTTCAGAGAATAATGCTTTTTATAACTAAAGCAATGGAATGTAAATACAGAATAGGTGCTTAAAGTTGATATTAACTCACCTAACGAGAACATTGTCTTATAGAATGCTGACCCATGGAAATACCTAGATAGGTGGAGTTGGTCAGCATTCTTCAGGTGCTGAGAAAAGAGTAGTTTATCAACAGTATACAAATGATGCTAGGGTCAAAGTAGTTTCTTAAAAGAAAATTTATGTTATTAAGGTGAAAATTGCCAGGAAGGATCAGGATCAGTTAGAACTGGAAAGAGACTGCTAAGATCTTTTACTCCAGAGGTCCTTTCTGTGTCTAGTCCTTTTAGTCCATTAGCAAGGCCACATAGCTATGTAATGGGAGAACTGTGCCTCTAATCCCTTTTTCTTGATTCCCATTCTGCTCTCCTTTCCACTACACCTGTCTTCCTTATTTGTACAAATAAGGAATTGGTAGAATTAGTAGAACCTCTGCTTGGTCTCAATATGTGTTATAAATAAATATATTTAGTATTGGAAAAGGTTTTTAAACATTCAAAATGGAGTTTTACAAAATGATTTCTACTTGATGATCTCTCAGTTCTTTGCCCATCAATTCTATCAAAGTATTTTTAGAGTCCTATAAAGTCATTTCAAAGCATTGTTAAAGTGCTGGAATGAGTCTACACAAAGAGAGAACCCATGCAATATTTACTTTATTAATATTGAACTATCAGGTTGGCACCAGACTACTAATAATATTTATGCAGGCATAAGTTGCAGGTACAGGTTTTTGATAAAATATCTGCATTTAGATATATGCTTCATGTACGTATTTGGCAGTGGCTTAAGGGAAATGGCAAATATGCAAACAAAAGTAAATCTGAATCGCAGAACTCCATAATAATGTTATATTGAATAATCATAATAACTTTATAAGATAAAAAATTATGGAAGCCAAAACTAAAATTGTGATATAACTTACATTTTTTGGTATCCCTTTAGGCCATCTGAAGAAGGAACATTAAATGGTGAGTCCATGTGGTAGATTTAATGTGAAAAAATGAAGATTATATATGATCTATTAAAGCAAATATTATATTATCCTAGGTAAGAAAGTTTAGACTTCATGTTTTAAAAAGTCAGTGTAGTACAAAGTTCTTCCCTCAACTAGTTTCTGTTCAATATAGATATTTCATGGACACAAACTCACCATGTAAATGATGATGTCTTTGTTGTTGCCCTACCCTCCTTCATTCCTACTACCCAAGCTGCTCCTTCCTTTATATTATGAATGATGCCTTTGAGTCAGCACTTTGAATCTTGAGTAGGAGTTATTCTTAACCCCCTTGACCTTGCATTCATAAAGTCCTGTTGTATTTACCTCTTAAATATCTCTAGAATCCATCTTCTATTATACATCGTGCTGCTGCTTTCAGTTCAAACTTACATAATTTTTTAAACCTTTTATTCGTGTATATGTATACAGAAAAGTGCTGGTAAGCCTCCAGTTCAATGAAATACCCTTGTAATCAGCACCCAGATTCCAAAACAGAATATTGCCAATATTTCATTTCCTTTTGTCATCTTGTTACAATCCCTGCCCCAAAATAACACAGTAGTTTTGCCTCTCTTTGCATATGGGGCTATATAAATGGAATCATACAGTATGTACTTTCCTGTGTCTGACTTCTTCCTCCTAACAGTATGTTTATGAGATTCATCACTATTGTTGTTATAGTGGTAATTTGTGTGTTCTCACTGCTATACAGTATTTCTTTGTGTAAATATATTGAATTTACTTATCCATTCTACTAGTTAGTGGACATTTCAATAGTTTCCAGTGTATGGCTATTATGAATAGTGCTGCTATAAACATTCTTACTCATGTTGTTTGGGGAATATATGTATGTATTTTCTGTTGGGTATATACCTCGGAATAGAATTGGTAGGTGGTAGTGTGTGCATATGTTCACATTTAGTAGTTACTGCCAAATAGGCTGCCAAAGTGGTTGTGGCAGTTTGGCCTCCCTTCTAGTCTAGTGTTCTGCCACCAAAATGATTCTTCAAAGAGATCTGATCTTGTCACTCTTCTGCTGTACATTTTTCCCACTGTCATCTGGTATTCATTCTTAGCATGACATATTTGACTCTTAACAATTTGATATGCCCTGCTTTACCTCCTGCCTGTATGCCTATACTCTTGGTCATTAATTTGTAGTCTTGGTTGCATATCCGAATACCTGTAGAGAATCACTTGTATGGTGACACATACCTACAGAATTAGAATAATTTGGATTGAGATCTGGGTAGGTATCTGTTGAAAAAGCTCCACAGGTGATTCTTATATCAGCCTGTAATCTCTCTTCAACCAGAAGGCATTTGATACCCCTTCTCTATAGTCCTAGTTTGTGTGTGTGAGTGTGTGTGTGTATGTGCACGCGCGCGCGTGTGTGTGTACGTACACATACACATATATGTATTTTATACTTATCACACAGTATTAAAGCTATTGAGTAATCTTCTCCTGCAAGATAATAGGTTCTTTTTCATTTACATTCTAGAAACATAGCAGGTTCAATTTATTGTCCATCTTTCTCACTACGGCTAGAATTAAAGTACTCAATTATGTTTAAAAATGGTAGAAGTTCATCTCATGGCCAACCAGCTAAAATGGTTACATGGCTACAGGCCCCAGCCCCCAGAAGTTGAAAGCTAAAAGATATTTTTCTTTTTGATTAGAAGGTATAGGGAAAATGTAGTTATAGGAGAGTGTGAAACATGTGCTTTTTCCCTTTCAGGTGTCTGAATAGTTACCACTAATCTGGCATAATGAAATAGGGTAATATGGCACACGATGGACATGTTTTATTACTTATTTTTCCTGTTTTTGTGAATTGTTTACATCAGGTAAACAGGGTGATTATATAAGACTGAGCAAAAGTTTATAAGGCATTAGTACTTTCAAAAGGGTTTCATTTTTTTATATTTGCCATTTTAGGGCTTGCTTCTCCATTTAAGCCAGTTATGGATACAAATTACTATTACTCAGGTCAGTAATATTAAAAACAAAATTCAATAATAGTTTTTGCTGTTAGGGATTTCATTATTTCTCTCTCATTTTTATGCAGCTGTGGAAAGAAATAACTTGATGAGATTATCCCAGAGCATTCCATTTATGCCTGTGCCTCCAAGAGGTAAATCCAAAAAGTAAAGAAATAAAAGAAACAATAAACCCTTTATTATTAATGTGATTTTTAGCTGTAATGTAGAACATGGGTGATAACAGAAAGAAAAATCACACTAAGTGTCAATTTTATATAAACTTTAATCAGTCTGATTATTAGACAAGTCAGATATGTTTAAATAGACAAAGGAAGCGTCATCAGAAGTATTGAATTTCTTTATTTCTTGCATATCTAGAAGAAGTAATATATTCTAATTCAGAAAAGTTCTTAATCCTTTGTCTATTAGTTAACGTATAGATAAATCAGCATCACAGGTTTTGTAAGACAGTTCTAACCTCCTTTCTAAAAGTTTAACTTAGAAGTGTTTAGAAGTCTGGCTGCTTTCTTTTTCTTAAAAATGTTCACAATTTCAAAAATACTTATCATTACTAAAATACACATGAATTTAGAGATATTAGTAGATTCTTGATTTCTGAGCACTTGATCTTTAATTTCTTTTATAAAACTGCAACTTGGCTCATCTCTTTTATTCCTTACTTAATCTTAACCAAAGATGCCTTTCAGTTTTTAGTCTACCTTGTCATTTTTAAAGAGTCATAATTTGACCTTAAAATATATTCATTCATGTTGCAGGTGAGCCTGTCACAGTGTATCGCTTGGAAGAAAGTTCGCCCAACATATTGAATAACAGCATGTCATCTTGGTCACAACTAGGCCTCTGTGCCAAGATAGAGTTTTTAAGTAAAGAGGAGATGGGAGGAGGTTTACGGAGAGCTGTGAAAGTACAGTGTACCTGGTCAGAACATGATATCCTCAAATCAGGGCACCTGTATATTATCAAATCTTTTCTTCCTGAGGTGGTTAACACATGGTCAAGTATTTACAAAGAAGATACAGTTCTACATCTCTGTCTCAGAGTAAGTGCTAGTGAATGCATAACAGTGGAATATTATTTGAGCTTCATTTTTCACTTCTAATATATAATAAACTAAATTCTTAGTGTCATGTTGAAAAGGGTTTATTTTTTCTCTTTTGTAGGAAATTCAGCAACAGAGAGCAGCACAGAAGCTCACATTTGCTTTCAACCAGATGAAACCCAAATCCATACCATATTCTCCAAGGTAAATTTTTCTGAGCTCTTTTAGTGTTATGTGGATAGCATTCTCTTTTGATTTTCATTATTGATGCTGAATATTAAATTATTTACTCATTTTAAAGATCAATTATTAACAAAACTGCTAGTAATATCTGTAACTATTTTTTATAAGGTTCCTTGAAGTTTTCCTGCTGTATTGCCATTCAGCAGGACAGTGGTTTGCTGTGGAAGAATGTATGACTGGAGAATTTAGAAAATACAACAATAATAATGGTGATGAGATTATTCCAACTAATACACTTGAAGAAATCATGTTAGCCTTTAGTCACTGGACTTACGAATATACAAGAGGGGAATTACTGGTACTTGATTTACAAGGTAAATGTATTAAAATATTGCTAAAATGAAATTGTACAGTAGGTTCTCATTTATATATATGAATGATGTGCAGAAATTTAATTTATAAATAAGTAAAATCTTAGGTCACTAGAATCTATTAAAAAAGCAAGTCAGTAACAGCCATAGCATATAGCTATCAGGACCCTGAATAGTGGGAACTGGCTATCTTAATTTTTATTTAGGAATAAAAATGTTTTGATAAGCAAAATCATGTAAAATCCCCTATTCTACTCTTAACTTGTATAGCCTTAGTGTCTTAAAAGTATGAACTGTTTCTTTAAAAGAGTAACAAAGCAAAAAAATAAACAAAAAACAGTAACTAAACTACTTAAGTATTTAGTGGATTAAAATAGTTATTTATTTGCGTATAGTTCTTTGGTTTGGGAATTTGGACAGGGCATATGAGGATGGCTCATCTGTGCTGTCCCCTTGGAGAGTTCCATGGCTGGATACTAGCCTTGCATAGCTTGACTGGAGTCAAAAGTCTGAGGTCTCTCTTCACTGTCAGCTGACTACCTCAGTTCTCCACCAAGTGATCTCTCCACATGGCTAACTAGCTTGGGCTTTCTCATAGCATGGTAGTTTCGGGTAGCTAGATTTCTTACATGGTAGCTGGCTTCCTCCAGAGAGAAAGCAGAAACTCTTAGGGGCAGGCGGAGAACTGGCTCAGATCTTTTTTGCCGTAGTTTAGTGATCACATTATAGCTTTCATTATTTTTTTCTCTAAAGAGCAGCCTTAATTTCAAATGTTTTCAGACTAGATTTCGAAGTCACATAAGAACAGTTGTTTAGAATGCTTATTACTTGATGACTTCTTTCATTATATAGATAAAATTATAAAATATTTGTTGAAAAGCAAACAATTGGTATTGTCAGCTCAAGAAAGAAAATCTGTGTAAAAAGACCTATTCTTTTTTTTAGCAGTTCATCATTGTACATATGATTAAGTGGTGTATATAGCGAAAATCCAATTAAAAAAAAGGATCTTAAAATATATTCTTAAGTATTATTTAATTATCTCCAAACATATGTAGGAAGTAAGACTAAACAGATTTTGTCTGAATTGTTAATTAAAAAGGTGTTAATTATTTTCAGTAAACAAAGTAGTTGTGATGTTTTCTACATAATTAATATGTTCATGGGACCATTTTTCATAGAAATATTATAGGTGTAGAAAAATATAAAGAATGTAGAAAAATATAAAGAACAAAGTGTTGTCTTTACT